>CATNUY010000114.1:600000-1102000 GCA_951217065.1 Baccha elongata
CTTCAGAAATATTTGTGACGTCCTGTTGCCTTAGAACACTAAGGGGAATATCATCTTCCTCATCAAAACTTTCGTTGGATTCAAAAATATTTTTCCAACACTTTGCAATGACCGCACCATCTAAGTTATCCCAAGCCGATCGTAAATTGAACACCGCATCCTTGATCGTGATTTCTTTTACCGCTCCGCAAATATTTTCTAAAGCAAAAATAAGAAAAGTTAACGTTTTGTGTATTTCTTGCATCTTTGTTATCATTTTACTACCTACCTTTTTCAGCTGCAATAATTGACAATAACAAGCTTTTTCTATAAAAAAGTTTTGTCAGTCGGATTACGTTTTGGTCCATCGGTTGAATGAGTGGAGTAACATTTGGTGGCATATAGATGACTGTTATGCTGCCATCTGATGTTTGAAGCTGATTTTCCGGAGGGTGACTAGGAGCGTTATCCAATATAAGTAGGGCTTTAAGTGGCAAATCATTATTTCTTAGAAAGTTTCGCACTTCTGGAACAAATAAATTATGAAACCAGTCTTTAAAGATAGCTGCTGTCATCCAAGCTGATTTGGAGTGTCGGTAATGTACAGGCAAGCACTCATTTCTAAATGGACGAGGATTTTTGGCTTTTCCAATCACAAGAGGTTTTACTTTATGGCGACCTGAAGCATTGGTGCAAGCCAAGAAAGTAATCCTTTGTTTTTCGGCTTTTCTCCCTGGAGCAGTCTTCTCAGCCGACGAAACGTATGTTTTTCCAGGCAGAAGCTTCCAATATAAACCAGACTCATCAGCGTTATATATTTGATCTGGCTTGAGATCCATACTCTTTATTTTTTCTTGAAGAAATCGTTTAAAAGGGCTGACCAGTTCTGGTTGAGAAGATAGCTTCTCTCCGGATATTTTCAGATATCGAAATCCATACCTTTTTTTAAATTTTTGTAGCCAACCATCGCTTGCAACAAAACCATATCTGTTACCATTTATTTTGTCCAGTATGGAAATAGCTTTTTGTTTCAATATCACTCCACTTACAGGCAGATTCTTTCAACGTTGCTCCAAGAACCATTTATACAGCCTCTTTTCTACCTCTGGAAGGTCGGATGTCCTCAAAGTTTTTCTTTTCCCAGGGCCACAATAAGTCTGAGTCGACGTAGCTATAATAATGTCCCTCTTTTTATATATGGAACTTACGGTGGATCTGGCTATTCCATATTGTCTGGCCAAAAACGTTGCCGAAGTACCTGTAACAAATGTGAATTTAACACTTACCATTTATTTTTAAAGTTAAGAAATTTATCTTACCTGCATTCAGCTTCTTTAATACCTCAGTTTTTTCAAGCAATGTTAAATGCTTTCGGGCCATTCTAACTTTACAATGCACTAAAATTAACCAGATATGTCTTTACGCACAGCAAATCCAAACAAAAATGAGAATATTACACACACTTCAGCATTTGGTCGAATTTGTTTTCACAATTACAATGTTGTACAAAAGTAAGAACACAGCAAGAACTTGTGTTCTACTGAGTCAAGTGACTACTTTCTTTTCTGATTCAGTGTGAGATATACATGAATGAACGGTAAAATTTGTTCAAGGGCAGTCGACATGCTATAGACGCATTGCAGCTACAATATTCTTGTTCAAACCTGAGAAAAATATGTGTTCACTATATCGAGATTTTTATTGTTCACTATTTAGAGTAGTGCATGTAAAATTTTGGGTGTTCACTATACTGGATAGTTCACTCTTCCGAGATTCACTATATCGAGCGTCTACTGTAGTTTCTTATTCTAAAAAGGGACAGTCTACTTTCACCACTACCATGGATGCTCTAAATGCACAACTCTGGGAGAAAACTTTGAATATAAAAGAGGTTTTCACATGAGCTACCCGAGAACAGATGCACCATTAAGAACAGATGAAAGTTTTCGGAATCGCCTGGATCCAGATCACCACAAGGAAAACTCACCTGTTGAAAAGTTACCTATTAACATCGTTGATGACTTTCCAGTAGCAGATTCGCTTCATTTGTTTGATTTGGGACTAATGGAAAAATGTTTAATGGAATGGATCAATGGTTCATTTAATTTCAAAACCAAATGGTCATCGCAACAAACACTGCAAATCTCAAAGCATTTGGAAAGTTGCAACAAAACGCTACCAAGAGAAATTCACCGTGCTATGCGTTCTCTGCAAAACATAAAATTTTGGAAGGGGTTAGAGTACCGCACATTTCTTTTGTATGTGGGCCCTGTCTTTCTTGAGGAAGCGTTGTCATCAGATGTTTACCAGAATTTCCAAATGTTGTCTTGCGCAGTAACGATATGTTCCTGCAAATACTATCTACGATACATAGATTTAGCAGAATCCCTTTTTCGCGACTACATAGAGAAATTTATTGACATTTATGGTATAGACTGCGTCAGCTCTAATTTTCAGAGTCTATGTCATGTTGCTTCCGATGTTAGACGATTTGGTTGCTTGCCATCATTCAGTGCTTACCCCTTCGAAAACTACCTGTTCAAAATAAAATGCCTTGTTCGTCAAGGAAACAAGCCACTGGAACAGGTAGCTAAGCGTCTTATAGAATTTTCGAAACTGGACCAAAATAATAATAATACATCTTTATCCAGCCAAACCTACCCACTTGTGAAATCTAAAACTGATGGAATCCATCAATTGCCAGTTTGTGTTGGGATATACAAACAAATATTCATTTTCGACGGAGTAATGTTTTCCACAGATGCAAAAAATAAATGGTTTCTTACCAAAAACAACGAAGTCGTGGAAATGCTGAATGCCACCTTTTCAAATGAAAATGTTTACATTTTTGGTGCAAGTTTTAAGCAAAAAAGTGATTTTTTTAGTATACCCTTCAAGTCATCGATCCTGAATATGTATAAAATATCCGATACAATCAAAAATCCACCAAGATTATACCACTTGAATGAAATAAAATGTAAAATGGTGTCTATCAAACATTTGCACGAAATAATTTGTTTGCCTCTCCTGCATACGCTAGATTTGTTTTCAAATTAAAGTAAATTGACACCAAACAAAAACACAAAGTGCTTTTGGAATAGTATGTCTCACCACAACAAAGTTCAACAATCACCAGTCGGGAAATTCAAAGTGTCAACTAAAAATAATCACTCGAAGTAATTTCTTTTATTAAATTTCTTCAAAATGGCCCTTTTAAGGGCCGCAAAACATTCAATGAGAGATATTATAATCGAAAATTCAAAATCAAATGTTTGAAAATGATATGCCATACAAAGTACTCATGTTTTTACATTATTTTAAACAACTTTAAAGGTCAATAAAAAAGTAATGTGATTTCTACGACTTTTTCACTTCATTAACTTTGTACATGCTAATATTTTTTTTTTGTTTTCATCAAAATCCACTTAGTTTGTTAAAAAAGGTATCAAATGCAAACCTAAAAATGACCAATGAAGTTGTTTTGAAAACATGAATGTGTACATCCGGTTTTTATTCTAAATCAAAATTCAGAAACATTTTTCTCTTTTTTCAGGAAAAGAACTGTAAAGCGAATGGTTTTCGAGGCCTTCTGGATTCAACCGAAATTAACATTAACCAAATTTTCGTCTCCTTTTGATAATTATCTTACCTTGCCTTACTTTAAAATCATCGCCAGTTAGATGCATCCAATTTATAAATTCCAACATTTTTAAAATAAAAAAAATGGAAAATTTTAATAATAAACATCGTTTTTTATTTAAAAAAAAAAGTAATTATTATCAATTAATTAATTATTAAATTTATAAATTTTTAAATAATATGAATTTGAAAATGTTTGTGTGATTTTTTATTCATTTTTCCTGCCAAAAAGCGTATTTCACACAATTGTCAAATAACACAAATATTTCAAATTTTCAATTATTTATAATTTCAGGTTCTGCTTCATCATTTTCGGGTACCGATCAAGCCTTAATCTGGCATTCCTCAAGGCCGATTTGAAATTATTTTCATTTTGGCCCTTGTTGTAAGAGTTGTCTCCAAGTTTAACAACTTCGTAAAACAGCTCTACTATTTTCTCAGACTTGAGAAATGCGATTTTTGTGTTTGTCTGCTTTATTTGGCATTTTAAAATGCCCGTCCATAAGAAATGTGTTAGCACTTCGTGTGAAAATACTTCGTAAATCAACCTCGAGAAGATCTTGTTCCCGTCGCCACCTCCATGATTCCCCCCAACGCACACAAGATTTTGAAGCTGTAAAAATTAAACGAATTTGATTTAAATGCTTAAGCTTTACCAATATAACCATTTTTCTCTTGAGTGGTGCGGCTCGTAATTGATCGTTGAAGTCTTGCACCCCTTGAATTGTTTTTATTGGGAGAAAATCCAACTCGGGGTCATTAAAAGTTGGAGGCGTCCATGCTTGATGTCTATTATCGTTGATGAGAACTTTCAACACCTGGTCTAACTTGGCATTTAATTTAGAAGCCTCCTCTATTAAATATTTTTGCAGGTTTTCGACTACATAATAATAAAGGTTCAAAAATAATTTATTGATTGTAATGAAAAATATATAAAATTCTTTAAATAGGTTTGTGACTACAATTAAAAAAGAAACAGAAATAAGTACAGCAATTTCTTAACATAAAGCAATAAAGCTGCGTGGCGAATTTAGAAACCGTGCAGCATTGCAATACATTTAGTATTGCTGTGTGTGTTTGTAGGCATAAGAAACTGTGTTTTAAAATTTCGTTCTGTGAATATGTGTTTTTTAACTCGGTTAAACGACAAATTATGTTTGCATATCCGGCTTGTCATAGATAATATTTATTATAAGTTTGATGTTGTGTAGTGTTGTGTGTGCTTTGATACAATTACACTTATTATGTATGAAAAAATCACCTTTAAGACTTATCGTTGCTAACTCGTCTTGCACATCCAACACATTCTCAACATATATTTGTTCAACAATTTTTATGTCATCGGTCAAAGCTGGGCATGGGCTTGGTTCTTCAACATAAATATGGTTAATTGGGTCTGGTTCAGAATGCGATGGTTGTTGCTGCTCTAATGCTGAGCTCGCTGGCTCCTCATATTTATTGCCAAATGTGACATTTTTATTACAAGTCCGGAAGCGTTGGGTGGCTGCCAGGGCAATATTTTCTTCTTCATCTTGCTGCTGTTGCCTCTCTGATGCTGAGCTCGCTAGCTCCTCATATTTATTGCCAAATGTGGCACTTTTACAAGTCCGGAAGCGATGGGTGTTTTCCAGGGCCACATTTTCTCTTTCATCTTCTGTTGCATTTGTTTCCAACTGCGCTTCCAGGCGTATAGCTTCCCGGAAATTTTCAATGCTTGCTAATTTTATGGTGCATTTTTCCACACCCCAATCTGGACCCGGAGTCGTTTCATGGTTAGACCTTAACTTTTCTAGAGCTCTACCAGCTGTAGGCGGGAAACCATTTGCAAAAATACATTAATAATAAACATATGTATTATATTTTTAATTAAACATCATTATTTAGCATTTTATAAATTTTGAAACGCTAAATAACCAACCACACCCAATTACGTAGTTTTTCATTTTTAAGTTTCTCCCCAAAGAAACTAAAATTTCCCTGCAAGTATACCCTTTGTTTAAATCCAGTACCCAAACCATTCATCCAGTATCCAAACCATCTACCTACGATCCATTCACATGTGCCAATGAGGTATAAAAGCCGAACAAACAAACCAAAGTCAAAAACATTTCACATTTAAGCATCTCCTAAAGAAACCGAACATTTTTCCGGAATAAAAATCAAACTACTCAAAACAAACTCCCAAAATACAAAATCCCGACACCGAAATCCCGAATTAACTTTATTCTATTACTATGTTTGGTGATTTTGTATTTTGGGATTTTGTTTTCGGGATTTGGGTGTCGCATTTCACCAAATAGCTTATGAAGTGAATTTTTTTAAATTCATAATTCACCAACTAGCTTTTGAATTATTTTTTTTTCAATTCATAATTCAGCAACTACACTGCCGGACAAAATTAGAGGAACGCATGAAAAAATTGAAAAATCTTGGTTTATTTTCATTTGATCTTTATTTGTTTGATGAGGATTTATAACTTAAACAATTTAGAGTTATTTGAAATAAAAAAAAATCTGCTACTTGTTTTCCTTAAAAAAAAAACACAAAAACCTAAAAAAAAGGAAGTTCTGTTAAAAAAGTTATTTTCATTGCTTTACAAAACTGGAACTATACCTTTGAAGTTTATTGAAAGTGGGAATGTATTAGTACTAAGTATTCCCCCCTCTTGCACTGAGGACAGAAATAAGTCTCCTTGGCATACTTCTGATTACATTATCAATGTTTTGCTGGGGTATTTGCTCCCAAGCTTCAAGTAAAGCAGTTTTTAGCTCCTCTATGTTGATGGACTCGGATTTTTCTCTTTTAATTGTCTACCAAGCATGTTCCAGACCTGATCGATGGGATTTAAATCAGGAGAGTAGGCTGGCCAGTCTTAGGTGTTCAGGTGGGCCTCTCGAAGATACTCCGAAACTCTATTCGCAGTGTGGGGACGAGCGTTATCTTGTATTAAGATGAAATGTTCGCCGATATTTGGTACAAATGGAACAACAACTTCTTGCAAAATATCCCTCACATATTGCTCTGCTGTCAAAGACCCTTTCTCAACCACATGTAACTCCGTGCGGGCTCCCAAATATATGCCACCCCAAACCATTATGGAACCTCCACCATAAGCAACTCGAGAAATGATGTTGCATTGTGCATATCGCTCATTTGGTCGTCTGTACACTTTGCCCTGCCTGTCGTCCGGCTTGAGGCAAAATCTGGACTCATCAGTGAATAGCACTCGTTGCCAGTCGACCTCAGACCAGTTTATATGGTTACGTGCGAAGGCAACACGGGCTACTCTATGGGGCCTGGTGAGAAGTGGAGCTCTTACTGGCCTGCACGGTTTTTACCCAGAATCCTTAAGTCGACTTCTTACAGTTTTGGACGAAATTCTTACATTTCGACTTCCAAAAGTCTGTTCCTAGCCTCAATTGACGTCGCGGACCTATTTCTGAGGACATAGGTCCCAATAAATCTGTCGTCTCTTTGCGTCGTGACCTTTTTCCTGCCTTGTCCGGGATTCCTTTTCAGAGAACCGATTTCTCTATACGTTTTCACATTTCGAAAAATAACGGGTTTTGACACATTTAGCCTTAAGGCCACTTCACGGTAAGAAAAACTATTTTCGATCAAACACAGGGCCTGGGCAACTTGAACATCACTTAAATCTTAATTTTTGCTTTAATTATTCACATTTGTCATAAACAATATTCCAGTAGGACTTTGATAACATGAAACGAAAGAAAAGCCGAAAAAACACACGAAACTCAAACTTGTTCAAACGCTTTAACAATCAAATTTCTAATGACTGCATTTAAAGTGATTGCTTTTGTTTTCCGTTTGATAAATGATATCAAATCTGTCAGTTATAGATCACTATACTTACCATGGAAGCAATTGCTTTCATAAAAAATGCAAACAAACTATCCCGTTAGTCTATATTTGACCTTGAAAGAGAGAACATGCATCGTTCCTCTAATTTTGTCCGGCAGTGTAGCTTATGAATTGAATACTTTTTGATTCACAATACAAATAAGTTTCGATCATAAAAAAAGTGAAACACAATTATGTTTATTAATATCCAATAATCATCAAATTGATTTGGTGATCTCACTGAAAATTTCTCATCTCCCTCACAATGTGGTGCAGAAAAATAATGTAGAAGCAATCGAAACACTTCAACAGGAAGCAAATAAGAAAAAGATAAAATGCTATGTACCACATTTGCACACAATCGAAAAATTGGCAAAAATCAACCCCTCATCGAACCCAAACCTATATTATCATTATCAAGATTCATATGGAAGTTAACCAGAGACAAAACAGTGGTTTTTTTTTTAATTATTCTTTTTAACTTCTGTTGCCAACATCATAACAAAGAGTAAGCATAATGAAATGATAAAAGAACGCACAAGTTTTAAAGAAAATGAACATCATACTTATGTGGACTTCGTTTTGCTCGTCCAGTGTAGCACTCAGTTTCAGTGTAGCACTCGCGGTGTTCGTTTTGCAGTTTTCAAAAGCAAGTGTAGAAATGAGTGCACAGTGCACACACCTATTTTAGTGCCGACACTGAGTGTAGAACTGAGTGTCATTTAGACACTGGATTTTAGAACTGGCCAAGCAAAACGAATCCACCTTAAAACCAAAGATGTGCTTATTAAGTTGAATTGCGGTGTATAGTAGCATAAAAACATTCATATAGTAAATACACTGTTTTAGTAGGAAACTATTGTTATGAATGCTATACCATAGGAACCGTAAATGTTTCAGTTTCATTTTCTGACTTTTATCGGAAATTTTTTGTCTAAAGATTACGAAAGGTATGAATGGAAGTTTCAATGACAGGTGCAACAACACTACTTTGATACTCCTTTAGTTACATAACTCCCTGAGCAATTGTTTAAACAAAATCTGAATGCCGATTTCGAATTTAAATCAGGGCACTGCAAATTTTTTCTAGATTTTTGTGGAGGTTCGGATAGTTCGAACTGTAGAACTTCTTCAAAACTACGCGCATACAGTTGAGTTTTGTCGAATTCCTTAGATTTTTTCAGATTTGATCAGAAAAGTTGACTTTTTTTCCTTCCTATGGATGTTGAAACAACAAAGTTGCTTTTTTCTGTAATTGTATGGTGTATATTTTATAGACGCGATCTAAACAATTCACTTCAGTTCACTTTATTAACATATTGCACTATAATTAACAACAAGGTTCACGTCCAATAGATTATTTTAAAATTATTTTATTTAAGAAATCTATATTAAAATAAACCAAACTACACAATTAAACGGCTCGTCTGACAGAAGAAATCAAATCTGTTAAGTATGTGTGCAAATATGTGTGAATCTTGCTATCAAATCGAGATTCAAGAAAAGTTGATCTGAGGGGAAAAAAAGCAACTTTATTTTGTCTATGGATCATGATTTTCGGAAAAAAAGCGACTTTAGTCCGAAAAAAGTCAACTTTTTATTTCAAAGGAACTCGACATTACATCCTCAGCTAAACGTGTCCCAAGTAGTGTAGTTTTTCATAAGTAGTAGTCTTTCATAATATTCGACAGTTGAACAAGGAGTTCTTTTCGTAAAAGAACGAAGGAGTTTTTGGAAGCATTTTGAATAAATTCTAAAAACTGCTTTATTTATAACGGCGATGGATTAAATTGAGAATAAAAATCCATCATTTTATGGATGATTTGTAACCGACACAGAAAGATCCTCATTTTGGCTGGTTCTGCTTGGGTTTGGTCTTAAACTGGAAGGTTTTGTATGTAGCTTTGACTTTTCACTCTTGTTACACCATCTGAGGCGGGGGCAATCTATAGAATTACCTTATGTGTAATTGACATAACGCGACACGAGTTAAGATTTCTTTGTTAGAGAAAAATACCATATACGCAGTTTAAATAAAGTTCTTTGTTCTTATAGAGAAAAGTTCTTTTACTTTAACACATATGTACATATATAAATAAACAAAAACGCGTTTACTTCTTTAAGAAAAGTACACTAACTTACCGAAAGGTATATCGTGCCGACCCTTGTTTCTAGGAGCACTGAGCACTTAATAAAAACGATTGATTACACTACTAGGCTGTTCCTTTTGAAGAAAAAAAAATTGATAACAAAATTGTTGTTCCCATAGTGAAAACTTGAAATTTGTTGATTGTTGTACATGCCACATCCCAAAAGAATTCCATTTCGTTTTAATTAATTGCATGTTTTCTATTTATTCTCATTAATATAGGTTAATCTATATTTTCTTGTTTGCATTGCACATGTAAAATAAAATGTTTAAAAGCGCACGATCGTACGATTATAAAAATGTAAACATTATGTTTGACAATAGGGTAGGGAGTTTTACCATCTTGTCAAAGCTCACACTATGCCGAAGACAGATTGAAATATGTATCGCGCTTTTTTCAAACTGTCAAACTCAAGATCTTGCAGAAAACAATTTGGAAATAATTTTTAAATGCGGAATTCTTTTTGTGTGAAATTTGTGATTTCCGTGGCTTAGAAATTTATTTTAATTAGCAAAACCAACAATTTTCACAATTTTCGCGCATAAATCTTTAAAATTACCGCTTTTGTTTTGAATCAATTTGTCAACAATGATAAAAAAAAATCAGCTGTTCGGCATACTGCTGTTTTTGACAATTCTGTGAGAACGAGAAAGAGATATATCGTTGTTACCTAAAAAGCCCTATTCATGTCACTTTGATCTTTGATGGTTTATTCAACGACCACTACTTACATACTATGCATGGACTGCTAGTTGGCTGAAATTTACATAAAAAAAAACGAAAATACTCGGTGTTGTGAATTATTAGTTGTGTTCCTTAGATTTTGAAGACTCCCTGGTCCCTGGGGTCGCCCTGAAGTCACCTTGAAGTAGCTCTAGGTTTTTGCTGAAATGCTGAGGCGAGTTCAGGTTAGTTAAATAATATCGCATCAAAGTGACATGTGTGTTGTCAAATTTAACGATCGTGAGCTGGATTAAATATTTTATTTAACTTTTGGAAATTATAGAGAAAATAATGAGAATAAATGGAAAAGATTGTAATAAAAAAAAACGAACTTGTTTTATGTTTTGGAAGATGCAAGAAGCAACAAAATTCAAGTTTGGAAACAAATAACTTTTTGGCTTCTTTCTTTGTGTCAACAACACAAAACGAACCATTGTGCGTTTTTGAGAACTAAAAAACCACAATTTTTGACTTACAGCTCTTGCGGCTGCCAAGAAAACCTGCAGTGGGATTCTCTAACGACTTAGAGAGCATTTCGGAATTCTCTAACGAAAAACTCTCTAAGTTAGAGCCATTCTGACAGCTCTAAGTTAGAGTAAACTTTGGTGGGAAATTTCATAGGGAAGTTTTTTTTTTGTACTAGATTCAGTCTAACTTAGAGTGAATAAGCTATTCTCTAAGGAATTTTCGCTCTAACTTAGAGTGTAAATTTTTAATATTTTACTCACTTGTTATTGTGATGTGAGACGCGCATATTTGAAAAGATGTAAGTTATATTATCGTAAGAAATTTTAATTTAAATAGCATTTTTACATTATTATATCATTTCTAGGGATATAAAAACAACCCAAAAGCAGTTCCAAATAATTGTTGAATTTATGGAGGAGTTTCCCGATTTGGCAAAAAACAAACTCCAAGGCGATCAAGGCCGGCAAACTGCTAAGCTGTTATGGAAAGAGTTGACGGCCAAGTTAAATAGCCAAGGTCCACCCCAAAAAATCTAGAATCATGGAAAAGAGTAAGAAAAATAAATGTTTTAATAATATAGTTAGAATATTTTGTCTAATTTTTTAGGTTTGGTATGATTTTAAAAATGCAGCCCGTGCTAAAAAGGGCAAAAATTTTGTAGAGAGCAACAAAACCGGAGGCGGGCCACCAAAGATAGCAAAGCTTTCAGAGTTGGAGGATAGAATTCTGGAAGTTATTGAGGCTCAGGTGGCAATTGAGGGCATTCCAGGCACGTCCAGTTTTGGCATATCGACAAGGGAACAACAATATGAAGAAATTGAGCCTTTGGAAGCTAACATATGCGAAGACCAAAATGTTTTGAACATTTCACCCCCAGTCGCGCCCAAAGAGAAGCCACTTCAAAGTTCAGCTGCCAAAAGCTCAAAGTTATAAGCAGTAAACAATGAGCTGCTGAGCAAGCAAATTTCTGTTATGGAAAATACTGCCGAAGAAAATGGTATATATAGGAAAAAAAAAACTTCAATTAATGGAGGAAAAAAACCTGATTTTGACAAAAATATTAAATAAATTAAATTAAAAACACAAATATATTATTAAGAGTTTTTATTTTCATATTTTTTTTTACAGAATTGATTTCCTTAAGTTGTTCTTTCAAAATTTAACATTAAATCACGACGAATACGCTGACCCACTTGTCGCTGTCTTGAAGAGTTTAGTTCAGTTTCAAGTTGAACATTGTCATTTGTTGGTTCTAAAATTTCACTTAACTCTGGCTGTGCAACATTATAAAAAATGCAGATGTTGTGAAGGGCGCAACATGCATTAATTATGTTAGATACTTTTTTTGGTTCGTACCTTAACATTCGTTCTCCCAGCAAACACCTAAATCTATTTTTCAAAACTCCATTGCATCTTTCAACACAATTACGGGCAGAACAATGTCGCTTGTTAAAGCGTAACTCCATACTATCTTCTGCAGCAGAACGAAATGGTGTTATCAGCCATGGTTGTAAGGGATACCCTGAGTCACCAATTAAATGGAAGGAGTTTTCACTGCTCCACTTATTTTGAAGAAATGCTTTCTCTGGTGAAATTTCCCAAATAGCTGAATCGTGAGTTGCACCTGGATATCTTGCATTCACACTTAGAATTTTAAGATTTAAATCACAAATTATTTGAGTGTTTATTGAATGCGTGCCTTTACGATTCAGATAAAAGTGCTCACTTTCAATTGGCTTCAAAATTGCCACATGTGTACAATCTATAGCACCTATAATTCCTGGAAATGCACAATAATCATAAAATCGACGCTTGATTTCAGCAAATTCTTCCTCTGTTTGTGGAAATTTTATCCATTCGTTGCACAAGCAATTTTGAATTGCAATAGTTACTTCTTCAACGACGCGACTAATTGATGTTTGCTACATACTTATGAAAAAATCTTGTCCAACGCTTCGATGATAACATCCAGTTGCATAAAATCTTAGCGCAGCAATAATTTTCAGGTGCACAGGTAATTTTGTAGCGCGTTGTTGAACACATAAAGTTGGCTCTAGCTTCTCTTTCAAAAAATTGAAAACTTCCTTAGAAACTCGAAATAATTCTCTAAATCTATAAATGGATTAAAATATTATTCACTTTATAATATAATGTTGAGAAAAACAAATAATTTACCTTTCTTCTGGAATACTAAGTGGGTCACTAGCATCTCGGAGAGACTTTCTTTGAATTATTAGTAACCTAGAGTTCCTTCTTCTCTCATTTCGGAAACTTATTTCTTCATTTTCGGCCAAAAATGCGTATATAAATGCCATTTTAGAACAACTTTCACAATTGTTTATTTTCTCTACTCTTATTTAATAATAAAATAAATTATGTGCACCCAAACGCGCACAATGACAAGTGTCAATTCGTAGAATTACAAAAAATCTAGTACTTCTGTCTAAGTCTATTACATGGAATTACAGAATACCAATTTGCTCTAAGTTAGAGAACAGAGGGACATTTAGAGTGTCTCCAAACTCTAAACTCTAAATCGTTAGAGAATCCCACTACTGAGTCGGACGAACACAACTGGGGTAACAATACTAACGATTCAACTCATAATTTATTGGGATGATTTTGTTTATGCATTATCAACGTGTACCTAGAGGGAGTCCTAATTACGGGATTCGGGCGGCGGCGTAGTCAAAATCAAAAAAGGATATGGACAGCATTTAAAAATATTTTTAAAAATCTTCAAGAGTTGAACTTACAGCATGTAGGCCAGTGAAGAAATCCATTGGCTTCCCATGCTTCTGGGACTGCCACCAGGCCAGCATCGTCGTCGCAGAGAACAACTTTATAAGGCATTGTTTTAGCAACTGAAGAAACTTTCCACAGAGTCTGTTTGAAAAAAAAAAAACAAATATGTATTTAATATGATGAAATCTATGATTTATATAGAGTAAAATTTTTTATATAAAACTTACCTTCTGCTGTTTCGAAGAATTTTAATTTTTTATTTATTTCTTTTTTTACATTTTTGTACCTAATTTCTTGTTTTTAATCAAAAACAGAGTTTAATTATATTTTAATTTTAATAAATTTTAACTTTTTAATATACCGCGTGTTATTTTTAAAATGAAAACCAACCAAACGTACGTATTCATATTTCTCGCATGTAGTGAAATCAATGTACAGTTTCAGTTTCACAGTTATTTCACAAGCTTTGTTAGTTTAGAAAATCAAAGTCATGAACATATTGGGCTAAGTTCGCACTCGGCCCTTATTAAGATTGGTAATTATGAATCGCGACACCATGAACAGTTTTTTCCATGACGTGTTCTGGATTGACTATACATAAAAATAAGTTATTTGCGAACGTATCTTTGCAAAGATCATTGACGTATCATGTACAAAACGTTTACATTACAATGAAAACATGGCTAATGTTTCGGAAAACGTTCAAAACATTTACATATCATACATTTTTAGCGACTCAATAAGTTTCGATAGTTTCAATGGCACTGAAAAATGCACCGTGTAAACTAATACTTACACCTTTAGCTGCATACTTCGACCATAAAGTGCTATGTTTTCATAAAATCTGATGTTTGTAAAAATGTCCATGTAAACTGCAATTCTTGGGCATAATATTTTCACATTTTCATGTCAAAATATAAGTTGAAAAAACAATGTGGACGATTCAAAACAAATGGGTACGGGTCATTTTTTCGCTATATATCTATTTTGTGGTCGCAACTTACAAGTCCAGTCAAATGAAAAAAGAAATACATCGTTTATCTTAAAATTATGTCAGTGACTCAGTTAAAAGAGTCACAGTGTAAATGTAGACTGTAATTGAATTCCAACATAAAAAAATGATGCAAAGTTTACATTTCTTCGCTTGTGTTTGTATAATATTCCTAAGTTGTGTATTCCATTGCGAAAACAAGAAAAAAATGTGATTTGCAAACGTTTCTTTCTATAGATCATTGACATATCGTGTACAAAACGTTTACATTATAATGAAAACATGGCTAATGTTTCGGAATACGTTCAACAACCATTGCGTGAAATTTTCAATCCGAAAAAATCAACGCCAGCTGTAGCGGCGGCCAGGATTCATCGTTGGGCTCTTTTACTCAATACATATCAATACAAAACACAGTACAAAAAGGGTACTTAAATGTGTAACGCCGATGGCCTTTCAAGTCTTCCATTGCCACACGCTACTGGCTTAGAAGATGACAGTTTGAAAGCCATACATTCAACGAGTTATATGAAGGTTAAATTTGAAGATGTCTGTCTAGAAACCGAAAAAGACTTGACATTAAAAGTTGTTTTGGATATGATTCAAGGTGGTTGGCCTAGCACAGTTCAATCAAACTTAAAGGTATTTTTCCAAGAAAGACTCCCTTTGTCGGAAGAGAATGGTTGCGTATTCTATGGGGAACGTTTGGTTCTTCCCAAAAATTTACAATATTCTATTTTAAATTTACTTCATGATACCCATATAGGAGTTGTTAGAATGAAGATGTTATTTATCCGGTAAAGTATAGTGATTGGGTTTCCCCAATAGTTGCAGTAACTAAAACAAATGGTGACGTGCGATTATGTGTTGACTGCAAAGCAACCATTAACCCATGTGTACGAACCAACCATTTTCCCTTGCCTCGAAGTGAGGATATTTTCGTGGCGATGTCAGGTTGCGCGTCTTATTGTGTTTTAGATTTGGAGGGGGCATATCAGCAGATAGAAGTTGAGGAAGCTTGTCAGGAGTTTCTCACAATTAACACAGACTGGGGTCTTTTTAGGTACAGGAGGCTTATTTTTGGGGTAAAATGTGCTTCTGCTATTTTTCAAAATATTATGGATAAAATTCTGACAGGTTTAACGAAAGTAAAATGCTATGTCGACGACATTATAGTTGGGGGTTCTGATTTCAATGAATGCAGAACCAATTTAATTAAAGTTCTGGAAAGATTAAATGATTTTAAAGTCCGCGTCAAGTTTGAAATATGTAATTTTTTTTAAGACAGAATTGTCAAACGTGTAAGATTTAAAAATCAGGAAACGATAAAAAGGTCCTGTCTTTTACCAAATTATGTGAAAAAGCGAAAATCAAGGATCAGCCCTTCTCGTCTCTCAGGCGGAATGAGTAGATCTTCCACTGGGCTTCGTGAAGGGCAGAATATATGAAACAGAATAGACACGGCCAGAATCGTTGCAATCGTCACTGGCCATTGGCCAATAGGCGAACATGCAGCTAAACTGCGCATACCTTTCAACAGCTACTGTCGTAGTTGTAGAGATCCGCTAGAGAAACTATTGAGCATTTCCTCTGCTACTGTCCGGCCCTGGCTAGGTCTCGCCTCCAGGCATTCGGTAGCCTGTTTCTCGACAACCTAAACGTGCTGTCGAACAAAAGGATAAATGATTTTACCGCTTTTCTCAACAGCACCAGTTGGCTCTAACAAACTTGGCTTAAAAAGGTATATAATTCTTCGAACGTGAGAATTGAATTCCCAACAACCCGGCGCAAATGAAGTTTCACTGACTTGATGCCAGCCTCCCATAACCCACCAAAATGTGGGGCAGAGGGAGGGATAAAATGCCAAGATATTCCATCCCTGGCAAGGGCGTCAGTAATTTTCTCGTTGTTCGATCGTTTCATAAACATAGTATGCATCTCAGTTAAGCATCTACGGGCTCCATGGAAATTCGTCCTGTTGTCGCTATATATGTTGGTGCATTTGCCACGGCGCGAAATAAATCTGCGATGAAAGCGTTTGTGGTGAGGTCACTGACCAGCTCCAAATGTAAGGCTTTCGTAGACATACAAACGAACAATGTAGGCTTTGGACATCTTAGAGTTGCGACACCGGGATAGTCTGATGGTCAAAGGACCTGCATAATCACATCCTGTATTTGTAAATGCTCGAGTAAGTAGGATGCAATATGACTGCAGGTCACCCATGATTTGCTGTCAGGTTCCTCGTCGTTGCATAAAACATTTTTTACAATTTTGGATAATTTTGCGGATAAGATTGCGGCTACCCATAATCCAAAACTGTTGTCGAATTATAGCAAAAGTCTGAGATACTCCTGTATGTAGATATCGACGGTGAAAATCTAAAATAATGCGGTTAGATACTGGGTTAGTTTTAGGTAGGATTTTTAATATTAAACGAAGCGGTTGCGTTTTTTATGCGTCCACCGATGCAAACCAGTCCATCACGATCCAAAAAGGCATCATACCTCAACTGTTTTGATTTAGCAGGTAATTGGTTTTTGGTTCGCAAATGCATGATGTCGTTTTCGAAGTTGGATATTTGAACGAATTTTAAAATGGAAATTCTTGCCTTGCGAATTTCAATATCGCTCAATCCATTTATAGCTCGAGGGTTAGTTTTTGAATGAAGATTCGAGATATATCTAAAGATGTACGCAACTACACGTTGCAGTCGATTCCAACACGAAATCTTCTTTATCAGATCGTGAAAGACATGTCCATCAAACGACGTGACGAGTGCATGCCTTACGACTGATTTTTCCTCCCGTTGAACTGATTCAGCATCCAAAGTGTTCAAGAAAGATTCGATTTTGGCCAACAGTCCTCTGAATCATATAGCCAAGATGGACCATTACACCAAAGACTGTGATCGGCAAGAGTTGAAGGTGAAACGCCACGTGACGCACAATCAGCGGGGTTTGATTCAGACGGAACATGCCGCCAAGCAGGTCTGGGTAAGGTTTCCAATATCGCAGCAGTCCTGTTGGCAACAAATGTTGCCCACCGACGAGGGGGAGAAGAAAGCTAATGCAGTACGATTTCGGAATCGCACCACGCAAATATTATTTTAATTGTATTATTGAAAGAAAATTTTATCAATGTTAATAAACGAGCAAGCAATACCGCACCACAGAGTTCAAGGCGAGGAATAGATACCGGTTTTAAAGTTGCAACTTTCGTTTTCGCAGCAACGATTACAACAGTCACTTTTCCATCTGCAGATTTCACAGGGCATAAACTACAGCGGCATAAGCTAGCGATGAAGCATCTGAAAAGCCGTGCAGCTCGACACTATCGTCAGGTGAAAACACATTACGAGGAACACAAATCTTTTCAAAACGTGGCAAATGTTCACGATAGTTCAACCATTTTTCCGAGAGATCGAAGGGAAGGGGATCATCCCAACCCTAGTTCAAATTAGAATACCATAGATTCTGAAATAACATTTTAAAAAGGATCACTGACGGGGCTAACAGTCCTAAAGGGTCAAAAATACTGGCTATTCCAGATAGCAAGTTTCTTCTTGTTATCGAGTGGCAAGGATTTGAAATTGTAAGGCGATAAAAGTACATATCTGAGGCAGGGTTCCAGTACATTCCCAGTACTTTTATGAGGGTTTGCGAACGTTCAGGATCCACGAACGAATACTCGCAATCTTCAGGATTTGGATAAGCTAGTAAAGCCCAACAGTTGGAGCTCCATTTATCGCGTTGTATAGGCGGACCGATTAACAAGTGGTTATTCAACGAATGTCCGCTCGAATCTTTTGAAGAGCCATCAAATACAACCCAAAGCTTCGTAGTTGAACTGTCCGGCTTCAAAACAGCGTGATGGGGTAAATAAAACTGAAACGATTGGTTTTTTTGAATGTCATCAAAAGGTATAAGTTCCATGTGACCGAGATCGAAGTACTCCTGCATGAAATTGGTATATTGCCGGTGCAATTCTGGGTGTATACGAAACCGACGCTCCATCGAATACAGCCGCGAAACTGCCGGCTGCAATGTACCTGCGAACTTTGGTAAATGGTCTTTGAATGGAAGTGAAACGACGTATTTTCCGTCTGAAGCGCGACAAAATGTTTTTTGAAAGTATTTTTCAGCTGGTTCTTTAAATATATCGCTAGATTTGTAAGGAGCAATATCTTCTAGTTCCCAAAATCTCTGAAGGATAGCGTCCACGTCAAATGTGGAATGAAGTTCAGATAATTCTTGGTGTCCATTACTTGAACCAAAGAACTCTCCCGCGAAAACGCAGCCGAATGAAGTGTTTTGGGCGAAAGGTTTACCTTGTGGTCCAAACACTTGTTCTGATCTCAAGATTGACCAAACTTTATCAGCGCCAAGAATGACATCAACTGCACTTGAAAAGTTGAAGCAAGGATCAGCAAGATCCGAATTGCAAAGATATTCCCAGGTGGAGATATCAAATGATGTTAAGGCTCCCGGAAATTACGCCATAGGAAATTACGCCAGATTTTTTTTTGGAAAAAAAGCCAAAAAAATTTTCATACAAAATCTGGCGTTTTTTCCTAGGAAAAAAGTTCAAAATTTTTCTGGGAATATTTCCGATTTTCTGGCATTTTTTCCAAAAAAAATTCTGGTGCTTTTTCCATTTTATAAAATGGAAAAAAGGCAGAAAAAAAATTTGGAAAAAAAGCCAGAAAGTATCTGGCGTTTTTTCCTTTTTTGTTTTGGAAAAAGAGCCAGAAAAAATTCTGGCGTTTTTTTCTTTTTTTGCTTTGGAAAAAGAGCCAGAAAAAAATCTAGCGTTTTTTCCTTTTTTTTTTGGAAAAAGAGCCAGAAAACGGTTTTTACATAAATTTGGTAAACAAATAACAGTTATGTTGAGTATTGTTTTTTGTGGTATCACGTACATCCAAAGCGATGTGATTTAGTTTCTTTCAAGCGTTTGTCGCGGATTGTAATAATTGTAAGAAAAAAAAATTAAAATGGAAAGTTTTTTATACGAAATTGTGCCCGGAAAGCAAAAAACCAGCAAATTATTGTATGTGATTGACCAGAAGCAAATATATAAAAAAAAATATTCTTATAAAGATAGTGTTGTATATATTTGCTATGTTAAAAACTGTGAAGCAAAAATGATGGTGAATAGTGATGGCATGTGTTCAAAAGTAAAAAAAATTATCGACCATAACCACAGCGATCAAAAAAAAATTTACGAAGAGTTAAAGGTGCTTAATAAAATCAAGGGAGAGTGCATGAATTCCGCTGTGGTATTAAATGATACAAATGCTATGAGCGGTATTCGCCGAGCTTTTAGATCAGTTTGCGAAAGGTATAAATAATGTTCAATTTTTTTATTATAAAACCATACTTAAAGCTGACATTTTGGCAGTAATCAAGATGCTGCAACGGAATTATGTTTCTTAAAAATTGAAAGAGGCCTGCGATACTTGACCAGCAAAATTTTCGTTTCCTCGCCAAGGTCACCTTTAGAGGTCATAGAAGCATTCCAAAAAGAGTCGATTTGGAACGACTACGGCCTTACTAAGCACGAGAATCATCTTCGCCCGTTTTTTAAGGCATGTATTGAAGAAAGCGATTTTGCTTTCTGTATTTTTGCATCAGAGATGATTTTGGACCTGATAAGGGAAGACATCCCTCCGTCAAATCGTATTATCGTGATCGATGCCACTTTCAAAATTGTCCCTATTGGTTGTTTTAAACAGCTTTTAATTATACATATACACTACTTCGAGCATGTGAGTTTAAAAATAAAAAAAAAGATAAATATTGAACTAAGCAATCTTTGTATTTTACAGATATATCCAGTGTTTTTTGTTCTAATGACAAAAAAATCAGAGCAATGCTATACAAAGTTATTTTCATATATAGATGAAAGTATATTTAAATTGCAACCACAGTCAATAATGACGGATTATGAGCGGGGAATGCGAAACGCATTAAAAAAAACGTACCCCAATGCTAATCACTTAGCATGCTGGTTTCATTATTGCCAGGCTATAAAACGAAAATGTACAAAAATTCCAAATTTTTTTTCTGAAATAAAAAAAAAGAATCCACCCTGAAGTTGTACCATAACTTTTTGGCTTTGGCTTTACTCCCAAGCAACTTAATTTGTTATGTTTATGACATACTTAAATATGAAATAGAGTCCCATAATTTACAAATTTTTAAGGATTTTTTGGTTTATTATGAGAACCAATGGCTTAAACGGGTGAGTTTAATCGATATTGATTACAAGTTAAGGTTTTTAATTTTTTTTTTATAATAGGAGAAGCCTGAAAGTATATCCGTGTATTCAAACGAAGTGAGGACAACATCTGCTGTGGAGGCTTACAACGGAGTTCTTGGTCGTTTAATACAAAGAAAAGGAAATTTTTTTAAGTTTGTTAAAATTTTGCGAGAGGAGGAGTTTTTTAAAAGCAGAGACTTCCATAATATGGTTGAAACTGGTGGTGCAACGGGATCTATAAAAAAGAAAAAATACAAGGACAAGAGCAGAAAAATTGAAGAAGCGAGTCAACTTCTAGCTGACAAACAAATAACACCAATCATGTTTATTAACAGAATGGTGTATGAAAAAAACTGTATCTGTACAGATTTAGAATCATATGATGACGTTTTTGAAGGTTGGTCTTTCCTTGCTAGTAACCGCATTTTAAAATATTTATATGTGAGAGTTTTTTCAGATTCAAATGATTTTGACACTAACGATTATTCAGATGACGAAGAAAAGAAGGAATCTCCGAAAGAGACTAGGGATTTAGAAGTGGATTTATGTGTTGTGTGCAAGGTTGTGAAGCCAAACATAGTGCTGTTGCCATGCAAACATATGAAAATATGTTCAGAATGCAACACGAAGTTAGAAGCGCAAGCAATTGCAGATTCACAACCAAATTATAAATGTCCATGCTGCCGAGAGATCGTAATTGACACGATGCAAATTTACACTTAGTAAATGAAGTTTTTGTTACATTGTTAATCTTATTAATTTTCTTATACTTTATTTTAAGTAATATAGTTTATTGTTAAAGTTTTTCTTAAAAAATGTTAATTTTTGTATGGTAGGGTACAAATTAAAAGACAAAATTATAAAAAACATTTGTTTTTACTTCTTTTTTTTTTGATGCAACAAATTGGCCAGAAAAGTTTTTTTCAATTCTAACAAAAAAAATTAATAAAAGTAAGTAAAAATACAACTAGCTGTGATCTGGAATAAGCGATTGTGTACCTACTTACTAGGGGAGGGGAGGGGGTCAGCAAATTAACGGCCGGGGGGGGGCGTCGCGGGGCGCGCTTGCGCCGGGGCCGGGCGTTGCACCGCGTCGCGAGTCCGGCTGCCATCGGCGGCGCGCCGGGTAGCGGGTTCGCGCGGTGCGTGGCGCGGCGGTATGCAGCGGGGTAAGGCGGTTTGCGGTGGGTTGCGTCGCGTATCGCGACGCACCCCCCCCCGCCGCGCGGCGCGCCGCCGATGGTAGCCGGACTCGCGACGCGGTGCAACGCCCGGCCCCGGCGCAAGCGCGCCCCGCGACGCCCCCCCCCGGCCGTTAATTTGTTGACCCCCTCCCCTCCCCTAGTAAGTAGGTACACAATCGCTTATTCCAGATCACAGCTAGTTGTATTTTTACTTACTTTTATTAATTTTTTTTGTTAGAATTGAAAAAAACTTTTCTGGCCTTTTTTCCAAAATGAAATGAGGAAATTAGACCAGAAATTATTTATTAATTTTCAGGTTCTTTTTCCAAAATGAAATGTGGAAATTAAGCCAGAATGTAATATTTTCTGGCCTAATTTCCATTTAATTTTCCGACTTTTTTTCCATAGCTGTCTGGCACATTTTCCAATGTTTCTGCTGTTTTTCCAAATTATTTTCTGGTGCTTTTTCCAATTTTAACCAAAAGAAATATTCTGGCGTTTTTTCCAAAAAAAAAATCTGGCGTAATTTCCTATGGCGTAATTTCCGGGAGCCGGCTCCCGGAAATTACGCCATAGGAAATTACGCCAGATTTTTTTTTGGAAAAAAAGCCAAAAAAATTTTCATACAAAATCTGGCGTTTTTTCCTAGGAAAAAAGTTCAAAATTTTTCTGGGAATATTTCCGATTTTCTGGCATTTTTTCCAAAAAAAATTCTGGTGCTTTTTCCATTTTATAAAATGGAAAAAAGGCAGAAAAAAAATTTGGAAAAAAAGCCAGAAAGTATCTGGCGTTTTTTCCTTTTTTGTTTTGGAAAAAGAGCCAGAAAAAATTCTGGCGTTTTTTTCTTTTTTTGCTTTGGAAAAAGAGCCAGAAAAAAATCTAGCGTTTTTTCCTTTTTTTTTGGAAAAAGAGCCAGAAAACGGTTTTTACATAAATTTGGTAAACAAATAACAGTTATGTTGAGTATTGTTTTTTGTGGTATCACGTACATCCAAAGCGATGTGATTTAGTTTCTTTCAAGCGTTTGTCGCGGATTGTAATAATTGTAAGAAAAAAAAATTAAAATGGAAAGTTTTTTATACGAAATTGTGCCCGGAAAGCAAAAAACCAGCAAATTATTGTATGTGATTGACCAGAAGCAAATATATAAAAAAAAATATTCTTATAAAGATAGTGTTGTATATATTTGCTATGTTAAAAACTGTGAAGCAAAAATGATGGTGAATAGTGATGGCATGTGTTCAAAAGTAAAAAAAATTATCGACCATAACCACAGCGATCAAAAAAAAATTTACGAAGAGTTAAAGGTGCTTAATAAAATCAAGGGAGAGTGCATGAATTCCGCTGTGGTATTAAATGATACAAATGCTATGAGCGGTATTCGCCGAGCTTTTAGATCAGTTTGCGAAAGGTATAAATAATGTTCAATTTTTTTATTATAAAACCATACTTAAAGCTGACATTTTGGCAGTAATCAAGATGCTGCAACGGAATTATGTTTCTTAAAAATTGAAAGAGGCCTGCGATACTTGACCAGCAAAATTTTCGTTTCCTCGCCAAGGTCACCTTTAGAGGTCATAGAAGCATTCCAAAAAGAGTCGATTTGGAACGACTACGGCCTTACTAAGCACGAGAATCATCTTCGCCCGTTTTTTAAGGCATGTATTGAAGAAAGCGATTTTGCTTTCTGTATTTTTGCATCAGAGATGATTTTGGACCTGATAAGGGAAGACATCCCTCCGTCAAATCGTATTATCGTGATCGATGCCACTTTCAAAATTGTCCCTATTGGTTGTTTTAAACAGCTTTTAATTATACATATACACTACTTCGAGCATGTGAGTTTAAAAATAAAAAAAAAGATAAATATTGAACTAAGCAATCTTTGTATTTTACAGATATATCCAGTGTTTTTTGTTCTAATGACAAAAAAATCAGAGCAATGCTATACAAAGTTATTTTCATATATAGATGAAAGTATATTTAAATTGCAACCACAGTCAATAATGACGGATTATGAGCGGGGAATGCGAAACGCATTAAAAAAAACGTACCCCAATGCTAATCACTTAGCATGCTGGTTTCATTATTGCCAGGCTATAAAACGAAAATGTACAAAAATTCCAAATTTTTTTTCTGAAATAAAAAAAAAAGAATCCACCCTGAAGTTGTACCATAACTTTTTGGCTTTGGCTTTACTCCCAAGCAACTTAATTTGTTATGTTTATGACATACTTAAATATGAAATAGAGTCCCATAATTTACAAATTTTTAAGGATTTTTTGGTTTATTATGAGAACCAATGGCTTAAACGGGTGAGTTTAATCGATATTGATTACAAGTTAAGGTTTTTAATTTTTTTTTTATAATAGGAGAAGCCTGAAAGTATATCCGTGTATTCAAACGAAGTGAGGACAACATCTGCTGTGGAGGCTTACAACGGAGTTCTTGGTCGTTTAATACAAAGAAAAGGAAATTTTTTTAAGTTTGTTAAAATTTTGCGAGAGGAGGAGTTTTTTAAAAGCAGAGACTTCCATAATATGGTTGAAACTGGTGGTGCAACGGGATCTATAAAAAAGAAAAAATACAAGGACAAGAGCAGAAAAATTGAAGAAGCGAGTCAACTTCTAGCTGACAAACAAATAACACCAATCATGTTTATTAACAGAATGGTGTATGAAAAAAACTGTATCTGTACAGATTTAGAATCATATGATGACGTTTTTGAAGGTTGGTCTTTCCTTGCTAGTAACCGCATTTTAAAATATTTATATGTGAGAGTTTTTTCAGATTCAAATGATTTTGACACTAACGATTATTCAGATGACGAAGAAAAGAAGGAATCTCCGAAAGAGACTAGGGATTTAGAAGTGGATTTATGTGTTGTGTGCAAGGTTGTGAAGCCAAACATAGTGCTGTTGCCATGCAAACATATGAAAATATGTTCAGAATGCAACACGAAGTTAGAAGCGCAAGCAATTGCAGATTCACAACCAAATTATAAATGTCCATGCTGCCGAGAGATCGTAATTGACACGATGCAAATTTACACTTAGTAAATGAAGTTTTTGTTACATTGTTAATCTTATTAATTTTCTTATACTTTATTTTAAGTAATATAGTTTATTGTTAAAGTTTTTCTTAAAAAATGTTAATTTTTGTATGGTAGGGTACAAATTAAAAGACAAAATTATAAAAAACATTTGTTTTTACTTCTTTTTTTTTTGATGCAACAAATTGGCCAGAAAAGTTTTTTTCAATTCTAACAAAAAAAATGAATAAAAGTAAGTAAAAATACAACTAGCTGTGATCTGGAATAAGCGATTGTGTACCTACTTACTAGGGGAGGGGAGGGGGTCAGCAAATTAACGGCCGGGGGGGGGCGTCGCGGGGCGCGCTTGCGCCGGGGCCGGGCGTTGCACCGCGTCGCGAGTCCGGCTGCCATCGGCGGCGCGCCGGGTAGCGGGTTCGCGCGGTGCGTGGCGCGGCGGTATGCAGCGGGGTAAGGCGGTTTGCGGTGGGTTGCGTCGCGTATCGCGACGCACCCCCCCCCGCCGCGCGGCGCGCCGCCGATGGTAGCCGGACTCGCGACGCGGTGCAACGCCCGGCCCCGGCGCAAGCGCGCCCCGCGACGCCCCCCCCCGGCCGTTAATTTGTTGACCCCCTCCCCTCCCCTAGTAAGTAGGTACACAATCGCTTATTCCAGATCACAGCTAGTTGTATTTTTACTTACTTTTATTAATTTTTTTTGTTAGAATTGAAAAAAACTTTTCTGGCCTTTTTTCCAAAATGAAATGAGGAAATTAGACCAGAAATTATTTATTAATTTTCAGGTTCTTTTTCCAAAATGAAATGTGGAAATTAAGCCAGAATGTAATATTTTCTGGCCTAATTTCCATTTAATTTTCCGACTTTTTTTCCATAGCTGTCTGGCACATTTTCCAATGTTTCTGCTGTTTTTCCAAATTATTTTCTGGTGCTTTTTCCAATTTTAACCAAAAGAAATATTCTGGCGTTTTTTCCAAAAAAAAAATCTGGCGTAATTTCCTATGGCGTAATTTCCGGGAGCCAAGGCTCCCGGAAATTACGCCATAGGAAATTACGCCAGATTTTTTTTTGGAAAAAAAGCCAAAAAAATTTTCATACAAAATCTGGCGTTTTTTCCTAGGAAAAAAGTTCAAAATTTTTCTGGGAATATTTCCGATTTTCTGGCATTTTTTCCAAAAAAAATTCTGGTGCTTTTTCCATTTTATAAAATGGAAAAAAGGCAGAAAAAAAATTTGGAAAAAAAGCCAGAAAGTATCTGGCGTTTTTTCCTTTTTTGTTTTGGAAAAAGAGCCAGAAAAAATTCTGGCGTTTTTTTCTTTTTTTGCTTTGGAAAAAGAGCCAGAAAAAAATCTAGCGTTTTTTCCTTTTTTTTTGGAAAAAGAGCCAGAAAACGGTTTTTACATAAATTTGGTAAACAAATAACAGTTATGTTGAGTATTGTTTTTTGTGGTATCACGTACATCCAAAGCGATGTGATTTAGTTTCTTTCAAGCGTTTGTCGCGGATTGTAATAATTGTAAGAAAAAAAAATTAAAATGGAAAGTTTTTTATACGAAATTGTGCCCGGAAAGCAAAAAACCAGCAAATTATTGTATGTGATTGACCAGAAGCAAATATATAAAAAAAAATATTCTTATAAAGATAGTGTTGTATATATTTGCTATGTTAAAAACTGTGAAGCAAAAATGATGGTGAATAGTGATGGCATGTGTTCAAAAGTAAAAAAAATTATCGACCATAACCACAGCGATCAAAAAAAAATTTACGAAGAGTTAAAGGTGCTTAATAAAATCAAGGGAGAGTGCATGAATTCCGCTGTGGTATTAAATGATACAAATGCTATGAGCGGTATTCGCCGAGCTTTTAGATCAGTTTGCGAAAGGTATAAATAATGTTCAATTTTTTTATTATAAAACCATACTTAAAGCTGACATTTTGGCAGTAATCAAGATGCTGCAACGGAATTATGTTTCTTAAAAATTGAAAGAGGCCTGCGATACTTGACCAGCAAAATTTTCGTTTCCTCGCCAAGGTCACCTTTAGAGGTCATAGAAGCATTCCAAAAAGAGTCGATTTGGAACGACTACGGCCTTACTAAGCACGAGAATCATCTTCGCCCGTTTTTTAAGGCATGTATTGAAGAAAGCGATTTTGCTTTCTGTATTTTTGCATCAGAGATGATTTTGGACCTGATAAGGGAAGACATCCCTCCGTCAAATCGTATTATCGTGATCGATGCCACTTTCAAAATTGTCCCTATTGGTTGTTTTAAACAGCTTTTAATTATACATATACACTACTTCGAGCATGTGAGTTTAAAAATAAAAAAAAAGATAAATATTGAACTAAGCAATCTTTGTATTTTACAGATATATCCAGTGTTTTTTGTTCTAATGACAAAAAAATCAGAGCAATGCTATACAAAGTTATTTTCATATATAGATGAAAGTATATTTAAATTGCAACCACAGTCAATAATGACGGATTATGAGCGGGGAATGCGAAACGCATTAAAAAAAACGTACCCCAATGCTAATCACTTAGCATGCTGGTTTCATTATTGCCAGGCTATAAAACGAAAATGTACAAAAATTCCAAATTTTTTTTCTGAAATAAAAAAAAAAGAATCCACCCTGAAGTTGTACCATAACTTTTTGGCTTTGGCTTTACTCCCAAGCAACTTAATTTGTTATGTTTATGACATACTTAAATATGAAATAGAGTCCCATAATTTACAAATTTTTAAGGATTTTTTGGTTTATTATGAGAACCAATGGCTTAAACGGGTGAGTTTAATCGATATTGATTACAAGTTAAGGTTTTTAATTTTTTTTTTATAATAGGAGAAGCCTGAAAGTATATCCGTGTATTCAAACGAAGTGAGGACAACATCTGCTGTGGAGGCTTACAACGGAGTTCTTGGTCGTTTAATACAAAGAAAAGGAAATTTTTTTAAGTTTGTTAAAATTTTGCGAGAGGAGGAGTTTTTTAAAAGCAGAGACTTCCATAATATGGTTGAAACTGGTGGTGCAACGGGATCTATAAAAAAGAAAAAATACAAGGACAAGAGCAGAAAAATTGAAGAAGCGAGTCAACTTCTAGCTGACAAACAAATAACACCAATCATGTTTATTAACAGAATGGTGTATGAAAAAAACTGTATCTGTACAGATTTAGAATCATATGATGACGTTTTTGAAGGTTGGTCTTTCCTTGCTAGTAACCGCATTTTAAAATATTTATATGTGAGAGTTTTTTCAGATTCAAATGATTTTGACACTAACGATTATTCAGATGACGAAGAAAAGAAGGAATCTCCGAAAGAGACTAGGGATTTAGAAGTGGATTTATGTGTTGTGTGCAAGGTTGTGAAGCCAAACATAGTGCTGTTGCCATGCAAACATATGAAAATATGTTCAGAATGCAACACGAAGTTAGAAGCGCAAGCAATTGCAGATTCACAACCAAATTATAAATGTCCATGCTGCCGAGAGATCGTAATTGACACGATGCAAATTTACACTTAGTAAATGAAGTTTTTGTTACATTGTTAATCTTATTAATTTTCTTATACTTTATTTTAAGTAATATAGTTTATTGTTAAAGTTTTTCTTAAAAAATGTTAATTTTTGTATGGTAGGGTACAAATTAAAAGACAAAATTATAAAAAACATTTGTTTTTACTTCTTTTTTTTTTGATGCAACAAATTGGCCAGAAAAGTTTTTTTCAATTCTAACAAAAAAAATGAATAAAAGTAAGTAAAAATACAACTAGCTGTGATCTGGAATAAGCGATTGTGTACCTACTTACTAGGGGAGGGGAGGGGGTCAGCAAATTAACGGCCGGGGGGGGCGTCGCGGGGCGCGCTTGCGCCGGGGCCGGGCGTTGCACCGCGTCGCGAGTCCGGCTGCCATCGGCGGCGCGCCGGGTAGCGGGTTCGCGCGGTGCGTGGCGCGGCGGTATGCAGCGGGGTAAGGCGGTTTGCGGTGGGTTGCGTCGCGTATCGCGACGCACCCCCCCCCGCCGCGCGGCGCGCCGCCGATGGTAGCCGGACTCGCGACGCGGTGCAACGCCCGGCCCCGGCGCAAGCGCGCCCCGCGACGCCCCCCCCCGGCCGTTAATTTGTTGACCCCCTCCCCTCCCCTAGTAAGTAGGTACACAATCGCTTATTCCAGATCACAGCTAGTTGTATTTTTACTTACTTTTATTAATTTTTTTTGTTAGAATTGAAAAAAACTTTTCTGGCCTTTTTTCCAAAATGAAATGAGGAAATTAGACCAGAAATTATTTATTAATTTTCAGGTTCTTTTTCCAAAATGAAATGTGGAAATTAAGCCAGAATGTAATATTTTCTGGCCTAATTTCCATTTAATTTTCCGACTTTTTTTCCATAGCTGTCTGGCACATTTTCCAATGTTTCTGCTGTTTTTCCAAATTATTTTCTGGTGCTTTTTCCAATTTTAACCAAAAGAAATATTCTGGCGTTTTTTCCAAAAAAAAAATCTGGCGTAATTTCCTATGGCGTAATTTCCGGGAGCCAGCCAAGGCTCCCGGAAATTACGCCATAGGAAATTACGCCAGATTTTTTTTTGGAAAAAAAGCCAAAAAAATTTTCATACAAAATCTGGCGTTTTTTCCTAGGAAAAAAGTTCAAAATTTTTCTGGGAATATTTCCGATTTTCTGGCATTTTTTCCAAAAAAAATTCTGGTGCTTTTTCCATTTTATAAAATGGAAAAAAGGCAGAAAAAAAATTTGGAAAAAAAGCCAGAAAGTATCTGGCGTTTTTTCCTTTTTTGTTTTGGAAAAAGAGCCAGAAAAAATTCTGGCGTTTTTTTCTTTTTTTGCTTTGGAAAAAGAGCCAGAAAAAAATCTAGCGTTTTTTCCTTTTTTTTTGGAAAAAGAGCCAGAAAACGGTTTTTACATAAATTTGGTAAACAAATAACAGTTATGTTGAGTATTGTTTTTTGTGGTATCACGTACATCCAAAGCGATGTGATTTAGTTTCTTTCAAGCGTTTGTCGCGGATTGTAATAATTGTAAGAAAAAAAAATTAAAATGGAAAGTTTTTTATACGAAATTGTGCCCGGAAAGCAAAAAACCAGCAAATTATTGTATGTGATTGACCAGAAGCAAATATATAAAAAAAAATATTCTTATAAAGATAGTGTTGTATATATTTGCTATGTTAAAAACTGTGAAGCAAAAATGATGGTGAATAGTGATGGCATGTGTTCAAAAGTAAAAAAAATTATCGACCATAACCACAGCGATCAAAAAAAAATTTACGAAGAGTTAAAGGTGCTTAATAAAATCAAGGGAGAGTGCATGAATTCCGCTGTGGTATTAAATGATACAAATGCTATGAGCGGTATTCGCCGAGCTTTTAGATCAGTTTGCGAAAGGTATAAATAATGTTCAATTTTTTTATTATAAAACCATACTTAAAGCTGACATTTTGGCAGTAATCAAGATGCTGCAACGGAATTATGTTTCTTAAAAATTGAAAGAGGCCTGCGATACTTGACCAGCAAAATTTTCGTTTCCTCGCCAAGGTCACCTTTAGAGGTCATAGAAGCATTCCAAAAAGAGTCGATTTGGAACGACTACGGCCTTACTAAGCACGAGAATCATCTTCGCCCGTTTTTTAAGGCATGTATTGAAGAAAGCGATTTTGCTTTCTGTATTTTTGCATCAGAGATGATTTTGGACCTGATAAGGGAAGACATCCCTCCGTCAAATCGTATTATCGTGATCGATGCCACTTTCAAAATTGTCCCTATTGGTTGTTTTAAACAGCTTTTAATTATACATATACACTACTTCGAGCATGTGAGTTTAAAAATAAAAAAAAAGATAAATATTGAACTAAGCAATCTTTGTATTTTACAGATATATCCAGTGTTTTTTGTTCTAATGACAAAAAAATCAGAGCAATGCTATACAAAGTTATTTTCATATATAGATGAAAGTATATTTAAATTGCAACCACAGTCAATAATGACGGATTATGAGCGGGGAATGCGAAACGCATTAAAAAAAACGTACCCCAATGCTAATCACTTAGCATGCTGGTTTCATTATTGCCAGGCTATAAAACGAAAATGTACAAAAATTCAAAATTTTTTTTCTGAAATAAAAAAAAAAGAATCCACCCTGAAGTTGTACCATAACTTTTTGGCTTTGGCTTTACTCCCAAGCAACTTAATTTGTTATGTTTATGACATACTTAAATATGAAATAGAGTCCCATAATTTACAAATTTTTAAGGATTTTTTGGTTTATTATGAGAACCAATGGCTTAAACGGGTGAGTTTAATCGATATTGATTACAAGTTAAGGTTTTTAATTTTTTTTTTATAATAGGAGAAGCCTGAAAGTATATCCGTGTATTCAAACGAAGTGAGGACAACATCTGCTGTGGAGGCTTACAACGGAGTTCTTGGTCGTTTAATACAAAGAAAAGGAAATTTTTTTAAGTTTGTTAAAATTTTGCGAGAGGAGGAGTTTTTTAAAAGCAGAGACTTCCATAATATGGTTGAAACTGGTGGTGCAACGGGATCTATAAAAAAGAAAAAATACAAGGACAAGAGCAGAAAAATTGAAGAAGCGAGTCAACTTCTAGCTGACAAACAAATAACACCAATCATGTTTATTAACAGAATGGTGTATGAAAAAAACTGTATCTGTACAGATTTAGAATCATATGATGACGTTTTTGAAGGTTGGTCTTTCCTTGCTAGTAACCGCATTTTAAAATATTTATATGTGAGAGTTTTTTCAGATTCAAATGATTTTGACACTAACGATTATTCAGATGACGAAGAAAAGAAGGAATCTCCGAAAGAGACTAGGGATTTAGAAGTGGATTTATGTGTTGTGTGCAAGGTTGTGAAGCCAAACATAGTGCTGTTGCCATGCAAACATATGAAAATATGTTCAGAATGCAACACGAAGTTAGAAGCGCAAGCAATTGCAGATTCACAACCAAATTATAAATGTCCATGCTGCCGAGAGATCGTAATTGACACGATGCAAATTTACACTTAGTAAATGAAGTTTTTGTTACATTGTTAATCTTATTAATTTTCTTATACTTTATTTTAAGTAATATAGTTTATTGTTAAAGTTTTTCTTAAAAAATGTTAATTTTTGTATGGTAGGGTACAAATTAAAAGACAAAATTATAAAAAACATTTGTTTTTACTTCTTTTTTTTTTGATGCAACAAATTGGCCAGAAAAGTTTTTTTCAATTCTAACAAAAAAAATGAATAAAAGTAAGTAAAAATACAACTAGCTGTGATCTGGAATAAGCGATTGTGTACCTACTTACTAGGGGAGGGGAGGGGGTCAGCAAATTAACGGCCGGGGGGGGGCGTCGCGGGGCGCGCTTGCGCCGGGGCCGGGCGTTGCACCGCGTCGCGAGTCCGGCTGCCATCGGCGGCGCGCCGGGTAGCGGGTTCGCGCGGTGCGTGGCGCGGCGGTATGCAGCGGGGTAAGGCGGTTTGCGGTGGGTTGCGTCGCGTATCGCGACGCACCCCCCCCCGCCGCGCGGCGCGCCGCCGATGGTAGCCGGACTCGCGACGCGGTGCAACGCCCGGCCCCGGCGCAAGCGCGCCCCGCGACGCCCCCCCCCGGCCGTTAATTTGTTGACCCCCTCCCCTCCCCTAGTAAGTAGGTACACAATCGCTTATTCCAGATCACAGCTAGTTGTATTTTTACTTACTTTTATTAATTTTTTTTGTTAGAATTGAAAAAAACTTTTCTGGCCTTTTTTCCAAAATGAAATGAGGAAATTAGACCAGAAATTATTTATTAATTTTCAGGTTCTTTTTCCAAAATGAAATGTGGAAATTAAGCCAGAATGTAATATTTTCTGGCCTTATTTCCATTTAATTTTCCGACTTTTTTTCCATAGCTGTCTGGCACATTTTCCAATGTTTCTGCTGTTTTTCCAAATTATTTTCTGGTGCTTTTTCCAATTTTAACCAAAAGAAATATTCTGGCGTTTTTTCCAAAAAAAAAATCTGGCGTAATTTCCTATGGCGTAATTTCCGGGAGCCTTAATTTTCAGGTTCTTTTTCCAAAATGAAATGTGGAAATTAAGCCAGAATGTAATATTTTCTGGCCTAATTTCCATTTAATTTTCCGACTTTTTTTCCATAGCTGTCTGGCACATTTTCCAATGTTTCTGCTGTTTTTCCAAATTATTTTCTGGTGCTTTTTCCAATTTTAACCAAAAGAAATATTCTGGCGTTTTTTCCAAAAAAAAAATCTGGCGTAATTTCCTATGGCGTAATTTCCGGGAGCCGATGTTGGCTCCCGGAAATTACGCCATAGGAAATTACGCCAGATTTTTTTTTGGAAAAAAAGCCAAAAAAATTTTCATACAAAATCTGGCGTTTTTTCCTAGGAAAAAAGTTCAAAATTTTTCTGGGAATATTTCCGATTTTCTGGCATTTTTTCCAAAAAAAATTCTGGTGCTTTTTCCATTTTATAAAATGGAAAAAAGGCAGAAAAAAAATTTGGAAAAAAAGCCAGAAAGTATCTGGCGTTTTTTCCTTTTTTGTTTTGGAAAAAGAGCCAGAAAAAATTCTGGCGTTTTTTTCTTTTTTTGCTTTGGAAAAAGAGCCAGAAAAAAATCTAGCGTTTTTTCCTTTTTTTTTGGAAAAAGAGCCAGAAAACGGTTTTTACATAAATTTGGTAAACAAATAACAGTTATGTTGAGTATTGTTTTTTGTGGTATCACGTACATCCAAAGCGATGTGATTTAGTTTCTTTCAAGCGTTTGTCGCGGATTGTAATAATTGTAAGAAAAAAAAATTAAAATGGAAAGTTTTTTATACGAAATTGTGCCCGGAAAGCAAAAAACCAGCAAATTATTGTATGTGATTGACGGCTCCCGGAAATTACGCCATAGGAAATTACGCCAGATTTTTTTTTGGAAAAAAAGCCAAAAAAATTTTCATACAAAATCTGGCGTTTTTTCCTAGGAAAAAAGTTCAAAATTTTTCTGGGAATATTTCCGATTTTCTGGCATTTTTTCCAAAAAAAATTCTGGTGCTTTTTCCATTTTATAAAATGGAAAAAAGGCAGAAAAAAAATTTGGAAAAAAAGCCAGAAAGTATCTGGCGTTTTTTCCTTTTTTGTTTTGGAAAAAGAGCCAGAAAAAATTCTGGCGTTTTTTTCTTTTTTTGCTTTGGAAAAAGAGCCAGAAAAAAATCTAGCGTTTTTTCCTTTTTTTTTGGAAAAAGAGCCAGAAAACGGTTTTTACATAAATTTGGTAAACAAATAACAGTTATGTTGAGTATTGTTTTTTGTGGTATCACGTACATCCAAAGCGATGTGATTTAGTTTCTTTCAAGCGTTTGTCGCGGATTGTAATAATTGTAAGAAAAAAAAATTAAAATGGAAAGTTTTTTATACGAAATTGTGCCCGGAAAGCAAAAAACCAGCAAATTATTGTATGTGATTGACCAGAAGCAAATATATAAAAAAAAATATTCTTATAAAGATAGTGTTGTATATATTTGCTATGTTAAAAACTGTGAAGCAAAAATGATGGTGAATAGTGATGGCATGTGTTCAAAAGTAAAAAAAATTATCGACCATAACCACAGCGATCAAAAAAAAATTTACGAAGAGTTAAAGGTGCTTAATAAAATCAAGGGAGAGTGCATGAATTCCGCTGTGGTATTAAATGATACAAATGCTATGAGCGGTATTCGCCGAGCTTTTAGATCAGTTTGCGAAAGGTATAAATAATGTTCAATTTTTTTATTATAAAACCATACTTAAAGCTGACATTTTGGCAGTAATCAAGATGCTGCAACGGAATTATGTTTCTTAAAAATTGAAAGAGGCCTGCGATACTTGACCAGCAAAATTTTCGTTTCCTCGCCAAGGTCACCTTTAGAGGTCATAGAAGCATTCCAAAAAGAGTCGATTTGGAACGACTACGGCCTTACTAAGCACGAGAATCATCTTCGCCCGTTTTTTAAGGCATGTATTGAAGAAAGCGATTTTGCTTTCTGTATTTTTGCATCAGAGATGATTTTGGACCTGATAAGGGAAGACATCCCTCCGTCAAATCGTATTATCGTGATCGATGCCACTTTCAAAATTGTCCCTATTGGTTGTTTTAAACAGCTTTTAATTATACATATACACTACTTCGAGCATGTGAGTTTAAAAATAAAAAAAAAGATAAATATTGAACTAAGCAATCTTTGTATTTTACAGATATATCCAGTGTTTTTTGTTCTAATGACAAAAAAATCAGAGCAATGCTATACAAAGTTATTTTCATATATAGATGAAAGTATATTTAAATTGCAACCACAGTCAATAATGACGGATTATGAGCGGGGAATGCGAAACGCATTAAAAAAAACGTACCCCAATGCTAATCACTTAGCATGCTGGTTTCATTATTGCCAGGCTATAAAACGAAAATGTACAAAAATTCCAAATTTTTTTTCTGAAATAAAAAAAAAAGAATCCACCCTGAAGTTGTACCATAACTTTTTGGCTTTGGCTTTACTCCCAAGCAACTTAATTTGTTATGTTTATGACATACTTAAATATGAAATAGAGTCCCATAATTTACAAATTTTTAAGGATTTTTTGGTTTATTATGAGAACCAATGGCTTAAACGGGTGAGTTTAATCGATATTGATTACAAGTTAAGGTTTTTAATTTTTTTTTTATAATAGGAGAAGCCTGAAAGTATATCCGTGTATTCAAACAAAGTGAGGACAACATCTGCTGTGGAGGCTTACAACGGAGTTCTTGGTCGTTTAATACAAAGAAAAGGAAATTTTTTTAAGTTTGTTAAAATTTTGCGAGAGGAGGAGTTTTTTAAAAGCAGAGACTTCCATAATATGGTTGAAACTGGTGGTGCAACGGGATCTATAAAAAAGAAAAAATACAAGGACAAGAGCAGAAAAATTGAAGAAGCGAGTCAACTTCTAGCTGACAAACAAATAACACCAATCATGTTTATTAACAGAATGGTGTATGAAAAAAACTGTATCTGTACAGATTTAGAATCATATGATGACGTTTTTGAAGGTTGGTCTTTCCTTGCTAGTAACCGCATTTTAAAATATTTATATGTGAGAGTTTTTTCAGATTCAAATGATTTTGACACTAACGATTATTCAGATGACGAAGAAAAGAAGGAATCTCCGAAAGAGACTAGGGATTTAGAAGTGGATTTATGTGTTGTGTGCAAGGTTGTGAAGCCAAACATAGTGCTGTTGCCATGCAAACATATGAAAATATGTTCAGAATGCAACACGAAGTTAGAAGCGCAAGCAATTGCAGATTCACAACCAAATTATAAATGTCCATGCTGCCGAGAGATCGTAATTGACACGATGCAAATTTACACTTAGTAAATGAAGTTTTTGTTACATTGTTAATCTTATTAATTTTCTTATACTTTATTTTAAGTAATATAGTTTATTGTTAAAGTTTTTCTTAAAAAATGTTAATTTTTGTATGGTAGGGTACAAATTAAAAGACAAAATTATAAAAAACATTTGTTTTTACTTCTTTTTTTTTTGATGCTACAAATTGGCCAGAAAAGTTTTTTTCAATTCTAACAAAAAAAATGAATAAAAGTAAGTAAAAATACAACTAGCTGTGATCTGGAATAAGCGATTGTGTACCTACTTACTAGGGGAGGGGAGGGGGTCAACAAATTAACGGCCGGGGGGGGGCGTCGCGGGGCGCGCTTGCGCCGGGGCCGGGCGTTGCACCGCGTCGCGAGTCCGGCTACCATCGGCGGCGCGCCGCGCGGCGGGGGGGGGTGCGTCGCGATACGCGACGCAACCCACCGCAAACCGCCTTACCCCGCTGCATACCGCCGCGCCACGCACCGCGCGAACCCGCTACCCGGCGCGCCGCCGATGGCAGCCGGACTCGCGACGCGGTGCAACGCCCGGCCCCGGCGCAAGCGCGCCCCGCGACGCCCCCCCCCGGCCGTTAATTTGCTGACCCCCTCCCCTCCCCTAGTAAGTAGGTACACAATCGCTTATTCCAGATCACAGCTAGTTGTATTTTTACTTACTTTTATTCATTTTTTTTGTTAGAATTGAAAAAAACTTTTCTGGCCAATTTGTTGCATCAAAAAAAAAAGAAGTAAAAACAAATGTTTTTTATAATTTTGTCTTTTAATTTGTACCCTACCATACAAAAATTAACATTTTTTAAGAAAAACTTTAACAATAAACTATATTACTTAAAATAAAGTATAAGAAAATTAATAAGATTAACAATGTAACAAAAACTTCATTTACTAAGTGTAAATTTGCATCGTGTCAATTACGATCTCTCGGCAGCATGGACATTTATAATTTGGTTGTGAATCTGCAATTGCTTGCGCTTCTAACTTCGTGTTGCATTCTGAACATATTTTCATATGTTTGCATGGCAACAGCACTATGTTTGGCTTCACAACCTTGCACACAACACATAAATCCACTTCTAAATCCCTAGTCTCTTTCGGAGATTCCTTCTTTTCTTCGTCATCTGAATAATCGTTAGTGTCAAAATCATTTGAATCTGAAAAAACTCTCACATATAAATATTTTAAAATGCGGTTACTAGCAAGGAAAGACCAACCTTCAAAAACGTCATCATATGATTCTAAATCTGTACAGATACAGTTTTTTTCATACACCATTCTGTTAATAAACATGATTGGTGTTATTTGTTTGTCAGCTAGAAGTTGACTCGCTTCTTCAATTTTTCTGCTCTTGTCCTTGTATTTTTTCTTTTTTATAGATCCCGTTGCACCACCAGTTTCAACCATATTATGGAAGTCTCTGCTTTTAAAAAACTCCTCCTCTCGCAAAATTTTAACAAACTTAAAAAAATTTCCTTTTCTTTGTATTAAACGACCAAGAACTCCGTTGTAAGCCTCCACAGCAGATGTTGTCCTCACTTCGTTTGAATACACGGATATACTTTCAGGCTTCTCCTATTATAAAAAAAAAATTAAAAACCTTAACTTGTAATCAATATCGATTAAACTCACCCGTTTAAGCCATTGGTTCTCATAATAAACCAAAAAATCCTTAAAAATTTGTAAATTATGGGACTCTATTTCATATTTAAGTATGTCATAAACATAACAAATTAAGTTGCTTGGGAGTAAAGCCAAAGCCAAAAAGTTATGGTACAACTTCAGGGTGGATTCTTTTTTTTTTATTTCAGAAAAAAAATTTGGAATTTTTGTACATTTTCGTTTTATAGCCTGGCAATAATGAAACCAGCATGCTAAGTGATTAGCATTGGGGTACGTTTTTTTTAATGCGTTTCGCATTCCCCGCTCATAATCCGTCATTATTGACTGTGGTTGCAATTTAAATATACTTTCATCTATATATGAAAATAACTTTGTATAGCATTGCTCTGATTTTTTTGTCATTAGAACAAAAAACACTGGATATATCTGTAAAATACAAAGATTGCTTAGTTCAATATTTATCTTTTTTTTTATTTTTAAACTCACATGCTCGAAGTAGTGTATATGTATAATTAAAAGCTGTTTAAAACAACCAATAGGGACAATTTTGAAAGTGGCATCGATCACGATAATACGATTTGACGGAGGGATGTCTTCCCTTATCAGGTCCAAAATCATCTCTGATGCAAAAATACAGAAAGCAAAATCGCTTTCTTCAATACATGCCTTAAAAAACGGGCGAAGATGATTCTCGTGCTTAGTAAGGCCGTAGTCGTTCCAAATCGACTCTTTTTGGAATGCTTCTATGACCTCTAAAGGTGACCTTGGCGAGGAAACGAAAATTTTGCTGGTCAAGTATCGCAGGCCTCTTTCAATTTTTAAGAAACATAATTCCGTTGCAGCATCTTGATTACTGCCAAAATGTCAGCTTTAAGTATGGTTTTATAATAAAAAAATTGAACATTATTTATACCTTTCGCAAACTGATCTAAAAGCTCGGCGAATACCGCTCATAGCATTTGTATCATTTAATACCACAGCGGAATTCATGCACTCTCCCTTGATTTTATTAAGCACCTTTAACTCTTCGTAAATTTTTTTTTGATCGCTGTGGTTATGGTCGATAATTTTTTTTACTTTTGAACACATGCCATCACTATTCACCATCATTTTTGCTTCACAGTTTTTAACATAGCAAATATATACAACACTATCTTTATAAGAATATTTTTTTTTATATATTTGCTTCTGGTCAATCACATACAATAATTTGCTGGTTTTTTGCTTTCCGGGCACAATTTCGTATAAAAAACTTTCCATTTTAATTTTTTTTTCTTACAATTATTACAATCCGCGACAAACGCTTGAAAGAAACTAAATCACATCGCTTTGGATGTACGTGATACCACAAAAAACAATACTCAACATAACTGTTATTTGTTTACCAAATTTATGTAAAAACCGTTTTCTGGCTCTTTTTCCAAAAAAAAAGGAAAAAACGCTAGATTTTTTTCTGGCTCTTTTTCCAAAGCAAAAAAAGAAAAAAACGCCAGAATTTTTTCTGGCTCTTTTTCCAAAACAAAAAAGGAAAAAACGCCAGATACTTTCTGGCTTTTTTTCCAAATTTTTTTTCTGCCTTTTTTCCATTTTATAAAATGGAAAAAGCACCAGAATTTTTTTTGGAAAAAATGCCAGAAAATCGGAAATATTCCCAGAAAAATTTTGAACTTTTTTCCTAGGAAAAAACGCCAGATTTTGTATGAAAATTTTTTTGGCTTTTTTTCCAAAAAAAAATCTGGCGTAATTTCCTATGGCGTAATTTCCGGGAGCCTTGGCTGGCTCCCGGAAATTACGCCATAGGAAATTACGCCAGATTTTTTTTTTGGAAAAAACGCCAGAATATTTCTTTTGGTTAAAATTGGAAAAAGCACCAGAAAATAATTTGGAAAAACAGCAGAAACATTGGAAAATGTGCCAGACAGCTATGGAAAAAAAGTCGGAAAATTAAATGGAAATTAGGCCAGAAAATATTACATTCTGGCTTAATTTCCACATTTCATTTTGGAAAAAGAACCTGAAAATTAATAAATAATTTCTGGTCTAATTTCCTCATTTCATTTTGGAAAAAAGGCCAGAAAAGTTTTTTTCAATTCTAACAAAAAAAATTAATAAAAGTAAGTAAAAATACAACTAGCTGTGATCTGGAATAAGCGATTGTGTACCTACTTACTAGGGGAGGGGAGGGGGTCAACAAATTAACGGCCGGGGGGGGGGCGTCGCGGGGCGCGCTTGCGCCGGGGCCGGGCGTTGCACCGCGTCGCGAGTCCGGCTACCATCGGCGGCGCGCCGCGCGGCGGGGGGGGGTGCGTCGCGATACGCGACGCAACCCACCGCAAACCGCCTTACCCCGCTGCATACCGCCGCGCCACGCACCGCGCGAACCCGCTACCCGGCGCGCCGCCGATGGCAGCCGGACTCGCGACGCGGTGCAACGCCCGGCCCCGGCGCAAGCGCGCCCCGCGACGCCCCCCCCCGGCCGTTAATTTGCTGACCCCCTCCCCTCCCCTAGTAAGTAGGTACACAATCGCTTATTCCAGATCACAGCTAGTTGTATTTTTACTTACTTTTATTCATTTTTTTTGTTAGAATTGAAAAAAACTTTTCTGGCCAATTTGTTGCATCAAAAAAAAAAGAAGTAAAAACAAATGTTTTTTATAATTTTGTCTTTTAATTTGTACCCTACCATACAAAAATTAACATTTTTTAAGAAAAACTTTAACAATAAACTATATTACTTAAAATAAAGTATAAGAAAATTAATAAGATTAACAATGTAACAAAAACTTCATTTACTAAGTGTAAATTTGCATCGTGTCAATTACGATCTCTCGGCAGCATGGACATTTATAATTTGGTTGTGAATCTGCAATTGCTTGCGCTTCTAACTTCGTGTTGCATTCTGAACATATTTTCATATGTTTGCATGGCAACAGCACTATGTTTGGCTTCACAACCTTGCACACAACACATAAATCCACTTCTAAATCCCTAGTCTCTTTCGGAGATTCCTTCTTTTCTTCGTCATCTGAATAATCGTTAGTGTCAAAATCATTTGAATCTGAAAAAACTCTCACATATAAATATTTTAAAATGCGGTTACTAGCAAGGAAAGACCAACCTTCAAAAACGTCATCATATGATTCTAAATCTGTACAGATACAGTTTTTTTCATACACCATTCTGTTAATAAACATGATTGGTGTTATTTGTTTGTCAGCTAGAAGTTGACTCGCTTCTTCAATTTTTCTGCTCTTGTCCTTGTATTTTTTCTTTTTTATAGATCCCGTTGCACCACCAGTTTCAACCATATTATGGAAGTCTCTGCTTTTAAAAAACTCCTCCTCTCGCAAAATTTTAACAAACTTAAAAAAATTTCCTTTTCTTTGTATTAAACGACCAAGAACTCCGTTGTAAGCCTCCACAGCAGATGTTGTCCTCACTTCGTTTGAATACACGGATATACTTTCAGGCTTCTCCTATTATAAAAAAAAAATTAAAAACCTTAACTTGTAATCAATATCGATTAAACTCACCCGTTTAAGCCATTGGTTCTCATAATAAACCAAAAAATCCTTAAAAATTTGTAAATTATGGGACTCTATTTCATATTTAAGTATGTCATAAACATAACAAATTAAGTTGCTTGGGAGTAAAGCCAAAGCCAAAAAGTTATGGTACAACTTCAGGGTGGATTCTTTTTTTTTTATTTCAGAAAAAAAAATTGGAATTTTTGTACATTTTCGTTTTATAGCCTGGCAATAATGAAACCAGCATGCTAAGTGATTAGCATTGGGGTACGTTTTTTTTTAATGCGTTTCGCATTCCCCGCTCATAATCCGTCATTATTGACTGTGGTTGCAATTTAAATATACTTTCATCTATATATGAAAATAACTTTGTATAGCATTGCTCTGATTTTTTTGTCATTAGAACAAAAAACACTGGATATATCTGTAAAATACAAAGATTGCTTAGTTCAATATTTATCTTTTTTTTTATTTTTAAACTCACATGCTCGAAGTAGTGTATATGTATAATTAAAAGCTGTTTAAAACAACCAATAGGGACAATTTTGAAAGTGGCATCGATCACGATAATACGATTTGACGGAGGGATGTCTTCCCTTATCAGGTCCAAAATCATCTCTGATGCAAAAATACAGAAAGCAAAATCGCTTTCTTCAATACATGCCTTAAAAAACGGGCGAAGATGATTCTCGTGCTTAGTAAGGCCGTAGTCGTTCCAAATCGACTCTTTTTGGAATGCTTCTATGACCTCTAAAGGTGACCTTGGCGAGGAAACGAAAATTTTGCTGGTCAAGTATCGCAGGCCTCTTTCAATTTTTAAGAAACATAATTCCGTTGCAGCATCTTGATTACTGCCAAAATGTCAGCTTTAAGTATGGTTTTATAATAAAAAAATTGAACATTATTTATACCTTTCGCAAACTGATCTAAAAGCTCGGCGAATACCGCTCATAGCATTTGTATCATTTAATACCACAGCGGAATTCATGCACTCTCCCTTGATTTTATTAAGCACCTTTAACTCTTCGTAAATTTTTTTTTGATCGCTGTGGTTATGGTCGATAATTTTTTTTACTTTTGAACACATGCCATCACTATTCACCATCATTTTTGCTTCACAGTTTTTAACATAGCAAATATATACAACACTATCTTTATAAGAATATTTTTTTTTATATATTTGCTTCTGGTCAATCACATACAATAATTTGCTGGTTTTTTGCTTTCCGGGCACAATTTCGTATAAAAAACTTTCCATTTTAATTTTTTTTTCTTACAATTATTACAATCCGCGACAAACGCTTGAAAGAAACTAAATCACATCGCTTTGGATGTACGTGATACCACAAAAAACAATACTCAACATAACTTTTATTTGTTTACCAAATTTATGTAAAAACCGTTTTCTGGCTCTTTTTCCAAAAAAAAAGGAAAAAACGCTAGATTTTTTTCTGGCTCTTTTTCCAAAGCAAAAAAAGAAAAAAACGCCAGAATTTTTTCTGGCTCTTTTTCCAAAACAAAAAAGGAAAAAACGCCAGATACTTTCTGGCTTTTTTTCCAAATTTTTTTTCTGCCTTTTTTCCATTTTATAAAATGGAAAAAGCACCAGAATTTTTTTTGGAAAAAATGCCAGAAAATCGGAAATATTCCCAGAAAAATTTTGAACTTTTTTCCTAGGAAAAAACGCCAGATTTTGTATGAAAATTTTTTTGGCTTTTTTTCCAAAAAAAAATCTGGCGTAATTTCCTATGGCGTAATTTCCGGGAGCCTTGGCTCCCGGAAATTACGCCATAGGAAATTACGCCAGATTTTTTTTTTGGAAAAAACGCCAGAATATTTCTTTTGGTTAAAATTGGAAAAAGCACCAGAAAATAATTTGGAAAAACAGCAGAAACATTGGAAAATGTGCCAGACAGCTATGGAAAAAAAGTCGGAAAATTAAATGGAAATTAGGCCAGAAAATATTACATTCTGGCTTAATTTCCACATTTCATTTTGGAAAAAGAACCTGAAAATTAATAAATAATTTCTGGTCTAATTTCCTCATTTCATTTTGGAAAAAAGGCCAGAAAAGTTTTTTTCAATTCTAACAAAAAAAATTAATAAAAGTAAGTAAAAATACAACTAGCTGTGATCTGGAATAAGCGATTGTGTACCTACTTACTAGGGGAGGGGAGGGGGTCAACAAATTAACGGCCGGGGGGGGGCGTCGCGGGGCGCGCTTGCGCCGGGGCCGGGCGTTGCACCGCGTCGCGAGTCCGGCTACCATCGGCGGCGCGCCGCGCGGCGGGGGGGGGTGCGTCGCGATACGCGACGCAACCCACCGCAAACCGCCTTACCCCGCTGCATACCGCCGCGCCACGCACCGCGCGAACCCGCTACCCGGCGCGCCGCCGATGGCAGCCGGACTCGCGACGCGGTGCAACGCCCGGCCCCGGCGCAAGCGCGCCCCGCGACGCCCCCCCCCGGCCGTTAATTTGCTGACCCCCTCCCCTCCCCTAGTAAGTAGGTACACAATCGCTTATTCCAGATCACAGCTAGTTGTATTTTTACTTACTTTTATTCATTTTTTTTGTTAGAATTGAAAAAAACTTTTCTGGCCAATTTGTTGCATCAAAAAAAAAAGAAGTAAAAACAAATGTTTTTTATAATTTTGTCTTTTAATTTGTACCCTACCATACAAAAATTAACATTTTTTAAGAAAAACTTTAACAATAAACTATATTACTTAAAATAAAGTATAAGAAAATTAATAAGATTAACAATGTAACAAAAACTTCATTTACTAAGTGTAAATTTGCATCGTGTCAATTACGATCTCTCGGCAGCATGGACATTTATAATTTGGTTGTGAATCTGCAATTGCTTGCGCTTCTAACTTCGTGTTGCATTCTGAACATATTTTCATATGTTTGCATGGCAACAGCACTATGTTTGGCTTCACAACCTTGCACACAACACATAAATCCACTTCTAAATCCCTAGTCTCTTTCGGAGATTCCTTCTTTTCTTCGTCATCTGAATAATCGTTAGTGTCAAAATCATTTGAATCTGAAAAAACTCTCACATATAAATATTTTAAAATGCGGTTACTAGCAAGGAAAGACCAACCTTCAAAAACGTCATCATATGATTCTAAATCTGTACAGATACAGTTTTTTTCATACACCATTCTGTTAATAAACATGATTGGTGTTATTTGTTTGTCAGCTAGAAGTTGACTCGCTTCTTCAATTTTTCTGCTCTTGTCCTTGTATTTTTTCTTTTTTATAGATCCCGTTGCACCACCAGTTTCAACCATATTATGGAAGTCTCTGCTTTTAAAAAACTCCTCCTCTCGCAAAATTTTAACAAACTTAAAAAAATTTCCTTTTCTTTGTATTAAACGACCAAGAACTCCGTTGTAAGCCTCCACAGCAGATGTTGTCCTCACTTCGTTTGAATACACGGATATACTTTCAGGCTTCTCCTATTATAAAAAAAAAATTAAAAACCTTAACTTGTAATCAATATCGATTAAACTCACCCGTTTAAGCCATTGGTTCTCATAATAAACCAAAAAATCCTTAAAAATTTGTAAATTATGGGACTCTATTTCATATTTAAGTATGTCATAAACATAACAAATTAAGTTGCTTGGGAGTAAAGCCAAAGCCAAAAAGTTATGGTACAACTTCAGGGTGGATTCTTTTTTTTTTATTTCAGAAAAAAAATTTGGAATTTTTGTACATTTTCGTTTTATAGCCTGGCAATAATGAAACCAGCATGCTAAGTGATTAGCATTGGGGTACGTTTTTTTTAATGCGTTTCGCATTCCCCGCTCATAATCCGTCATTATTGACTGTGGTTGCAATTTAAATATACTTTCATCTATATATGAAAATAACTTTGTATAGCATTGCTCTGATTTTTTTGTCATTAGAACAAAAAACACTGGATATATCTGTAAAATACAAAGATTGCTTAGTTCAATATTTATCTTTTTTTTTATTTTTAAACTCACATGCTCGAAGTAGTGTATATGTATAATTAAAAGCTGTTTAAAACAACCAATAGGGACAATTTTGAAAGTGGCATCGATCACGATAATACGATTTGACGGAGGGATGTCTTCCCTTATCAGGTCCAAAATCATCTCTGATGCAAAAATACAGAAAGCAAAATCGCTTTCTTCAATACATGCCTTAAAAAACGGGCGAAGATGATTCTCGTGCTTAGTAAGGCCGTAGTCGTTCCAAATCGACTCTTTTTGGAATGCTTCTATGACCTCTAAAGGTGACCTTGGCGAGGAAACGAAAATTTTGCTGGTCAAGTATCGCAGGCCTCTTTCAATTTTTAAGAAACATAATTCCGTTGCAGCATCTTGATTACTGCCAAAATGTCAGCTTTAAGTATGGTTTTATAATAAAAAAATTGAACATTATTTATACCTTTCGCAAACTGATCTAAAAGCTCGGCGAATACCGCTCATAGCATTTGTATCATTTAATACCACAGCGGAATTCATGCACTCTCCCTTGATTTTATTAAGCACCTTTAACTCTTCGTAAATTTTTTTTTGATCGCTGTGGTTATGGTCGATAATTTTTTTTACTTTTGAACACATGCCATCACTATTCACCATCATTTTTGCTTCACAGTTTTTAACATAGCAAATATATACAACACTATCTTTATAAGAATATTTTTTTTTATATATTTGCTTCTGGTCAATCACATACAATAATTTGCTGGTTTTTTGCTTTCCGGGCACAATTTCGTATAAAAAACTTTCCATTTTAATTTTTTTTTCTTACAATTATTACAATCCGCGACAAACGCTTGAAAGAAACTAAATCACATCGCTTTGGATGTACGTGATACCACAAAAAACAATACTCAACATAACTGTTATTTGTTTACCAAATTTATGTAAAAACCGTTTTCTGGCTCTTTTTCCAAAAAAAAAGGAAAAAACGCTAGATTTTTTTCTGGCTCTTTTTCCAAAGCAAAAAAAGAAAAAAACGCCAGAATTTTTTCTGGCTCTTTTTCCAAAACAAAAAAGGAAAAAACGCCAGATACTTTCTGGCTTTTTTTCCAAATTTTTTTTCTGCCTTTTTTCCATTTTATAAAATGGAAAAAGCACCAGAATTTTTTTTGGAAAAAATGCCAGAAAATCGGAAATATTCCCAGAAAAATTTTGAACTTTTTTCCTAGGAAAAAACGCCAGATTTTGTATGAAAATTTTTTTGGCTTTTTTTCCAAAAAAAAATCTGGCGTAATTTCCTATGGCGTAATTTCCGGGAGCCGGCTCCCGGAAATTACGCCATAGGAAATTACGCCAGATTTTTTTTTTGGAAAAAACGCCAGAATATTTCTTTTGGTTAAAATTGGAAAAAGCACCAGAAAATAATTTGGAAAAACAGCAGAAACATTGGAAAATGTGCCAGACAGCTATGGAAAAAAAGTCGGAAAATTAAATGGAAATTAGGCCAGAAAATATTACATTCTGGCTTAATTTCCACATTTCATTTTGGAAAAAGAACCTGAAAATTAATAAATAATTTCTGGTCTAATTTCCTCATTTCATTTTGGAAAAAAGGCCAGAAAAGTTTTTTTCAATTCTAACAAAAAAAATTAATAAAAGTAAGTAAAAATACAACTAGCTGTGATCTGGAATAAGCGATTGTGTACCTACTTACTAGGGGAGGGGAGGGGGTCAACAAATTAACGGCCGGGGGGGGGCGTCGCGGGGCGCGCTTGCGCCGGGGCCGGGCGTTGCACCGCGTCGCGAGTCCGGCTACCATCGGCGGCGCGCCGCGCGGCGGGGGGGGTGCGTCGCGATACGCGACGCAACCCACCGCAAACCGCCTTACCCCGCTGCATACCGCCGCGCCACGCACCGCGCGAACCCGCTACCCGGCGCGCCGCCGATGGCAGCCGGACTCGCGACGCGGTGCAACGCCCGGCCCCGGCGCAAGCGCGCCCCGCGACGCCCCCCCCCGGCCGTTAATTTGCTGACCCCCTCCCCTCCCCTAGTAAGTAGGTACACAATCGCTTATTCCAGATCACAGCTAGTTGTATTTTTACTTACTTTTATTCATTTTTTTTGTTAGAATTGAAAAAAACTTTTCTGGCCAATTTGTTGCATCAAAAAAAAAAGAAGTAAAAACAAATGTTTTTTATAATTTTGTCTTTTAATTTGTACCCTACCATACAAAAATTAACATTTTTTAAGAAAAACTTTAACAATAAACTATATTACTTAAAATAAAGTATAAGAAAATTAATAAGATTAACAATGTAACAAAAACTTCATTTACTAAGTGTAAATTTGCATCGTGTCAATTACGATCTCTCGGCAGCATGGACATTTATAATTTGGTTGTGAATCTGCAATTGCTTGCGCTTCTAACTTCGTGTTGCATTCTGAACATATTTTCATATGTTTGCATGGCAACAGCACTATGTTTGGCTTCACAACCTTGCACACAACACATAAATCCACTTCTAAATCCCTAGTCTCTTTCGGAGATTCCTTCTTTTCTTCGTCATCTGAATAATCGTTAGTGTCAAAATCATTTGAATCTGAAAAAACTCTCACATATAAATATTTTAAAATGCGGTTACTAGCAAGGAAAGACCAACCTTCAAAAACGTCATCATATGATTCTAAATCTGTACAGATACAGTTTTTTTCATACACCATTCTGTTAATAAACATGATTGGTGTTATTTGTTTGTCAGCTAGAAGTTGACTCGCTTCTTCAATTTTTCTGCTCTTGTCCTTGTATTTTTTCTTTTTTATAGATCCCGTTGCACCACCAGTTTCAACCATATTATGGAAGTCTCTGCTTTTAAAAAACTCCTCCTCTCGCAAAATTTTAACAAACTTAAAAAAATTTCCTTTTCTTTGTATTAAACGACCAAGAACTCCGTTGTAAGCCTCCACAGCAGATGTTGTCCTCACTTCGTTTGAATACACGGATATACTTTCAGGCTTCTCCTATTATAAAAAAAAAATTAAAAACCTTAACTTGTAATCAATATCGATTAAACTCACCCGTTTAAGCCATTGGTTCTCATAATAAACCAAAAAATCCTTAAAAATTTGTAAATTATGGGACTCTATTTCATATTTAAGTATGTCATAAACATAACAAATTAAGTTGCTTGGGAGTAAAGCCAAAGCCAAAAAGTTATGGTACAACTTCAGGGTGGATTCTTTTTTTTTTATTTCAGAAAAAAAATTTGGAATTTTTGTACATTTTCGTTTTATAGCCTGGCAATAATGAAACCAGCATGCTAAGTGATTAGCATTGGGGTACGTTTTTTTTAATGCGTTTCGCATTCCCCGCTCATAATCCGTCATTATTGACTGTGGTTGCAATTTAAATATACTTTCATCTATATATGAAAATAACTTTGTATAGCATTGCTCTGATTTTTTTGTCATTAGAACAAAAAACACTGGATATATCTGTAAAATACAAAGATTGCTTAGTTCAATATTTATCTTTTTTTTTATTTTTAAACTCACATGCTCGAAGTAGTGTATATGTATAATTAAAAGCTGTTTAAAACAACCAATAGGGACAATTTTGAAAGTGGCATCGATCACGATAATACGATTTGACGGAGGGATGTCTTCCCTTATCAGGTCCAAAATCATCTCTGATGCAAAAATACAGAAAGCAAAATCGCTTTCTTCAATACATGCCTTAAAAAACGGGCGAAGATGATTCTCGTGCTTAGTAAGGCCGTAGTCGTTCCAAATCGACTCTTTTTGGAATGCTTCTATGACCTCTAAAGGTGACCTTGGCGAGGAAACGAAAATTTTGCTGGTCAAGTATCGCAGGCCTCTTTCAATTTTTAAGAAACATAATTCCGTTGCAGCATCTTGATTACTGCCAAAATGTCAGCTTTAAGTATGGTTTTATAATAAAAAAATTGAACATTATTTATACCTTTCGCAAACTGATCTAAAAGCTCGGCGAATACCGCTCATAGCATTTGTATCATTTAATACCACAGCGGAATTCATGCACTCTCCCTTGATTTTATTAAGCACCTTTAACTCTTCGTAAATTTTTTTTTGATCGCTGTGGTTATGGTCGATAATTTTTTTTACTTTTGAACACATGCCATCACTATTCACCATCATTTTTGCTTCACAGTTTTTAACATAGCAAATATATACAACACTATCTTTATAAGAATATTTTTTTTTATATATTTGCTTCTGGTCAATCACATACAATAATTTGCTGGTTTTTTGCTTTCCGGGCACAATTTCGTATAAAAAACTTTCCATTTTAATTTTTTTTTCTTACAATTATTACAATCCGCGACAAACGCTTGAAAGAAACTAAATCACATCGCTTTGGATGTACGTGATACCACAAAAAACAATACTCAACATAACTGTTATTTGTTTACCAAATTTATGTAAAAACCGTTTTCTGGCTCTTTTTCCAAAAAAAAAGGAAAAAACGCTAGATTTTTTTCTGGCTCTTTTTCCAAAGCAAAAAAAGAAAAAAACGCCAGAATTTTTTCTGGCTCTTTTTCCAAAACAAAAAAGGAAAAAACGCCAGATACTTTCTGGCTTTTTTTCCAAATTTTTTTTCTGCCTTTTTTCCATTTTATAAAATGGAAAAAGCACCAGAATTTTTTTTGGAAAAAATGCCAGAAAATCGGAAATATTCCCAGAAAAATTTTGAACTTTTTTCCTAGGAAAAAACGCCAGATTTTGTATGAAAATTTTTTTGGCTTTTTTTCCAAAAAAAAATCTGGCGTAATTTCCTATGGCGTAATTTCCGGGAGCCAACATCGGCTCCCGGAAATTACGCCATAGGAAATTACGCCAGATTTTTTTTTTGGAAAAAACGCCAGAATATTTCTTTTGGTTAAAATTGGAAAAAGCACCAGAAAATAATTTGGAAAAACAGCAGAAACATTGGAAAATGTGCCAGACAGCTATGGAAAAAAAGTCGGAAAATTAAATGGAAATTAGGCCAGAAAATATTACATTCTGGCTTAATTTCCACATTTCATTTTGGAAAAAGAACCTGAAAATTAAGGCTCCCGGAAATTACGCCATAGGAAATTACGCCAGATTTTTTTTTTGGAAAAAACGCCAGAATATTTCTTTTGGTTAAAATTGGAAAAAGCACCAGAAAATAATTTGGAAAAACAGCAGAAACATTGGAAAATGTGCCAGACAGCTATGGAAAAAAAGTCGGAAAATTAAATGGAAATTAGGCCAGAAAATACTACATTCTGGCTTAATTTCCACATTTCATTTTGGAAAAAGAACCTGAAAATTAATAAATAATTTCTGGTCTAATTTCCTCATTTCATTTTGGAAAAAAGGCCAGAAAAGTTTTTTTCAATTCTAACAAAAAAAATTAATAAAAGTAAGTAAAAATACAACTAGCTGTGATCTGGAATAAGCGATTGTGTACCTACTTACTAGGGGAGGGGAGGGGGTCAACAAATTAACGGCCGGGGGGGGGCGTCGCGGGGCGCGCTTGCGCCGGGGCCGGGCGTTGCACCGCGTCGCGAGTCCGGCTACCATCGGCGGCGCGCCGCGCGGCGGGGGGGGGGTGCGTCGCGATACGCGACGCAACCCACCGCAAACCGCCTTACCCCGCTGCATACCGCCGCGCCACGCACCGCGCGAACCCGCTACCCGGCGCGCCGCCGATGGCAGCCGGACTCGCGACGCGGTGCAACGCCCGGCCCCGGCGCAAGCGCGCCCCGCGACGCCCCCCCCCGGCCGTTAATTTGCTGACCCCCTCCCCTCCCCTAGTAAGTAGGTACACAATCGCTTATTCCAGATCACAGCTAGTTGTATTTTTACTTACTTTTATTCATTTTTTTTGTTAGAATTGAAAAAAACTTTTCTGGCCAATTTGTTGCATCAAAAAAAAAAGAAGTAAAAACAAATGTTTTTTATAATTTTGTCTTTTAATTTGTACCCTACCATACAAAAATTAACATTTTTTAAGAAAAACTTTAACAATAAACTATATTACTTAAAATAAAGTATAAGAAAATTAATAAGATTAACAATGTAACAAAAACTTCATTTACTAAGTGTAAATTTGCATCGTGTCAATTACGATCTCTCGGCAGCATGGACATTTATAATTTGGTTGTGAATCTGCAATTGCTTGCGCTTCTAACTTCGTGTTGCATTCTGAACATATTTTCATATGTTTGCATGGCAACAGCACTATGTTTGGCTTCACAACCTTGCACACAACACATAAATCCACTTCTAAATCCCTAGTCTCTTTCGGAGATTCCTTCTTTTCTTCGTCATCTGAATAATCGTTAGTGTCAAAATCATTTGAATCTGAAAAAACTCTCACATATAAATATTTTAAAATGCGGTTACTAGCAAGGAAAGACCAACCTTCAAAAACGTCATCATATGATTCTAAATCTGTACAGATACAGTTTTTTTCATACACCATTCTGTTAATAAACATGATTGGTGTTATTTGTTTGTCAGCTAGAAGTTGACTCGCTTCTTCAATTTTTCTGCTCTTGTCCTTGTATTTTTTCTTTTTTATAGATCCCGTTGCACCACCAGTTTCAACCATATTATGGAAGTCTCTGCTTTTAAAAAACTCCTCCTCTCGCAAAATTTTAACAAACTTAAAAAAATTTCCTTTTCTTTGTATTAAACGACCAAGAACTCCGTTGTAAGCCTCCACAGCAGATGTTGTCCTCACTTCGTTTGAATACACGGATATACTTTCAGGCTTCTCCTATTATAAAAAAAAAATTAAAAACCTTAACTTGTAATCAATATCGATTAAACTCACCCGTTTAAGCCATTGGTTCTCATAATAAACCAAAAAATCCTTAAAAATTTGTAAATTATGGGACTCTATTTCATATTTAAGTATGTCATAAACATAACAAATTAAGTTGCTTGGGAGTAAAGCCAAAGCCAAAAAGTTATGGTACAACTTCAGGGTGGATTCTTTTTTTTTTATTTCAGAAAAAAAATTTGGAATTTTTGTACATTTTCGTTTTATAGCCTGGCAATAATGAAACCAGCATGCTAAGTGATTAGCATTGGGGTACGTTTTTTTTAATGCGTTTCGCATTCCCCGCTCATAATCCGTCATTATTGACTGTGGTTGCAATTTAAATATACTTTCATCTATATATGAAAATAACTTTGTATAGCATTGCTCTGATTTTTTTGTCATTAGAACAAAAAACACTGGATATATCTGTAAAATACAAAGATTGCTTAGTTCAATATTTATCTTTTTTTTTATTTTTAAACTCACATGCTCGAAGTAGTGTATATGTATAATTAAAAGCTGTTTAAAACAACCAATAGGGACAATTTTGAAAGTGGCATCGATCACGATAATACGATTTGACGGAGGGATGTCTTCCCTTATCAGGTCCAAAATCATCTCTGATGCAAAAATACAGAAAGCAAAATCGCTTTCTTCAATACATGCCTTAAAAAACGGGCGAAGATGATTCTCGTGCTTAGTAAGGCCGTAGTCGTTCCAAATCGACTCTTTTTGGAATGCTTCTATGACCTCTAAAGGTGACCTTGGCGAGGAAACGAAAATTTTGCTGGTCAAGTATCGCAGGCCTCTTTCAATTTTTAAGAAACATAATTCCGTTGCAGCATCTTGATTACTGCCAAAATGTCAGCTTTAAGTATGGTTTTATAATAAAAAAATTGAACATTATTTATACCTTTCGCAAACTGATCTAAAAGCTCGGCGAATACCGCTCATAGCATTTGTATCATTTAATACCACAGTGGAATTCATGCACTCTCCCTTGATTTTATTAAGCACCTTTAACTCTTCGTAAATTTTTTTTTGATCGCTGTGGTTATGGTCGATAATTTTTTTTACTTTTGAACACATGCCATCACTATTCACCATCATTTTTGCTTCACAGTTTTTAACATAGCAAATATATACAACACTATCTTTATAAGAATATTTTTTTTTATATATTTGCTTCTGGTCAATCACATACAATAATTTGCTGGTTTTTTGCTTTCCGGGCACAATTTCGTATAAAAAACTTTCCATTTTAATTTTTTTTTCTTACAATTATTACAATCCGCGACAAACGCTTGAAAGAAACTAAATCACATCGCTTTGGATGTACGTGATACCACAAAAAACAATACTCAACATAACTGTTATTTGTTTACCAAATTTATGTAAAAACCGTTTTCTGGCTCTTTTTCCAAAAAAAAAGGAAAAAACGCTAGATTTTTTTCTGGCTCTTTTTCCAAAGCAAAAAAAGAAAAAAACGCCAGAATTTTTTCTGGCTCTTTTTCCAAAACAAAAAAGGAAAAAACGCCAGATACTTTCTGGCTTTTTTTCCAAATTTTTTTTCTGCCTTTTTTCCATTTTATAAAATGGAAAAAGCACCAGAATTTTTTTTGGAAAAAATGCCAGAAAATCGGAAATATTCCCAGAAAAATTTTGAACTTTTTTCCTAGGAAAAAACGCCAGATTTTGTATGAAAATTTTTTTGGCTTTTTTTCCAAAAAAAAATCTGGCGTAATTTCCTATGGCGTAATTTCCGGGAGCCTTGGCTCCCGGAAATTACGCCATAGGAAATTACGCCAGATTTTTTTTTTGGAAAAAACGCCAGAATATTTCTTTTGGTTAAAATTGGAAAAAGCACCAGAAAATAATTTGGAAAAACAGCAGAAACATTGGAAAATGTGCCAGACAGCTATGGAAAAAAAGTCGGAAAATTAAATGGAAATTAGGCCAGAAAATATTACATTCTGGCTTAATTTCCACATTTCATTTTGGAAAAAGAACCTGAAAATTAATAAATAATTTCTGGTCTAATTTCCTCATTTCATTTTGGAAAAAAGGCCAGAAAAGTTTTTTTCAATTCTAACAAAAAAAATTAATAAAAGTAAGTAAAAATACAACTAGCTGTGATCTGGAATAAGCGATTGTGTACCTACTTACTAGGGGAGGGGAGGGGGTCAACAAATTAACGGCCGGGGGGGGGCGTCGCGGGGCGCGCTTGCGCCGGGGCCGGGCGTTGCACCGCGTCGCGAGTCCGGCTACCATCGGCGGCGCGCCGCGCGGCGGGGGGGGGTGCGTCGCGATACGCGACGCAACCCACCGCAAACCGCCTTACCCCGCTGCATACCGCCGCGCCACGCACCGCGCGAACCCGCTACCCGGCGCGCCGCCGATGGCAGCCGGACTCGCGACGCGGTGCAACGCCCGGCCCCGGCGCAAGCGCGCCCCGCGACGCCCCCCCCCGGCCGTTAATTTGCTGACCCCCTCCCCTCCCCTAGTAAGTAGGTACACAATCGCTTATTCCAGATCACAGCTAGTTGTATTTTTACTTACTTTTATTCATTTTTTTTGTTAGAATTGAAAAAAACTTTTCTGGCCAATTTGTTGCATCAAAAAAAAAAGAAGTAAAAACAAATGTTTTTTATAATTTTGTCTTTTAATTTGTACCCTACCATACAAAAATTAACATTTTTTAAGAAAAACTTTAACAATAAACTATATTACTTAAAATAAAGTATAAGAAAATTAATAAGATTAACAATGTAACAAAAACTTCATTTACTAAGTGTAAATTTGCATCGTGTCAATTACGATCTCTCGGCAGCATGGACATTTATAATTTGGTTGTGAATCTGCAATTGCTTGCGCTTCTAACTTCGTGTTGCATTCTGAACATATTTTCATATGTTTGCATGGCAACAGCACTATGTTTGGCTTCACAACCTTGCACACAACACATAAATCCACTTCTAAATCCCTAGTCTCTTTCGGAGATTCCTTCTTTTCTTCGTCATCTGAATAATCGTTAGTGTCAAAATCATTTGAATCTGAAAAAACTCTCACATATAAATATTTTAAAATGCGGTTACTAGCAAGGAAAGACCAACCTTCAAAAACGTCATCATATGATTCTAAATCTGTACAGATACAGTTTTTTTCATACACCATTCTGTTAATAAACATGATTGGTGTTATTTGTTTGTCAGCTAGAAGTTGACTCGCTTCTTCAATTTTTCTGCTCTTGTCCTTGTATTTTTTCTTTTTTATAGATCCCGTTGCACCACCAGTTTCAACCATATTATGGAAGTCTCTGCTTTTAAAAAACTCCTCCTCTCGCAAAATTTTAACAAACTTAAAAAAATTTCCTTTTCTTTGTATTAAACGACCAAGAACTCCGTTGTAAGCCTCCACAGCAGATGTTGTCCTCACTTCGTTTGAATACACGGATATACTTTCAGGCTTCTCCTATTATAAAAAAAAAATTAAAAACCTTAACTTGTAATCAATATCGATTAAACTCACCCGTTTAAGCCATTGGTTCTCATAATAAACCAAAAAATCCTTAAAAATTTGTAAATTATGGGACTCTATTTCATATTTAAGTATGTCATAAACATAACAAATTAAGTTGCTTGGGAGTAAAGCCAAAGCCAAAAAGTTATGGTACAACTTCAGGGTGGATTCTTTTTTTTTTATTTCAGAAAAAAAATTTGGAATTTTTGTACATTTTCGTTTTATAGCCTGGCAATAATGAAACCAGCATGCTAAGTGATTAGCATTGGGGTACGTTTTTTTTAATGCGTTTCGCATTCCCCGCTCATAATCCGTCATTATTGACTGTGGTTGCAATTTAAATATACTTTCATCTATATATGAAAATAACTTTGTATAGCATTGCTCTGATTTTTTTGTCATTAGAACAAAAAACACTGGATATATCTGTAAAATACAAAGATTGCTTAGTTCAATATTTATCTTTTTTTTTATTTTTAAACTCACATGCTCGAAGTAGTGTATATGTATAATTAAAAGCTGTTTAAAACAACCAATAGGGACAATTTTGAAAGTGGCATCGATCACGATAATACGATTTGACGGAGGGATGTCTTCCCTTATCAGGTCCAAAATCATCTCTGATGCAAAAATACAGAAAGCAAAATCGCTTTCTTCAATACATGCCTTAAAAAACGGGCGAAGATGATTCTCGTGCTTAGTAAGGCCGTAGTCGTTCCAAATCGACTCTTTTTGGAATGCTTCTATGACCTCTAAAGGTGACCTTGGCGAGGAAACGAAAATTTTGCTGGTCAAGTATCGCAGGCCTCTTTCAATTTTTAAGAAACATAATTCCGTTGCAGCATCTTGATTACTGCCAAAATGTCAGCTTTAAGTATGGTTTTATAATAAAAAAATTGAACATTATTTATACCTTTCGCAAACTGATCTAAAAGCTCGGCGAATACCGCTCATAGCATTTGTATCATTTAATACCACAGCGGAATTCATGCACTCTCCCTTGATTTTATTAAGCACCTTTAACTCTTCGTAAATTTTTTTTTGATCGCTGTGGTTATGGTCGATAATTTTTTTTACTTTTGAACACATGCCATCACTATTCACCATCATTTTTGCTTCACAGTTTTTAACATAGCAAATATATACAACACTATCTTTATAAGAATATTTTTTTTTATATATTTGCTTCTGGTCAATCACATACAATAATTTGCTGGTTTTTTGCTTTCCGGGCACAATTTCGTATAAAAAACTTTCCATTTTAATTTTTTTTTCTTACAATTATTACAATCCGCGACAAACGCTTGAAAGAAACTAAATCACATCGCTTTGGATGTACGTGATACCACAAAAAACAATACTCAACATAACTGTTATTTGTTTACCAAATTTATGTAAAAACCGTTTTCTGGCTCTTTTTCCAAAAAAAAAGGAAAAAACGCTAGATTTTTTTCTGGCTCTTTTTCCAAAGCAAAAAAAGAAAAAAACGCCAGAATTTTTTCTGGCTCTTTTTCCAAAACAAAAAAGGAAAAAACGCCAGATACTTTCTGGCTTTTTTTCCAAATTTTTTTTCTGCCTTTTTTCCATTTTATAAAATGGAAAAAGCACCAGAATTTTTTTTGGAAAAAATGCCAGAAAATCGGAAATATTCCCAGAAAAATTTTGAACTTTTTTCCTAGGAAAAAACGCCAGATTTTGTATGAAAATTTTTTTGGCTTTTTTTCCAAAAAAAAATCTGGCGTAATTTCCTATGGCGTAATTTCCGGGAGCCTTGGCTCCCGGAAATTACGCCATAGGAAATTACGCCAGATTTTTTTTTTGGAAAAAACGCCAGAATATTTCTTTTGGTTAAAATTGGAAAAAGCACCAGAAAATAATTTGGAAAAACAGCAGAAACATTGGAAAATGTGCCAGACAGCTATGGAAAAAAAGTCGGAAAATTAAATGGAAATTAGGCCAGAAAATATTACATTCTGGCTTAATTTCCACATTTCATTTTGGAAAAAGAACCTGAAAATTAATAAATAATTTCTGGTCTAATTTCCTCATTTCATTTTGGAAAAAAGGCCAGAAAAGTTTTTTTCAATTCTAACAAAAAAAATTAATAAAAGTAAGTAAAAATACAACTAGCTGTGATCTGGAATAAGCGATTGTGTACCTACTTACTAGGGGAGGGGAGGGGGTCAACAAATTAACGGCCGGGGGGGGGCGTCGCGGGGCGCGCTTGCGCCGGGGCCGGGCGTTGCACCGCGTCGCGAGTCCGGCTACCATCGGCGGCGCGCCGCGCGGCGGGGGGGGGTGCGTCGCGATACGCGACGCAACCCACCGCAAACCGCCTTACCCCGCTGCATACCGCCGCGCCACGCACCGCGCGAACCCGCTACCCGGCGCGCCGCCGATGGCAGCCGGACTCGCGACGCGGTGCAACGCCCGGCCCCGGCGCAAGCGCGCCCCGCGACGCCCCCCCCCGGCCGTTAATTTGCTGACCCCCTCCCCTCCCCTAGTAAGTAGGTACACAATCGCTTATTCCAGATCACAGCTAGTTGTATTTTTACTTACTTTTATTCATTTTTTTTGTTAGAATTGAAAAAAACTTTTCTGGCCAATTTGTTGCATCAAAAAAAAAAGAAGTAAAAACAAATGTTTTTTATAATTTTGTCTTTTAATTTGTACCCTACCATACAAAAATTAACATTTTTTAAGAAAAACTTTAACAATAAACTATATTACTTAAAATAAAGTATAAGAAAATTAATAAGATTAACAATGTAACAAAAACTTCATTTACTAAGTGTAAATTTGCATCGTGTCAATTACGATCTCTCGGCAGCATGGACATTTATAATTTGGTTGTGAATCTGCAATTGCTTGCGCTTCTAACTTCGTGTTGCATTCTGAACATATTTTCATATGTTTGCATGGCAACAGCACTATGTTTGGCTTCACAACCTTGCACACAACACATAAATCCACTTCTAAATCCCTAGTCTCTTTCGGAGATTCCTTCTTTTCTTCGTCATCTGAATAATCGTTAGTGTCAAAATCATTTGAATCTGAAAAAACTCTCACATATAAATATTTTAAAATGCGGTTACTAGCAAGGAAAGACCAACCTTCAAAAACGTCATCATATGATTCTAAATCTGTACAGATACAGTTTTTTTCATACACCATTCTGTTAATAAACATGATTGGTGTTATTTGTTTGTCAGCTAGAAGTTGACTCGCTTCTTCAATTTTTCTGCTCTTGTCCTTGTATTTTTTCTTTTTTATAGATCCCGTTGCACCACCAGTTTCAACCATATTATGGAAGTCTCTGCTTTTAAAAAACTCCTCCTCTCGCAAAATTTTAACAAACTTAAAAAAATTTCCTTTTCTTTGTATTAAACGACCAAGAACTCCGTTGTAAGCCTCCACAGCAGATGTTGTCCTCACTTCGTTTGAATACACGGATATACTTTCAGGCTTCTCCTATTATAAAAAAAAAATTAAAAACCTTAACTTGTAATCAATATCGATTAAACTCACCCGTTTAAGCCATTGGTTCTCATAATAAACCAAAAAATCCTTAAAAATTTGTAAATTATGGGACTCTATTTCATATTTAAGTATGTCATAAACATAACAAATTAAGTTGCTTGGGAGTAAAGCCAAAGCCAAAAAGTTATGGTACAACTTCAGGGTGGATTCTTTTTTTTTTATTTCAGAAAAAAAATTTGGAATTTTTGTACATTTTCGTTTTATAGCCTGGCAATAATGAAACCAGCATGCTAAGTGATTAGCATTGGGGTACGTTTTTTTTAATGCGTTTCGCATTCCCCGCTCATAATCCGTCATTATTGACTGTGGTTGCAATTTAAATATACTTTCATCTATATATGAAAATAACTTTGTATAGCATTGCTCTGATTTTTTTGTCATTAGAACAAAAAACACTGGATATATCTGTAAAATACAAAGATTGCTTAGTTCAATATTTATCTTTTTTTTTATTTTTAAACTCACATGCTCGAAGTAGTGTATATGTATAATTAAAAGCTGTTTAAAACAACCAATAGGGACAATTTTGAAAGTGGCATCGATCACGATAATACGATTTGACGGAGGGATGTCTTCCCTTATCAGGTCCAAAATCATCTCTGATGCAAAAATACAGAAAGCAAAATCGCTTTCTTCAATACATGCCTTAAAAAACGGGCGAAGATGATTCTCGTGCTTAGTAAGGCCGTAGTCGTTCCAAATCGACTCTTTTTGGAATGCTTCTATGACCTCTAAAGGTGACCTTGGCGAGGAAACGAAAATTTTGCTGGTCAAGTATCGCAGGCCTCTTTCAATTTTTAAGAAACATAATTCCGTTGCAGCATCTTGATTACTGCCAAAATGTCAGCTTTAAGTATGGTTTTATAATAAAAAAATTGAACATTATTTATACCTTTCGCAAACTGATCTAAAAGCTCGGCGAATACCGCTCATAGCATTTGTATCATTTAATACCACAGCGGAATTCATGCACTCTCCCTTGATTTTATTAAGCACCTTTAACTCTTCGTAAATTTTTTTTTGATCGCTGTGGTTATGGTCGATAATTTTTTTTACTTTTGAACACATGCCATCACTATTCACCATCATTTTTGCTTCACAGTTTTTAACATAGCAAATATATACAACACTATCTTTATAAGAATATTTTTTTTTATATATTTGCTTCTGGTCAATCACATACAATAATTTGCTGGTTTTTTGCTTTCCGGGCACAATTTCGTATAAAAAACTTTCCATTTTAATTTTTTTTTCTTACAATTATTACAATCCGCGACAAACGCTTGAAAGAAACTAAATCACATCGCTTTGGATGTACGTGATACCACAAAAAACAATACTCAACATAACTGTTATTTGTTTACCAAATTTATGTAAAAACCGTTTTCTGGCTCTTTTTCCAAAAAAAAAGGAAAAAACGCTAGATTTTTTTCTGGCTCTTTTTCCAAAGCAAAAAAAGAAAAAAACGCCAGAATTTTTTCTGGCTCTTTTTCCAAAACAAAAAAGGAAAAAACGCCAGATACTTTCTGGCTTTTTTTCCAAATTTTTTTTCTGCCTTTTTTCCATTTTATAAAATGGAAAAAGCACCAGAATTTTTTTTGGAAAAAATGCCAGAAAATCGGAAATATTCCCAGAAAAATTTTGAACTTTTTTCCTAGGAAAAAACGCCAGATTTTGTATGAAAATTTTTTTGGCTTTTTTTCCAAAAAAAAATCTGGCGTAATTTCCTATGGCGTAATTTCCGGGAGCCGGCTCCCGGAAATTACGCCATAGGAAATTACGCCAGATTTTTTTTTTGGAAAAAACGCCAGAATATTTCTTTTGGTTAAAATTGGAAAAAGCACCAGAAAATAATTTGGAAAAACAGCAGAAACATTGGAAAATGTGCCAGACAGCTATGGAAAAAAAGTCGGAAAATTAAATGGAAATTAGGCCAGAAAATATTACATTCTGGCTTAATTTCCACATTTCATTTTGGAAAAAGAACCTGAAAATTAATAAATAATTTCTGGTCTAATTTCCTCATTTCATTTTGGAAAAAAGGCCAGAAAAGTTTTTTTCAATTCTAACAAAAAAAATTAATAAAAGTAAGTAAAAATACAACTAGCTGTGATCTGGAATAAGCGATTGTGTACCTACTTACTAGGGGAGGGGAGGGGGTCAACAAATTAACGGCCGGGGGGGGGCGTCGCGGGGCGCGCTTGCGCCGGGGCCGGGCGTTGCACCGCGTCGCGAGTCCGGCTACCATCGGCGGCGCGCCGCGCGGCGGGGGGGGGTGCGTCGCGATACGCGACGCAACCCACCGCAAACCGCCTTACCCCGCTGCATACCGCCGCGCCACGCACCGCGCGAACCCGCTACCCGGCGCGCCGCCGATGGCAGCCGGACTCGCGACGCGGTGCAACGCCCGGCCCCGGCGCAAGCGCGCCCCGCGACGCCCCCCCCCGGCCGTTAATTTGCTGACCCCCTCCCCTCCCCTAGTAAGTAGGTACACAATCGCTTATTCCAGATCACAGCTAGTTGTATTTTTACTTACTTTTATTCATTTTTTTTGTTAGAATTGAAAAAAACTTTTCTGGCCAATTTGTTGCATCAAAAAAAAAAGAAGTAAAAACAAATGTTTTTTATAATTTTGTCTTTTAATTTGTACCCTACCATACAAAAATTAACATTTTTTAAGAAAAACTTTAACAATAAACTATATTACTTAAAATAAAGTATAAGAAAATTAATAAGATTAACAATGTAACAAAAACTTCATTTACTAAGTGTAAATTTGCATCGTGTCAATTACGATCTCTCGGCAGCATGGACATTTATAATTTGGTTGTGAATCTGCAATTGCTTGCGCTTCTAACTTCGTGTTGCATTCTGAACATATTTTCATATGTTTGCATGGCAACAGCACTATGTTTGGCTTCACAACCTTGCACACAACACATAAATCCACTTCTAAATCCCTAGTCTCTTTCGGAGATTCCTTCTTTTCTTCGTCATCTGAATAATCGTTAGTGTCAAAATCATTTGAATCTGAAAAAACTCTCACATATAAATATTTTAAAATGCGGTTACTAGCAAGGAAAGACCAACCTTCAAAAACGTCATCATATGATTCTAAATCTGTACAGATACAGTTTTTTTCATACACCATTCTGTTAATAAACATGATTGGTGTTATTTGTTTGTCAGCTAGAAGTTGACTCGCTTCTTCAATTTTTCTGCTCTTGTCCTTGTATTTTTTCTTTTTTATAGATCCCGTTGCACCACCAGTTTCAACCATATTATGGAAGTCTCTGCTTTTAAAAAACTCCTCCTCTCGCAAAATTTTAACAAACTTAAAAAAATTTCCTTTTCTTTGTATTAAACGACCAAGAACTCCGTTGTAAGCCTCCACAGCAGATGTTGTCCTCACTTCGTTTGAATACACGGATATACTTTCAGGCTTCTCCTATTATAAAAAAAAAATTAAAAACCTTAACTTGTAATCAATATCGATTAAACTCACCCGTTTAAGCCATTGGTTCTCATAATAAACCAAAAAATCCTTAAAAATTTGTAAATTATGGGACTCTATTTCATATTTAAGTATGTCATAAACATAACAAATTAAGTTGCTTGGGAGTAAAGCCAAAGCCAAAAAGTTATGGTACAACTTCAGGGTGGATTCTTTTTTTTTTATTTCAGAAAAAAAATTTGGAATTTTTGTACATTTTCGTTTTATAGCCTGGCAATAATGAAACCAGCATGCTAAGTGATTAGCATTGGGGTACGTTTTTTTTAATGCGTTTCGCATTCCCCGCTCATAATCCGTCATTATTGACTGTGGTTGCAATTTAAATATACTTTCATCTATATATGAAAATAACTTTGTATAGCATTGCTCTGATTTTTTTGTCATTAGAACAAAAAACACTGGATATATCTGTAAAATACAAAGATTGCTTAGTTCAATATTTATCTTTTTTTTTATTTTTAAACTCACATGCTCGAAGTAGTGTATATGTATAATTAAAAGCTGTTTAAAACAACCAATAGGGACAATTTTGAAAGTGGCATCGATCACGATAATACGATTTGACGGAGGGATGTCTTCCCTTATCAGGTCCAAAATCATCTCTGATGCAAAAATACAGAAAGCAAAATCGCTTTCTTCAATACATGCCTTAAAAAACGGGCGAAGATGATTCTCGTGCTTAGTAAGGCCGTAGTCGTTCCAAATCGACTCTTTTTGGAATGCTTCTATGACCTCTAAAGGTGACCTTGGCGAGGAAACGAAAATTTTGCTGGTCAAGTATCGCAGGCCTCTTTCAATTTTTAAGAAACATAATTCCGTTGCAGCATCTTGATTACTGCCAAAATGTCAGCTTTAAGTATGGTTTTATAATAAAAAAATTGAACATTATTTATACCTTTCGCAAACTGATCTAAAAGCTCGGCGAATACCGCTCATAGCATTTGTATCATTTAATACCACAGCGGAATTCATGCACTCTCCCTTGATTTTATTAAGCACCTTTAACTCTTCGTAAATTTTTTTTTGATCGCTGTGGTTATGGTCGATAATTTTTTTTACTTTTGAACACATGCCATCACTATTCACCATCATTTTTGCTTCACAGTTTTTAACATAGCAAATATATACAACACTATCTTTATAAGAATATTTTTTTTTATATATTTGCTTCTGGTCAATCACATACAATAATTTGCTGGTTTTTTGCTTTCCGGGCACAATTTCGTATAAAAAACTTTCCATTTTAATTTTTTTTTCTTACAATTATTACAATCCGCGACAAACGCTTGAAAGAAACTAAATCACATCGCTTTGGATGTACGTGATACCACAAAAAACAATACTCAACATAACTGTTATTTGTTTACCAAATTTATGTAAAAACCGTTTTCTGGCTCTTTTTCCAAAAAAAAAGGAAAAAACGCTAGATTTTTTTCTGGCTCTTTTTCCAAAGCAAAAAAAGAAAAAAACGCCAGAATTTTTTCTGGCTCTTTTTCCAAAACAAAAAAGGAAAAAACGCCAGATACTTTCTGGCTTTTTTTCCAAATTTTTTTTCTGCCTTTTTTCCATTTTATAAAATGGAAAAAGCACCAGAATTTTTTTTGGAAAAAATGCCAGAAAATCGGAAATATTCCCAGAAAAATTTTGAACTTTTTTCCTAGGAAAAAACGCCAGATTTTGTATGAAAATTTTTTTGGCTTTTTTTCCAAAAAAAAATCTGGCGTAATTTCCTATGGCGTAATTTCCGGGAGCCTTAACAGGCTCCCGGAAATTACGCCATAGGAAATTACGCCAGATTTTTTTTTTGGAAAAAACGCCAGAATATTTCTTTTGGTTAAAATTGGAAAAAGCACCAGAAAATAATTTGGAAAAACAGCAGAAACATTGGAAAATGTGCCAGACAGCTATGGAAAAAAAGTCGGAAAATTAAATGGAAATTAGGCCAGAAAATATTACATTCTGGCTTAATTTCCACATTTCATTTTGGAAAAAGAACCTGAAAATTAAGGCTCCCGGAAATTACGCCATAGGAAATTACGCCAGATTTTTTTTTTGGAAAAAACGCCAGAATATTTCTTTTGGTTAAAATTGGAAAAAGCACCAGAAAATAATTTGGAAAAACAGCAGAAACATTGGAAAATGTGCCAGACAGCTATGGAAAAAAAGTCGGAAAATTAAATGGAAATTAGGCCAGAAAATATTACATTCTGGCTTAATTTCCACATTTCATTTTGGAAAAAGAACCTGAAAATTAATAAATAATTTCTGGTCTAATTTCCTCATTTCATTTTGGAAAAAAGGCCAGAAAAGTTTTTTTCAATTCTAACAAAAAAAATTAATAAAAGTAAGTAAAAATACAACTAGCTGTGATCTGGAATAAGCGATTGTGTACCTACTTACTAGGGGAGGGGAGGGGGTCAACAAATTAACGGCCGGGGGGGGGCGTCGCGGGGCGCGCTTGCGCCGGGGCCGGGCGTTGCACCGCGTCGCGAGTCCGGCTACCATCGGCGGCGCGCCGCGCGGCGGGGGGGGTGCGTCGCGATACGCGACGCAACCCACCGCAAACCGCCTTACCCCGCTGCATACCGCCGCGCCACGCACCGCGCGAACCCGCTACCCGGCGCGCCGCCGATGGCAGCCGGACTCGCGACGCGGTGCAACGCCCGGCCCCGGCGCAAGCGCGCCCCGCGACGCCCCCCCCCCGGCCGTTAATTTGCTGACCCCCTCCCCTCCCCTAGTAAGTAGGTACACAATCGCTTATTCCAGATCACAGCTAGTTGTATTTTTACTTACTTTTATTCATTTTTTTTGTTAGAATTGAAAAAAACTTTTCTGGCCAATTTGTTGCATCAAAAAAAAAAGAAGTAAAAACAAATGTTTTTTATAATTTTGTCTTTTAATTTGTACCCTACCATACAAAAATTAACATTTTTTAAGAAAAACTTTAACAATAAACTATATTACTTAAAATAAAGTATAAGAAAATTAATAAGATTAACAATGTAACAAAAACTTCATTTACTAAGTGTAAATTTGCATCGTGTCAATTACGATCTCTCGGCAGCATGGACATTTATAATTTGGTTGTGAATCTGCAATTGCTTGCGCTTCTAACTTCGTGTTGCATTCTGAACATATTTTCATATGTTTGCATGGCAACAGCACTATGTTTGGCTTCACAACCTTGCACACAACACATAAATCCACTTCTAAATCCCTAGTCTCTTTCGGAGATTCCTTCTTTTCTTCGTCATCTGAATAATCGTTAGTGTCAAAATCATTTGAATCTGAAAAAACTCTCACATATAAATATTTTAAAATGCGGTTACTAGCAAGGAAAGACCAACCTTCAAAAACGTCATCATATGATTCTAAATCTGTACAGATACAGTTTTTTTCATACACCATTCTGTTAATAAACATGATTGGTGTTATTTGTTTGTCAGCTAGAAGTTGACTCGCTTCTTCAATTTTTCTGCTCTTGTCCTTGTATTTTTTCTTTTTTATAGATCCCGTTGCACCACCAGTTTCAACCATATTATGGAAGTCTCTGCTTTTAAAAAACTCCTCCTCTCGCAAAATTTTAACAAACTTAAAAAAATTTCCTTTTCTTTGTATTAAACGACCAAGAACTCCGTTGTAAGCCTCCACAGCAGATGTTGTCCTCACTTCGTTTGAATACACGGATATACTTTCAGGCTTCTCCTATTATAAAAAAAAAATTAAAAACCTTAACTTGTAATCAATATCGATTAAACTCACCCGTTTAAGCCATTGGTTCTCATAATAAACCAAAAAATCCTTAAAAATTTGTAAATTATGGGACTCTATTTCATATTTAAGTATGTCATAAACATAACAAATTAAGTTGCTTGGGAGTAAAGCCAAAGCCAAAAAGTTATGGTACAACTTCAGGGTGGATTCTTTTTTTTTTATTTCAGAAAAAAAATTTGGAATTTTTGTACATTTTCGTTTTATAGCCTGGCAATAATGAAACCAGCATGCTAAGTGATTAGCATTGGGGTACGTTTTTTTTAATGCGTTTCGCATTCCCCGCTCATAATCCGTCATTATTGACTGTGGTTGCAATTTAAATATACTTTCATCTATATATGAAAATAACTTTGTATAGCATTGCTCTGATTTTTTTGTCATTAGAACAAAAAACACTGGATATATCTGTAAAATACAAAGATTGCTTAGTTCAATATTTATCTTTTTTTTTATTTTTAAACTCACATGCTCGAAGTAGTGTATATGTATAATTAAAAGCTGTTTAAAACAACCAATAGGGACAATTTTGAAAGTGGCATCGATCACGATAATACGATTTGACGGAGGGATGTCTTCCCTTATCAGGTCCAAAATCATCTCTGATGCAAAAATACAGAAAGCAAAATCGCTTTCTTCAATACATGCCTTAAAAAACGGGCGAAGATGATTCTCGTGCTTAGTAAGGCCGTAGTCGTTCCAAATCGACTCTTTTTGGAATGCTTCTATGACCTCTAAAGGTGACCTTGGCGAGGAAACGAAAATTTTGCTGGTCAAGTATCGCAGGCCTCTTTCAATTTTTAAGAAACATAATTCCGTTGCAGCATCTTGATTACTGCCAAAATGTCAGCTTTAAGTATGGTTTTATAATAAAAAAATTGAACATTATTTATACCTTTCGCAAACTGATCTAAAAGCTCGGCGAATACCGCTCATAGCATTTGTATCATTTAATACCACAGCGGAATTCATGCACTCTCCCTTGATTTTATTAAGCACCTTTAACTCTTCGTAAATTTTTTTTTGATCGCTGTGGTTATGGTCGATAATTTTTTTTACTTTTGAACACATGCCATCACTATTCACCATCATTTTTGCTTCACAGTTTTTAACATAGCAAATATATACAACACTATCTTTATAAGAATATTTTTTTTTATATATTTGCTTCTGGTCAATCACATACAATAATTTGCTGGTTTTTTGCTTTCCGGGCACAATTTCGTATAAAAAACTTTCCATTTTAATTTTTTTTTCTTACAATTATTACAATCCGCGACAAACGCTTGAAAGAAACTAAATCACATCGCTTTGGATGTACGTGATACCACAAAAAACAATACTCAACATAACTGTTATTTGTTTACCAAATTTATGTAAAAACCGTTTTCTGGCTCTTTTTCCAAAAAAAAAGGAAAAAACGCTAGATTTTTTTCTGGCTCTTTTTCCAAAGCAAAAAAAGAAAAAAACGCCAGAATTTTTTCTGGCTCTTTTTCCAAAACAAAAAAGGAAAAAACGCCAGATACTTTCTGGCTTTTTTTCCAAATTTTTTTTCTGCCTTTTTTCCATTTTATAAAATGGAAAAAGCACCAGAATTTTTTTTGGAAAAAATGCCAGAAAATCGGAAATATTCCCAGAAAAATTTTGAACTTTTTTCCTAGGAAAAAACGCCAGATTTTGTATGAAAATTTTTTTGGCTTTTTTTCCAAAAAAAAATCTGGCGTAATTTCCTATGGCGTAATTTCCGGGAGCCTTGGCTCCCGGAAATTACGCCATAGGAAATTACGCCAGATTTTTTTTTTGGAAAAAACGCCAGAATATTTCTTTTGGTTAAAATTGGAAAAAGCACCAGAAAATAATTTGGAAAAACAGCAGAAACATTGGAAAATGTGCCAGACAGCTATGGAAAAAAAGTCGGAAAATTAAATGGAAATTAGGCCAGAAAATATTACATTCTGGCTTAATTTCCACATTTCATTTTGGAAAAAGAACCTGAAAATTAATAAATAATTTCTGGTCTAATTTCCTCATTTCATTTTGGAAAAAAGGCCAGAAAAGTTTTTTTCAATTCTAACAAAAAAAATTAATAAAAGTAAGTAAAAATACAACTAGCTGTGATCTGGAATAAGCGATTGTGTACCTACTTACTAGGGGAGGGGAGGGGGTCAACAAATTAACGGCCGGGGGGGGGCGTCGCGGGGCGCGCTTGCGCCGGGGCCGGGCGTTGCACCGCGTCGCGAGTCCGGCTACCATCGGCGGCGCGCCGCGCGGCGGGGGGGGGTGCGTCGCGATACGCGACGCAACCCACCGCAAACCGCCTTACCCCGCTGCATACCGCCGCGCCACGCACCGCGCGAACCCGCTACCCGGCGCGCCGCCGATGGCAGCCGGACTCGCGACGCGGTGCAACGCCCGGCCCCGGCGCAAGCGCGCCCCGCGACGCCCCCCCCCGGCCGTTAATTTGCTGACCCCCTCCCCTCCCCTAGTAAGTAGGTACACAATCGCTTATTCCAGATCACAGCTAGTTGTATTTTTACTTACTTTTATTCATTTTTTTTGTTAGAATTGAAAAAAACTTTTCTGGCCAATTTGTTGCATCAAAAAAAAAAGAAGTAAAAACAAATGTTTTTTATAATTTTGTCTTTTAATTTGTACCCTACCATACAAAAATTAACATTTTTTAAGAAAAACTTTAACAATAAACTATATTACTTAAAATAAAGTATAAGAAAATTAATAAGATTAACAATGTAACAAAAACTTCATTTACTAAGTGTAAATTTGCATCGTGTCAATTACGATCTCTCGGCAGCATGGACATTTATAATTTGGTTGTGAATCTGCAATTGCTTGCGCTTCTAACTTCGTGTTGCATTCTGAACATATTTTCATATGTTTGCATGGCAACAGCACTATGTTTGGCTTCACAACCTTGCACACAACACATAAATCCACTTCTAAATCCCTAGTCTCTTTCGGAGATTCCTTCTTTTCTTCGTCATCTGAATAATCGTTAGTGTCAAAATCATTTGAATCTGAAAAAACTCTCACATATAAATATTTTAAAATGCGGTTACTAGCAAGGAAAGACCAACCTTCAAAAACGTCATCATATGATTCTAAATCTGTACAGATACAGTTTTTTTCATACACCATTCTGTTAATAAACATGATTGGTGTTATTTGTTTGTCAGCTAGAAGTTGACTCGCTTCTTCAATTTTTCTGCTCTTGTCCTTGTATTTTTTCTTTTTTATAGATCCCGTTGCACCACCAGTTTCAACCATATTATGGAAGTCTCTGCTTTTAAAAAACTCCTCCTCTCGCAAAATTTTAACAAACTTAAAAAAATTTCCTTTTCTTTGTATTAAACGACCAAGAACTCCGTTGTAAGCCTCCACAGCAGATGTTGTCCTCACTTCGTTTGAATACACGGATATACTTTCAGGCTTCTCCTATTATAAAAAAAAAATTAAAAACCTTAACTTGTAATCAATATCGATTAAACTCACCCGTTTAAGCCATTGGTTCTCATAATAAACCAAAAAATCCTTAAAAATTTGTAAATTATGGGACTCTATTTCATATTTAAGTATGTCATAAACATAACAAATTAAGTTGCTTGGGAGTAAAGCCAAAGCCAAAAAGTTATGGTACAACTTCAGGGTGGATTCTTTTTTTTTTATTTCAGAAAAAAAATTTGGAATTTTTGTACATTTTCGTTTTATAGCCTGGCAATAATGAAACCAGCATGCTAAGTGATTAGCATTGGGGTACGTTTTTTTTAATGCGTTTCGCATTCCCCGCTCATAATCCGTCATTATTGACTGTGGTTGCAATTTAAATATACTTTCATCTATATATGAAAATAACTTTGTATAGCATTGCTCTGATTTTTTTGTCATTAGAACAAAAAACACTGGATATATCTGTAAAATACAAAGATTGCTTAGTTCAATATTTATCTTTTTTTTTATTTTTAAACTCACATGCTCGAAGTAGTGTATATGTATAATTAAAAGCTGTTTAAAACAACCAATAGGGACAATTTTGAAAGTGGCATCGATCACGATAATACGATTTGACGGAGGGATGTCTTCCCTTATCAGGTCCAAAATCATCTCTGATGCAAAAATACAGAAAGCAAAATCGCTTTCTTCAATACATGCCTTAAAAAACGGGCGAAGATGATTCTCGTGCTTAGTAAGGCCGTAGTCGTTCCAAATCGACTCTTTTTGGAATGCTTCTATGACCTCTAAAGGTGACCTTGGCGAGGAAACGAAAATTTTGCTGGTCAAGTATCGCAGGCCTCTTTCAATTTTTAAGAAACATAATTCCGTTGCAGCATCTTGATTACTGCCAAAATGTCAGCTTTAAGTATGGTTTTATAATAAAAAAATTGAACATTATTTATACCTTTCGCAAACTGATCTAAAAGCTCGGCGAATACCGCTCATAGCATTTGTATCATTTAATACCACAGCGGAATTCATGCACTCTCCCTTGATTTTATTAAGCACCTTTAACTCTTCGTAAATTTTTTTTTGATCGCTGTGGTTATGGTCGATAATTTTTTTTACTTTTGAACACATGCCATCACTATTCACCATCATTTTTGCTTCACAGTTTTTAACATAGCAAATATATACAACACTATCTTTATAAGAATATTTTTTTTTATATATTTGCTTCTGGTCAATCACATACAATAATTTGCTGGTTTTTTGCTTTCCGGGCACAATTTCGTATAAAAAACTTTCCATTTTAATTTTTTTTTCTTACAATTATTACAATCCGCGACAAACGCTTGAAAGAAACTAAATCACATCGCTTTGGATGTACGTGATACCACAAAAAACAATACTCAACATAACTGTTATTTGTTTACCAAATTTATGTAAAAACCGTTTTCTGGCTCTTTTTCCAAAAAAAAAGGAAAAAACGCTAGATTTTTTTCTGGCTCTTTTTCCAAAGCAAAAAAAGAAAAAAACGCCAGAATTTTTTCTGGCTCTTTTTCCAAAACAAAAAAGGAAAAAACGCCAGATACTTTCTGGCTTTTTTTCCAAATTTTTTTTCTGCCTTTTTTCCATTTTATAAAATGGAAAAAGCACCAGAATTTTTTTTGGAAAAAATGCCAGAAAATCGGAAATATTCCCAGAAAAATTTTGAACTTTTTTCCTAGGAAAAAACGCCAGATTTTGTATGAAAATTTTTTTGGCTTTTTTTCCAAAAAAAAATCTGGCGTAATTTCCTATGGCGTAATTTCCGGGAGCCGTCAATGGCTCCCGGAAATTACGCCATAGGAAATTACGCCAGATTTTTTTTTGGAAAAAAAGCCAAAAAAATTTTCATACAAAATCTGGCGTTTTTTCCTAGGAAAAAAGTTCAAAATTTTTCTGGGAATATTTCCGATTTTCTGGCATTTTTTCCAAAAAAAATTCTGGTGCTTTTTCCATTTTATAAAATGGAAAAAAGGCAGAAAAAAAATTTGGAAAAAAAGCCAGAAAGTATCTGGCGTTTTTTCCTTTTTTGTTTTGGAAAAAGAGCCAGAAAAAATTCTGGCGTTTTTTTCTTTTTTTGCTTTGGAAAAAGAGCCAGAAAAAAATCTAGCGTTTTTTCCTTTTTTTTTGGAAAAAGAGCCAGAAAACGGTTTTTACATAAATTTGGTAAACAAATAACAGTTATGTTGAGTATTGTTTTTTGTGGTATCACGTACATCCAAAGCGATGTGATTTAGTTTCTTTCAAGCGTTTGTCGCGGATTGTAATAATTGTAAGAAAAAAAAATTAAAATGGAAAGTTTTTTATACGAAATTGTGCCCGGAAAGCAAAAAACCAGCAAATTATTGTATGTGATTGACCAGAAGCAAATATATAAAAAAAAATATTCTTATAAAGATAGTGTTGTATATATTTGCTATGTTAAAAACTGTGAAGCAAAAATGATGGTGAATAGTGATGGCATGTGTTCAAAAGTAAAAAAAATTATCGACCATAACCACAGCGATCAAAAAAAAATTTACGAAGAGTTAAAGGTGCTTAATAAAATCAAGGGAGAGTGCATGAATTCCGCTGTGGTATTAAATGATACAAATGCTATGAGCGGTATTCGCCGAGCTTTTAGATCAGTTTGCGAAAGGTATAAATAATGTTCAATTTTTTTATTATAAAACCATACTTAAAGCTGACATTTTGGCAGTAATCAAGATGCTGCAACGGAATTATGTTTCTTAAAAATTGAAAGAGGCCTGCGATACTTGACCAGCAAAATTTTCGTTTCCTCGCCAAGGTCACCTTTAGAGGTCATAGAAGCATTCCAAAAAGAGTCGATTTGGAACGACTACGGCCTTACTAAGCACGAGAATCATCTTCGCCCGTTTTTTAAGGCATGTATTGAAGAAAGCGATTTTGCTTTCTGTATTTTTGCATCAGAGATGATTTTGGACCTGATAAGGGAAGACATCCCTCCGTCAAATCGTATTATCGTGATCGATGCCACTTTCAAAATTGTCCCTATTGGTTGTTTTAAACAGCTTTTAATTATACATATACACTACTTCGAGCATGTGAGTTTAAAAATAAAAAAAAAGATAAATATTGAACTAAGCAATCTTTGTATTTTACAGATATATCCAGTGTTTTTTGTTCTAATGACAAAAAAATCAGAGCAATGCTATACAAAGTTATTTTCATATATAGATGAAAGTATATTTAAATTGCAACCACAGTCAATAATGACGGATTATGAGCGGGGAATGCGAAACGCATTAAAAAAAACGTACCCCAATGCTAATCACTTAGCATGCTGGTTTCATTATTGCCAGGCTATAAAACGAAAATGTACAAAAATTCCAAATTTTTTTTCTGAAATAAAAAAAAAAGAATCCACCCTGAAGTTGTACCATAACTTTTTGGCTTTGGCTTTACTCCCAAGCAACTTAATTTGTTATGTTTATGACATACTTAAATATGAAATAGAGTCCCATAATTTACAAATTTTTAAGGATTTTTTGGTTTATTATGAGAACCAATGGCTTAAACGGGTGAGTTTAATCGATATTGATTACAAGTTAAGGTTTTTAATTTTTTTTTTATAATAGGAGAAGCCTGAAAGTATATCCGTGTATTCAAACGAAGTGAGGACAACATCTGCTGTGGAGGCTTACAACGGAGTTCTTGGTCGTTTAATACAAAGAAAAGGAAATTTTTTTAAGTTTGTTAAAATTTTGCGAGAGGAGGAGTTTTTTAAAAGCAGAGACTTCCATAATATGGTTGAAACTGGTGGTGCAACGGGATCTATAAAAAAGAAAAAATACAAGGACAAGAGCAGAAAAATTGAAGAAGCGAGTCAACTTCTAGCTGACAAACAAATAACACCAATCATGTTTATTAACAGAATGGTGTATGAAAAAAACTGTATCTGTACAGATTTAGAATCATATGATGACGTTTTTGAAGGTTGGTCTTTCCTTGCTAGTAACCGCATTTTAAAATATTTATATGTGAGAGTTTTTTCAGATTCAAATGATTTTGACACTAACGATTATTCAGATGACGAAGAAAAGAAGGAATCTCCGAAAGAGACTAGGGATTTAGAAGTGGATTTATGTGTTGTGTGCAAGGTTGTGAAGCCAAACATAGTGCTGTTGCCATGCAAACATATGAAAATATGTTCAGAATGCAACACGAAGTTAGAAGCGCAAGCAATTGCAGATTCACAACCAAATTATAAATGTCCATGCTGCCGAGAGATCGTAATTGACACGATGCAAATTTACACTTAGTAAATGAAGTTTTTGTTACATTGTTAATCTTATTAATTTTCTTATACTTTATTTTAAGTAATATAGTTTATTGTTAAAGTTTTTCTTAAAAAATGTTAATTTTTGTATGGTAGGGTACAAATTAAAAGACAAAATTATAAAAAACATTTGTTTTTACTTCTTTTTTTTTTGATGCAACAAATTGGCCAGAAAAGTTTTTTTCAATTCTAACAAAAAAAATGAATAAAAGTAAGTAAAAATACAACTAGCTGTGATCTGGAATAAGCGATTGTGTACCTACTTACTAGGGGAGGGGAGGGGGTCAGCAAATTAACGGCCGGGGGGGGGCGTCGCGGGGCGCGCTTGCGCCGGGGCCGGGCGTTGCACCGCGTCGCGAGTCCGGCTGCCATCGGCGGCGCGCCGGGTAGCGGGTTCGCGCGGTGCGTGGCGCGGCGGTATGCAGCGGGGTAAGGCGGTTTGCGGTGGGTTGCGTCGCGTATCGCGACGCACCCCCCCCCGCCGCGCGGCGCGCCGCCGATGGTAGCCGGACTCGCGACGCGGTGCAACGCCCGGCCCCGGCGCAAGCGCGCCCCGCGACGCCCCCCCCCGGCCGTTAATTTGTTGACCCCCTCCCCTCCCCTAGTAAGTAGGTACACAATCGCTTATTCCAGATCACAGCTAGTTGTATTTTTACTTACTTTTATTAATTTTTTTTGTTAGAATTGAAAAAAACTTTTCTGGCCTTTTTTCCAAAATGAAATGAGGAAATTAGACCAGAAATTATTTATTAATTTTCAGGTTCTTTTTCCAAAATGAAATGTGGAAATTAAGCCAGAATGTAATATTTTCTGGCCTAATTTCCATTTAATTTTCCGACTTTTTTTCCATAGCTGTCTGGCACATTTTCCAATGTTTCTGCTGTTTTTCCAAATTATTTTCTGGTGCTTTTTCCAATTTTAACCAAAAGAAATATTCTGGCGTTTTTTCCAAAAAAAAAATCTGGCGTAATTTCCTATGGCGTAATTTCCGGGAGCCAAGGCTCCCGGAAATTACGCCATAGGAAATTACGCCAGATTTTTTTTTGGAAAAAAAGCCAAAAAAATTTTCATACAAAATCTGGCGTTTTTTCCTAGGAAAAAAGTTCAAAATTTTTCTGGGAATATTTCCGATTTTCTGGCATTTTTTCCAAAAAAAATTCTGGTGCTTTTTCCATTTTATAAAATGGAAAAAAGGCAGAAAAAAAATTTGGAAAAAAAGCCAGAAAGTATCTGGCGTTTTTTCCTTTTTTGTTTTGGAAAAAGAGCCAGAAAAAATTCTGGCGTTTTTTTCTTTTTTTGCTTTGGAAAAAGAGCCAGAAAAAAATCTAGCGTTTTTTCCTTTTTTTTTGGAAAAAGAGCCAGAAAACGGTTTTTACATAAATTTGGTAAACAAATAACAGTTATGTTGAGTATTGTTTTTTGTGGTATCACGTACATCCAAAGCGATGTGATTTAGTTTCTTTCAAGCGTTTGTCGCGGATTGTAATAATTGTAAGAAAAAAAAATTAAAATGGAAAGTTTTTTATACGAAATTGTGCCCGGAAAGCAAAAAACCAGCAAATTATTGTATGTGATTGACCAGAAGCAAATATATAAAAAAAAATATTCTTATAAAGATAGTGTTGTATATATTTGCTATGTTAAAAACTGTGAAGCAAAAATGATGGTGAATAGTGATGGCATGTGTTCAAAAGTAAAAAAAATTATCGACCATAACCACAGCGATCAAAAAAAAATTTACGAAGAGTTAAAGGTGCTTAATAAAATCAAGGGAGAGTGCATGAATTCCGCTGTGGTATTAAATGATACAAATGCTATGAGCGGTATTCGCCGAGCTTTTAGATCAGTTTGCGAAAGGTATAAATAATGTTCAATTTTTTTATTATAAAACCATACTTAAAGCTGACATTTTGGCAGTAATCAAGATGCTGCAACGGAATTATGTTTCTTAAAAATTGAAAGAGGCCTGCGATACTTGACCAGCAAAATTTTCGTTTCCTCGCCAAGGTCACCTTTAGAGGTCATAGAAGCATTCCAAAAAGAGTCGATTTGGAACGACTACGGCCTTACTAAGCACGAGAATCATCTTCGCCCGTTTTTTAAGGCATGTATTGAAGAAAGCGATTTTGCTTTCTGTATTTTTGCATCAGAGATGATTTTGGACCTGATAAGGGAAGACATCCCTCCGTCAAATCGTATTATCGTGATCGATGCCACTTTCAAAATTGTCCCTATTGGTTGTTTTAAACAGCTTTTAATTATACATATACACTACTTCGAGCATGTGAGTTTAAAAATAAAAAAAAAGATAAATATTGAACTAAGCAATCTTTGTATTTTACAGATATATCCAGTGTTTTTTGTTCTAATGACAAAAAAATCAGAGCAATGCTATACAAAGTTATTTTCATATATAGATGAAAGTATATTTAAATTGCAACCACAGTCAATAATGACGGATTATGAGCGGGGAATGCGAAACGCATTAAAAAAAACGTACCCCAATGCTAATCACTTAGCATGCTGGTTTCATTATTGCCAGGCTATAAAACGAAAATGTACAAAAATTCCAAATTTTTTTTCTGAAATAAAAAAAAAAGAATCCACCCTGAAGTTGTACCATAACTTTTTGGCTTTGGCTTTACTCCCAAGCAACTTAATTTGTTATGTTTATGACATACTTAAATATGAAATAGAGTCCCATAATTTACAAATTTTTAAGGATTTTTTGGTTTATTATGAGAACCAATGGCTTAAACGGGTGAGTTTAATCGATATTGATTACAAGTTAAGGTTTTTAATTTTTTTTTTATAATAGGAGAAGCCTGAAAGTATATCCGTGTATTCAAACGAAGTGAGGACAACATCTGCTGTGGAGGCTTACAACGGAGTTCTTGGTCGTTTAATACAAAGAAAAGGAAATTTTTTTAAGTTTGTTAAAATTTTGCGAGAGGAGGAGTTTTTTAAAAGCAGAGACTTCCATAATATGGTTGAAACTGGTGGTGCAACGGGATCTATAAAAAAGAAAAAATACAAGGACAAGAGCAGAAAAATTGAAGAAGCGAGTCAACTTCTAGCTGACAAACAAATAACACCAATCATGTTTATTAACAGAATGGTGTATGAAAAAAACTGTATCTGTACAGATTTAGAATCATATGATGACGTTTTTGAAGGTTGGTCTTTCCTTGCTAGTAACCGCATTTTAAAATATTTATATGTGAGAGTTTTTTCAGATTCAAATGATTTTGACACTAACGATTATTCAGATGACGAAGAAAAGAAGGAATCTCCGAAAGAGACTAGGGATTTAGAAGTGGATTTATGTGTTGTGTGCAAGGTTGTGAAGCCAAACATAGTGCTGTTGCCATGCAAACATATGAAAATATGTTCAGAATGCAACACGAAGTTAGAAGCGCAAGCAATTGCAGATTCACAACCAAATTATAAATGTCCATGCTGCCGAGAGATCGTAATTGACACGATGCAAATTTACACTTAGTAAATGAAGTTTTTGTTACATTGTTAATCTTATTAATTTTCTTATACTTTATTTTAAGTAATATAGTTTATTGTTAAAGTTTTTCTTAAAAAATGTTAATTTTTGTATGGTAGGGTACAAATTAAAAGACAAAATTATAAAAAACATTTGTTTTTACTTCTTTTTTTTTTGATGCAACAAATTGGCCAGAAAAGTTTTTTTCAATTCTAACAAAAAAAATGAATAAAAGTAAGTAAAAATACAACTAGCTGTGATCTGGAATAAGCGATTGTGTACCTACTTACTAGGGGAGGGGAGGGGGTCAGCAAATTAACGGCCGGGGGGGGGCGTCGCGGGGCGCGCTTGCGCCGGGGCCGGGCGTTGCACCGCGTCGCGAGTCCGGCTGCCATCGGCGGCGCGCCAGGTAGCGGGTTCGCGCGGTGCGTGGCGCGGCGGTATGCAGCGGGGTAAGGCGGTTTGCGGTGGGTTGCGTCGTGTATCGCGACGCACCCCCCCCCGCCACGCGGCGCGCCGCCGATGGTAGCCGGACTCGCGACGCGGTGCAACGCCCGGCCCCGGCGCAAGCGCGCCCCGCGACGCCCCCCCCCGGCCGTTAATTTGTTGACCCCCTCCCCTCCCCTAGTAAGTAGGTACACAATCGCTTATTCCAGATCACAGCTAGTTGTATTTTTACTTACTTTTATTAATTTTTTTTGTTAGAATTGAAAAAAACTTTTCTGGCCTTTTTTCCAAAATGAAATGAGGAAATTAGACCAGAAATTATTTATTAATTTTCAGGTTCTTTTTCCAAAATGAAATGTGGAAATTAAGCCAGAATGTAATATTTTCTGGCCTAATTTCCATTTAATTTTCCGACTTTTTTTCCATAGCTGTCTGGCACATTTTCCAATGTTTCTGCTGTTTTTCCAAATTATTTTCTGGTGCTTTTTCCAATTTTAACCAAAAGAAATATTCTGGCGTTTTTTCAAAAAAAAAAATCTGGCGTAATTTCCTATGGCGTAATTTCCGGGAGCCTTAATTTTCAGGTTCTTTTTCCAAAATGAAATGTGGAAATTAAGCCAGAATGTAATATTTTCTGGCCTAATTTCCATTTAATTTTCCGACTTTTTTTCCATAGCTGTCTGGCACATTTTCCAATGTTTCTGCTGTTTTTCCAAATTATTTTCTGGTGCTTTTTCCAATTTTAACCAAAAGAAATATTCTGGCGTTTTTTCCAAAAAAAAAATCTGGCGTAATTTCCTATGGCGTAATTTCCGGGAGCCGATGTTAATGGTAGATTCGAAGTCAGTTTACCCGATATAAGGGCATCGACTGATAAAAGAGTAGAGTTGTAACGAGAATTAAGTTTCAAAGACACGAGGCCTCTAATATGTCCAGCTTTCACTGAACCTAGTCCCAGTACTGGGATTCGAGCATGCGTTCGAAAGTCCAAGTTTTTGGACACATGATTCAGATACGAACGATGATTGCAACAATGTATCCAGTGAAACGCAAACATCAACAAGCTGGTTTTGATTATTTTTAAGTTTAGCAAGGATTGTTGGCAAAACTGTTTGTTTTCGAAGGCTAACCTCAAGCGAATGGTTATTAACAAAAGGTGCACCAGCATACGGATAAGGAGTCCCCGAGGACTAATTTTGAAGCGAATCTGATGACAATGACGATGGATTTGTTGGAAATGAAGTAGGCACCGAAGAAGAAGAGAGAGAACTATTATTTTCATCATGATGAATCAAGTAGTGATGTCAAGCTTTGCATACGCGACAGCGAAAGGTAGAATTACATTTTATCACGGAATGACCTGATCGTAGGCAATTGAAACAAATCGAATTGGTTTTGGTAAAGTTTCTACGCGAAGGAATGTCAAATTCAAGAAATTTAGAGCACTGGTATAGTTGGTGATTGCTTTTGCACAAAGGGCATTGTGAATTCGTTTCCGATGGCTTTGCTGTTAACGCTCGAATCGAACTTGTCTGTTTTCCACGCGATGTCGATACGCGATTCAGATATTGGCACGACTCTAATGCATCGCACCGTTCAATTTGCTTTAATATTGTCATGTCTTCACGAGAACCGATTTTTTCTGCCCAAGCGTGTTTTGTTTCACTATCGAGTTTATTGAGAAGAATGAAAATTAGCCACGGATCGCGATTATTCTTCGACAATGCATTTAAACCGCGAATGACCTCATCCGCACCGTCCTAATCTTTCGAAGAATCTGCACATTTGGAGCATTTATTGAAGGAAGAGACAAAAATGTCTGGCCAAACGACTGCACTATTAAATTTCCCCGATCAAAACACTTTTCTAGCCTGTCCCAGGCTTCGGTGTAATTTGCATCTGAAACTTTAATGTGCTGTATGAGATCGGCAGCAGTACCGCTTAAAAAAGGTTTCAGATATTGATTTTTTTTTTTTTTGTTTATTTATTTTATTGCCTTACAGTCTAACAATTTTTTTTTCTTAGTTTAAATAAACTTAAAACTATTAACAATATCAATTTCTTTAAAGTACCTTAATTTATTCTGCATAACTTATTTTAACAATCTATTATAAACCTAAAATCAATAGGTAAGTATGTATGCGTTTTATTTTTCATAGTTTTTTTTAACTTTGAACAACTTTTTTTTTTTTTATTCAATATAAGGAAAATGGCAACAAAAAACCTTTTGAAACTTTATTTTTTTAAATTTAAAAAAAAAATGTATGCTAAAACTTACAAACTAACTTATTCTAAACGGACAGATAGGCTCTGTTATGTGCTCTCTGGCCTGTCTAGATGCATATCAAATAAATAAAATCAATTATACATCCGGACCGACCACAGACCAAATAACAGAGCCTTTTCTATCTTAACCTTAACCTATGTGTTGGCATCAGCCCAGTCGAGCCACCAGTATATTTTAGTATTGTATCTGTCGAAATTTCGTTCATCTCTTTCAGGTATGCTTACGCAGTATCTAAGGTCTGGATTTCCACTAACTGATTCACAAGGTTCATAGAGGATTCTTTTATCTGTAGCTCTTCTTGCCAGATGGTACAAAATAGGAACGTTCGTCGAATCGGACAAATACCTATATGCATCAAGATATAAAAATGTCTCTGGTGGTATAAATCCACTTTTCATCGTATATCTGAAATATTCAGAATTAGGATAATATAAACCCGAGACGAGTTCGTTTTCGGTAACGTTTGCCGACCGAGCAAAATGGTTCCTCGCAAGGTTCAGGATGAAGTTATCAATTCTGGATACACCGGAAGCGTCCATTAGGTTTTTATTTGAAACGTAGTCCCGAAAGTCGGAATGTGCGCTTCTATACATCTGCATGCAAGCTCTCAGACATTTTCTCTCGAACATGCATATAAGATGGACTAATGTTCCACCATACTGAACTCGCATAAGTCAGAATTAGACGAACAAATGCTTGGTAGCAAATTATAATATAAACATTTGTCCAAATGAACACCCAAATACTTCACAGCTGTCTTTGATTCGATATGAAGACCGCTTGAATTTGTTTTTTTTAGGTTTTCCCAATTTGTTCTCAAATTTGAATTACCGCGTCTTATTGGGCTGCGGAAAAATATGGTTTCGCATTTGGTATGGTTTATTTTAAGCTTCCATTCCGAGCAGAACGCTTGCAGCTTATCAAATTCACTTTGAAGTTTCGTTTGAATGTCCACAATTCTGGACCCACTTGCATACAGAGTTGTATCGTCAGCAAACGCTATCGAATCGTCGATTTCAATAAGTATGTCGGAAATATATATACTAAACAGGTGTGGTGCCGAAACTGTGCCCTGTGGTAGACCATTAGTGACATTAAAAACTCTAGTTGTTGTGTATTGTCTGTCGGTTACAACAAATTTCTTGGAGCTTACCATGGATGCAATAACCTTAATAAGGTAAAGTGGGAATTCATACCGTATTAATTTAAACAAAAGCACAGTAAAAATAAAAAAAGTATTTATATTTTTTTAAAAAAGTTTTATTCCAACTTGAAAGGTTGAGGAGTTCTTTAAGACTAACTTTACAAATTTAAATATGTTTCGATATTGGACATTGGTTATCTTTGGATACACACCCATACGTACACTCTCTGCATTGATTCAGAATTTATTTGAAAACAATAAATTTCAAAGATTATGTTGAGTGGTTAAGAATGGGTTTGTTTTAGTATTAAATAATGCTGAGATCATTTTCTTGGAAAAAGAGGAATGGGTTGAGGATGTTTATACTTTAGGAACACTTGAATCTATGCAGGCAGTGAGAATGTTTATATAATGCGTTTGAAATATTTTAAGTGTCACCCAAGCAAAGTGTGGATGATTGTGTAATATGTTTTAGGTACAGTCTGTAACAAAATGCGTAATATGATCTATACTTAACTCCTACCTCCTTAAAATTTTTTGTCCCAAAAAATTAATTTAATGTTATAAAAAAGTGATCTTTAGGTTTTGGTACAGATACTTTTTCTTGTAATTCAATATTTTCTGTCAATTTATTTACTTTAGGAATTTCATTTACAATTTTGATATCTTTTTTACATATTTTCAGTTTGATAATAACAATGATTATTATAAAGATTAAAAGAAAGCAAATTACGTTATTTATGAGGGAGTGGGTACCAATTGTATTTATTTGTCTTATTTGTTTTATATTTTCTAGGCTTAATTCGTCTAGGCTGATTTTAACATTATTTTCTGTAATATTTGCTTTAAAAATAGCTGGTAAGGGTTGATGACTTGTGATTTCTTTTGAAACATATTTTTGTTGTCCAATATCTACCGTACAATTATAATTTTGTAGTAAGTAACTACCATTTAAATATTTACTTTGGTTTTCACATTCAATATTAATTTTATCCTTAAAATTATCGATTACAATTAAGTTTTCCGTTATTTGTTCAATTTTACTTTGTGTATTAAAAATATAAGTGCAATTTACATTCTTTGACTTTAAAAGTCCTGACAGACAAGAATTTTCTGTTAATCTTATGATTTGATTTTGCTGGCAAATAATTATTTGGTTAGAAATTTTACATTGTTCATTTATTCCAAATATTTCGTTATCGTTTACTAATACGTCTTTAAAAGGTATAATAATTTGTTTATTTCTATTTGTTACTGGTATGACTCTAATATGGTTATATGACTGGGATGTGGTTAGTGGTAGGGAGATTATATAAAGGATTTAATTATTCTTGATTGCTATTGAGGGGGTTGCAATATTTAAGGCTTCAGCGTCATTTCCATATGGAAAGTTTTCAATTTTCCCGATGATTTGAATGAGTTCTTTCCTATTTAAAAGTTTTGAATTTATAACGCCCTGTTTTGCCCAATGAATTGCGTTCGATATGTCCTCTAACTCTTCTTTAAGCATGAATAACTTATTAAAAATTGCTTGTGCAAAATATTCTTTCGGGGCAGCATTAATTTGTTTTAAAATGAGGTTATAATCTTGAATTATCTTGTTAGTATTGGCCATTATATTTCTATTGATGATAACTTGATTATTGTTATTTTTAATTAGTGTATTTTGTCCACTGACAAGTTGATCGAGATCAAATGCGTCTGGTGATCCTGCGATCCATTTCCAGGCTGATCCAATCCAATTTATAGCTCGTTTAGCTCGATGAGCTTGAAGTTCTTCTATTTCCTTATCAATTTTTTCTTCAAGGTATTGTATTTGCTGCTTAATTGGACTTGAGTTATTTACTTTTTTTTCGATGATTGATGTCATTGATGTATGAATTTCACTGTAGCTTGTCAAATTTATTACATGAATAATTTTGAAACTTCCTTCGGATATTTTGCCTATTCCCATTTTAACTATAATTACTGGTGAGTTGGTGTACTCAAATATTTTAACATCTGCGTATGCTGTATAGATAACATCTGCGTATGCTGTATAGATAACATATAGATTTGTAAACCTCTTGAATGAGGTGCATTAAGCTTTCCGGTGCTTTTAGACCGTTCTGTACGTCTGATCGCATTTCCGTTTTTAATATCTGTTTAATGTTTTCTGCAGTGTAACTGTTTCTGACGATTGTTTTGTTTTTTTTTTTTACGATTGCTCGTATATTCGTTCTTCTTCTACGTCTTCTCTCAATATAACCTGGTTTTTAAACACGTTAATTGGAACCTCAATGTGTGGAATGAGATCTGAACTATCTTCTTCTGCACTGTGCATAGTTCCTGATGAACTAGTGGCAAAAAGATTGGAATCTATTTTCAATCTAGAGAGAGCATCTGCTACTACGTTTGTCCTTCCTGGTTTGTAAATTATTTCGCAATTATATTCCTCAATTCGAGCTTTCCATCTTTTGAGCTTTGAGTTTGTGTTTCTGTTGCTAAGAGCAAATGTGAGAGGTTGATGATCGGTTAAGATCTTTATCTTCCTTGCTCCATATAAATAATTTCTTAGGTTGTCTAGAGCCCATACTATAGCTAGCATTTCTTTTTCATTGGTAGCATAGTTTTCCTCAGTTTTGTTCAAGGATCTTGAAACATAAGCGATTGGTCTGTCTTTACCAATTTCTCCTTGAGATAGGACTGCTCCTATTGCTTGATTTGAAGCATCGGTCGTTAAGACAAATGGTTTATCAAAGTCAGGGAACGTTAGAACTTCGGATGAAGTAAGCAGTTTTTTCAAACTATTGAAAGCTTTTAATTCCTGTTCAACTAATTCGACTTTTATCTTTCGGGATTGACTTGCTCTAGCTTGTGCATTTTCTCCTCTAGTCAGGTTAGTCAAGGGTTTTGCAATTTTTGCAAAATCTTTAATGAATCTTCTGTAATAGGACGTAAGTCCAAGAAAACCTTTAAGTTCCTTAGGGTTTTCTGGAGGGCTTAATTTTTTGATTGCCTCAATTTTCTTAGGGTCAGGTTTAATTCCGTCTCTCGTAATAATATAGCCAAGAAACTCGGTTTCTTCTTTTAAGAAGTTGGTTTTCTCTATATTAATTTTTAAGAAGGAATTTTCTAACCTTTTAAATATTGTTTCAATATTTTGAAGATGGTCTTCTAAAGTTTCACCAAGCACAATGATATCGTCAATCTATACAAAGCATAATTTGCCAATGTATTCTCCTAAGACGTCATCTAGAATTCTTTGAAAAATTGCGGGTGCATTTTTCAAACCGAAGGGTAACCTTAAGAATTCATACTTTCCATTCATAGTGGAAAAGGCTGTTTTGGGAATGTCACTTGCTTTCATCTTTATTTGATGAAATCCTGAAGTCAGGTCTAAAGTGGTAAAATATTTTGATTTCCCTAAACTTGCTAGAGTGTTTGATATATCTGGTATAGGGTAAGTGTCTGATATAGTTATAGCGTTCAGCTTCCTATAGTCAACTACCATTCTATATTTGCGATTACCTGATGAGTCAGGTTTTTTTGGTACGACCCACATTGGTGAGTTATATGGACTTTTTGATGGTCGGATAATACCATCAGACAAAAGTTTCTTTACTTGCGAATCTACTTCCGCTCTCATATTAATAGGGTAAGGGTAAGATTTTGTATAAACTGGTTCATCTCTGGTTGTTTTTATCTCAGCCCTAACTTGGGTTTCTATTGTTTCTTTGTCATTTATAGGGCCAAATAATTTTTCGTGTTTATTTAAAATTTTTTTTAGTTTTTCTTTTATGTGGTGAGGTAAGTGGTTATCATTAATTTCTAAGGCATTGACTTGAGTAGAAATTTTATCTTTAAGAGGTATCTTAATGTTCGGTTTGATTTTTAAAATATTAGTTTTCCTGTCAATTATTGCTTCTAATTCCTTAAGGGTATCATCACCGATGATTCCATCAAATGATTTTAATCCTGGTAATATAAAAAATGTTATAGGGGTAAAATTTCCAATGCAAGCAAAAAATTTTGCAGTTATTTTTTTATGTATTTGAATTTCTCCACCTGCAGAGTTTATTTTAAAAGGTTTGTCTGCTGGCTTAGCATTAAGGGCTAGATCGGATTTTATAAAATTTTTGTTGGCTCCTGTGTCAATTTAAAATTTCATAGTTTTGCCTTCTTTTGTAAAATATTCTATATATGGTATGCTAGAGAGGCTTTTGTCGTAAAATTTACTTCGGGGTCTTCTTCGTCTTCCATATCATCAAAAGGTTGATCCTCATATGGATTACAGTCGTCTTCGTAATCATTAGAATATTCTTCCAGATATTCTTGTTCCTCTAGTGTTTCTGTATTAAAAACTCTTTGGCGTTTTTGAGGTATATTACTTGATCCATTTAGGTTTTGATTTTGTTGGTAATAATTTTTTTGTGCATTATTATTTTGAGCCGGTCTGTTCATGTAATCAACATTTCGAGTCTGGACAGATATATCCATTGGGACTGGAGGTTTTGGCTGAGTTGGCCTCGGTGGAGGATTATTATCAGATTGAAATCTGGGTTGATAATAATTATTAAAACCTCTTTGATTATTATTATGTTGCAGGTTACAAGCCATGTTTCTTTGTTGGAAAGGCAAAGGTTTTGCCGGGGGGTTATAAAATTTTTTAAATTGATGTGGCTTTTGCGTAAAAATTTGATTTACAGGGGTTGTTATTATGTTTGTTGTTTCTTTTTTATGGAGCGAAAAATTTCTATAATTCAGATTTTGAATTTCTAAACAAGTAGCATACGCTTCAGGAAGTGTTTGGGGTTTCTGTATTACGAGAATTCGAGAGAGCTCGCCGTTTAGGCCGCGTATGAACACGTCAAGTGCCCTTTTTCTATAACTTTCCATAAGGGCTGTTATAGTTTCGGCAGAGTAGTCTTCTGACTTTAATTTATTGATAATTAAAGAGAACTGGTGATTGACACCACGTAGAATTCATCTAAAGATGAATTCTTTCGAGTCATAGAAGACAATTGATGCTCAAGGGTACGGATATCCCTTTTATCGGCATAATGTAATGACAAACATTTTTTTATTATAGCCCAATCTTCTGTAAAAATGTTATAGGATATCAGAGCAGTATCCGCTTGACCTCTGATTTTTTGTCGGATGCTTTGTAAGATTGCTTTATACAAAGGCTTACTCCTAACGCACTCGTAGTCATTGAGGATGGTTTCAACAGTGTGAATCCATGAAATATATTGTACAGGATTTCCGTCGAAAACCTGTAGTTCACGAACACAATCAGGAAGTCTTGCAATTTCCTTAAGGTTCTGTTCCGTCAGAGGAACTGGAGAATTTAATCTCACAGGGTCTGGAGCTCGATACTGAGATTCGAGAACAACAATTTTTGCCTCCAGCTTCTTTATCATTTCTGTATGTGCATTTACAGCACCTGTGAGCTGGGTTAATTGATCCGTAATTGCTTCAAGCGACATTTTTTGAATTAAGGGGAAAAAAAATTGTGGAAAGGAATAGGATCGGGTATGTAAATATAACCAAATATTTAAGAACTTATAAAAATTATTTTTTTAAGATCGTATGTTTTCAAAGTTTTTATCACACACCAATTTATGTTATTCTTACAAAAAAAAATATTTTGTTTTAATACATAAATAATTTAATCGAAAAGAATAGGTAATAATATAAAAAAATTGATTTCACCAGCTTCCTAGGATTCGTTGATATTGATATCTCGTTCAAAGTGACTTCAATCGATGGGACTGCACTTCTATTTTGTGTTTTTCTTACTAAACTAGTTTCTTAAATTTTTGTTTTTGTGTCCTGTAGATGTTTTTTCACTTTTAGTTGTTTTAAAATTAGTTCTTCCGTTTATATTTTTGTGTTGTTGTTTTTTTCTTATATTAAATACTTTAATTTTTTCTTTAAATTTTAATTTTTTCTTATTCTTTATTAATTTTCACTTTTTTGTATTAATTCAATTTCTTAATTTTCTTTTCCGTAGATATATTTTTTCAAATTTCTTTTAATATTTTTGTAATATTTACTATTTAACTTACACAATAAAAAAGTTCTTCATTATGGTGAAAACCAGTAACTTAGCGGGGCAGCGCAAAGAAAAAACCCTATTTGGCCAGCTGTACCTAGCTGGGATTTTTTTCGTGCAAGTTTACTTTTTTATAAAAAAAAAAAATTCTACACGTAAGCTCACGCGTATCGTCGGGAAAGGCCGAGTTGTTCCGCTTTGCTATTCGTCGCTTTGAGGTTCACGACGCGCTACTAAGGCTCGGATGCCTCCTTTCACACAGTATAATAGTTTGTTTAATTCCGGGGGATTCCCAATACTTTAAACACTTGGTTCCCTTTTTAGTTTCACCTGTGTTTAACGAATTGCCCGTTATTGTATTACACAATGTTTTAACAAACTAAAATCGACGCGACGTTTACTTAACTGCTCGGGCGCCAGTAAAAATAAAAAAAGTATTTTTATTTTTTTAAAAAAGTTTTATTCCAACTTGAAAGGTTGAGGAGTTCTTTAAGACTAACTTTACAAATTTAAATATGTTTCGATATTGGACATTGGTTATCTTTGGATACACACACATACGTACACTCTCTGCATTGATTCAGAATTTATTTGAAAACAATAAATTTCAAAGATTATGTTGAGTGGTTAAGAATGGGTTTGTTTTAGTATTAAATGATGCTGAGATCATTTTCTTGGAAAAAGAGGAATGGGTTGAGGATGTTTATACTTTAGGAACACTTGAATCTATGCAGGCAGTGAGAATGTTTATATAATGCGTTTGAAATATTTTAAGTGTCACCCAAGCAAAGTGTGGATGATTGTGTAATATGTTTTAGGTACAGTCTGTAACAAAATGCGTAATATGATCTAAACTTAACTGCACGTTGATCCAAACCGTGTCGAAGGCTTTCTCGATATCTACTAGACAAGCAGCAGTACATCTCTTGGCGTTCAGATTCCAGTTTATATCTGAAACGAGTTTTGTAACAGCGTGCACTGCCGAGTGATTTCTTTTGAATCCAAATTGATTCCGCAGTATTATTTCCTTTTCTGCGCACGCGAACTGAATTCAGATATTGAAATTTATGAGTGGATGACAAATTTCATTTCAAATCCACCGAACCCAAAAACAAATCGCGAAAGGAAGGCCAGTTCTTATAATCACCGGAAAATTTTGGAATCACGATAGGTGGCAGGTTGATTTTGGCAGGAGTTTTAGCCGACGCGTCTAATGATTTCAAAAAGTTGCTTTGATTGTTTGCAATGCGTTCTAGAACAAGATTGTTTGAATTATTGTTTAAATTTCGTACACGTATCGCTTCAGTCAATCCTGCATGATCCTCAAAATATTTATTTTCATATACCCCGAATTCAGAATTGAACTCATCGGTTCCAGCGTCCGGCACAAACGGGAGGCATTCATAGTGCAGAGTGGTGAATTCTGACCATGCTTCAATGGTCTGCGGATTTATACATGGTAGGTGTGCCTTGCCTTTGAACGGGCCTCATATAGATCTAGTGTAAAGTTAATTGGTCGACTCTCAGTCCAAATGGAACCACCCAGCATACAGTGTGAGCTAAGTTCTTCCCTTGGGACTACGGGCACAAACCAAAAACTGATCCCCTTAGCTTAACAGTCACTTCCACTGTATCACAAAAAATTAGGTCAAACGAGTTATGGTATCAAAACGGTGCTTTTCTGCGCTAATTGGGTTTTTTCGGAACAGTTGTTCTGCGAAACCGCCATCTTACCTACCTACCTAATAGTACGAAAAAGTACTCAACAGTAAATCTGCTCTTTTGCAGTTTAAATTAAATTAATTTTTACGGAGCTTACAGGAAACCATATAACAGAAGAATGGCCCGTTAAACGAGAATTAAAAAAGCAACAGATTTAAATAATCAATCCACGAATTAACCAACCAAAAGAATTTAATAAAAAAGTCTACCGCTATAATAAAACCCAAAATGGCCACACAACTAAAATAAACCCGAACACTAGACTCTATTTAACTTTTTATTTTCCAATTTTTATTTTTCTACAAATTTAAAATCTCCACAATATTACTCGTCTCGAACAACTTTTTATTCTCTTCAAATTTGTCACTCTAAATCTAGAACTTTCTAAATTCTTTGTTTCAGTTAAAATCAATTAATCCGTTCACGAGATAGCGCCAGAAAAATAACGATTCTGTGGGATGTACCGTTGGTAGGCTTGTCATTTTTTTTCCTGACAAAGGCCCATAAAATAGAAACTATAGTGCCCGAAATAAGTATAAAGACACATTTTATGTTTCAACTAAATTAAATTGAGCAGCAAAATGATGCAAATTAAAAGAATATTTCTAAGGGAAACAAGAGTTTACTTAATTCAGTAAATAAGAAAAAAAAATAAGACCAATTCTTCATCACCGTGGCTAGATTCTTAGGTTTATCGTGTCTTAAAACAGTGTCTTTAAACTTATTTCGCAGGTTTTTAGTGCAAAATCCATTTTAAATGATAAATCACTTTTGTTTCTAAGCTGCCTTTTGGGGGTAACTGTATAATTTTTTTTACTTGCTATTATTTTTATTTTACGAAGAAAATCTGTACCTTTGTTTTTTGTGAGCATTATGACAACATAATTTTAGGCAATATGTCTCCATATCAAATCGAAAAGTGTGACAATGACCTGTCTTTATAATTATTTCGGGCACTGTATCCCTAAATTTTCGTAAAAAATAGTTGGAGCCGTTTTCGAGTAAATTATGATTTTTATAACTTTTATATATAACCGTTATTTGTCGAGCTATTAATAATTAAATTTCTGGAGCTGCCTATACAAACAGACTGACGGACAGACACGAAACCAAGACTGAATTTCTGGACCCACTTTTTTTATATTGTCTATCATCGTAATGTCATGTTTATAAGAGAACCCAAAAAGGCTAGTTTTTTTTTGCAACTTAATTGTTTTTATTTCAATATAATGCTACCTGTGTGGTAGGACCCAAAGAATAAAATAAATTGTGATGTGGCCTCACCACAAAGATTTAATGTGTTAACACCATAAATATGATAGAAGAGGGCAGGTGTCAAAAATGAGTTCAGTTGAGTTTTGATTGTCAGAAGAAAAGAAAGAAAAAAGTAAAAGCCGCTTCACGGTATTTGTGTAATTTTGTATTATTTAAATAATAAAAATATAAATTGAAATAAACATTGTTTTATAAGACCGCTTACAACCTCAGAAGTGGGATCGTGTAAAAATTGAATTAATTTTTCTTAAAAAATAATCGGATTCAGTCGAAAGTAATGATCTGAAGCAGTTCACTGTAACCCAATTAAAGTCATGGCTACGTGCGCTGGGGAAGAAGTCCACCGGCAATAAGGCCGAGTTGGTGCTCCGATTATTGGCCATTCCATCGGAGTTGCGCGGTGAATTTGTGCCGATGCAGACGACGCCAAGCGATGCAAATTTGAATGCCAACGGACACCACATGGACAATGAAGAAGAGAGCGATGATGATGATGATGAGTGCGAGGTGTATGAGGATAGTAGCAATGTCGATGAAGTGCGTCAGAAGAGTGCCAATGAAAAGAATGCTGCAGATGAGAAGAAAAGGAGTGACAGGGATGACGAATGGACAATGGAGACACTGAAGAGGGAATTGATGTTGGTCAAACGAGAGCTGGCGGTACAAAAGAGAGAGACAGAGTTGCTGAAGAGAGAGAACGAGATGATGACGAAGAAGAAGAGTGTTCCAAAACATGATGACGACGGAAAATCTATGATGAATTTTTCCGTTGTAAAAGATTTGGCGGTCAGCCATCAGACGAATAGGGGGAATAACATGTAGCATACGAAAACATGTACGTGCCGTAACTATTCGGGACTGATGGAAGTGTGATCATAGCCTCTTCGCGGCGGCCGCTAGTAACCTTTTTAAAAAGGTTAATTCCCTGTTCCGTAAAACTTCGAATTACGAGACCGACAACAAGCCTCGGAAACGGACTGATCTCACGACGACAACCTACGCAACGAAAACGGCAAAACGATTTACGAATTTTCTTATGGAACGTACGATCGCTCTATAGAGCTCGAGCTGCTCAGCAGCTAGCCGATGCCCTGTCAAAATATAGAGCTGACATAACAGCACTACAAGAAATCAGATGGACAGGGAATGGTGTTTTACAGAAGAAAGAATATGACGTATACTACAGCTGTCATACAAAACACCATGTGCTCGGGGTAGGCTTCCTAGTCAGCGAAAAAATGAAGTCTACCATCATCGGCTTTAACGCTATAAGCGAAAGGCTATGTACCCTTCGCGTGCGAGGCAAATTTACGAACATCAGCCTCATTAACGTTCACGGACCTACGGAGGAGTCCTCAGACGAAGAAAAAGAGACTTACTACGAACAAGTCGAGAGGACCCTCAATGCCTGTCCAAGGTATGACGTAAAAATCATCCTTGGGGATTTGAACGCAAAAATAGGTCGGGAGCCGGTATTCAGGCATTACGCAGACACCCATAGTTTGCATGAGAACACTAATGACAATGGACTTCGAGTCTTAGAATTGGCAGCATCGAAAAACATGGTCGTTGCGAGTACCAGGTTCCCGCGAAAAGATATCTACAAAGCCACCTGGGTATCACCTGATGGAGTCACTCGTAACCAAATAGACCACGTGTTGATAGACCGTCGCCACTACTCGAACTTGATGACGGTACGAACGTACCGAGGCGCCAATATCGACTCGGATCACTATCATGTTGGTATGGTCTTCCGAGGGCGGATTGCCTTGCGAAGACGTATTGCATCCGCCGATCAAGTTCGAATCAACACGGCTGCCCTGCGCAATAAAAATGCCAGTAACACCTTTGGTAATGCGTTAGGACTCGCCCTAGAATTGCTTGATTTAGGGAGAGTAAGTCCTGGGGCCAGTATGCTGGGCGTAGATGAGAAGTGGACACGCCTTAAGAATACTGTCATTAGTACTGCCAACTCCATCTTATTTCGCAGCAGTCGTAGAAATCGGAACGACTGGTTTGATGATGAATGCAAGCTAGCGACTGAACGTAAGAATGTTGCGTACCGAGCAATGCAACAATCTCATAGAACGCGGGCATGCGAAGAAGAATATACAGAGCTCAGAAGAATAGAAAAACGGCTTCACAGACAGAAAAAGTCAGCCTGAGAGAAGAACTTAATCTGTGAAATAAAAAAAAGCCGAGAGCGAGGTCCGCACCAGGTGCGGAAGTTCTACCAATCCGTCCGAAACATGACGCAATACACACCACGCTGCACATACTGCAAGGACGGAGAGGGAAATCTGATCACCGATCCACAAAGCATACTGGAGCGATGGGAAGTGTACTTTAATGTATTGCTAAATGGTCAACTCACTGCAGAAGTGAAGGCTCCACTGCTTCAAGACGAATACCCTATGTTGCCGTCACCAAGCATAGAAGAGGTTGAGAAGGCTATAGACCGGCTAAAGAATGCCAGAAAACTGGCGAAAAGGTATAATATGCCCCATACATAAGAAAGGAGATGTCACAACGTGCAGCAACTATAGAGGTATCACGTTGTTGAGTACCGCCTATAAGATACTCTCCTCTATCCTACAAGACCGGATAACCCCATACGCTAAAACCATCATCGGACAATATCAGTGTGGTTTCATTCCAGGCAAATCAACAACTGATCAGATCTTTACCCTTGGGCAGGCGATGGAAAAATGTCTAGAATTTAACATCCCAACATACCACCTGTTTATAGACTTTAAGGCCGCCTATGATAGCATAGCCAGGGTAGAACTTTACAAGTCCATGAGAGAATTCGGCATCCCAAATAAATTGACACGACTATGTAGGTTGACCATGACCAACGTAACAAGCCAAGTAAAAATAGCCGTATTGCTATCCAGACCAATCAACATCTCTAATGGACTCCGACAAGGGGATGGTTTGGCTTGCCTCTTCTTCAACCTGGCGTTGGAGAAAGCAATCCTTGACTCTGGCACGGCAACAAGAGGGACCATCGTCAACAGGTCCAGCCAGATACTGGCTTACGCAGACGACATCTACATCATCGGAAGAACCGAGCAAGCTATACACGATTCCTTTATCTAGATCGAGCAGGCGGCACAAAATCTGGTGCTGCACATTAGTGAAGGTATAACAAAGTACGTGGTGGCGTCGAATGCGAGAGGAACAGTTGGTCAAACAATCAAGGTAGCGGAGCACGAATTTGAAGTGGTGCAATCCTTTAAATACCTTGAGTCAATAGTAGCAGCCGATAACAATATAGAAGAAGAAATACGCGGGCGGCTTCTCAAATCCAACAGAGCCTACTACAGTCTGTCAAAGCTCTTCAAATCCAGAAATCTCACCATAACTTCAAAACTACTGCTGTACAGGACCATGGTCCTGCCAGTACTCACATATGGATCCGAGACTTGGGTGCTGACCTCTTAGCCGCGTTCGAGAGAAAAGTCTTAAGGAGAATTGTTGGCCCCATATGTGAGGAAGGACGATTCCGGAGACGGTACAGTCATGAATTGTACGCAATCTGCCTTGAAGCAGATATCGTGACAAAAATTTGGCTCGGTAGACTTCGGTGGGCAGGGCACCTAGCTCGCATGAGCGAAGAGGAACCTGCTCGGAAAGTTCTTTGTGGTACATTCTATGACAGACGACAGCGTGGTAGACCATGCTTGCACTGGAGAGATGGCGTAGACCAGGACGCCCGGAGCCTTGGGGTGCGCAACTGGATGGCGTCGGCTCGAGACCGGGATAGGTGGAGAGACTTGTTGAAGGAGGCCAGGACCGGACCCCGGTTGTCGAGCCAATGATGATGAGGTAAATGCACTGCCTCTGTCGGAAACTATAAGCTTAGGACGACTGTAAGAGTTAAAGTATGACTTTAGAGAACTAATTGCTTCGTTAGTACCAGTACCTCGGACTGCATATAGTCTATTGAACTTTGTAAAACCATCTACAACCAGAAAAACATATTTCTTCTTTGATTTCCTCAAAGTCACTGGCCCGAAATGGTCTATATGGACTGTATCGAAAGGGATGTCACCTTTAGGTATACTATGGAGTAAGCTTTAATGTTTCCCAAACTTCGACGAAAACGTTATGCATTTGAGGAAATTCGAAATGTGTTCCCTAATTCTATTCCTTACTTTCGGAAACCAATACATTCTCGTTAAATTTTCATACACCTTGTCACTTCCTACATGTCCCATGTCGTCATGATACATATACAAAACATTTTGCTGCATTTCCGCTGGCACATAAAACAATAAATTCAAACCACTCTTTCTATAAACTAACCCATTTCGCATTTCATAATACGAACTCTCCTCTTTTTCCAACATTTCCCTTATTTTATTTATATCCCTGTCTCTGTGCTGACAAATAGACAGATTTTGTTCAAAGGTATTCTATTCTAATACAAGTATACTCATGTTCCTACTAAGTGCATCAACATGTTGCATTCTTTCACTACGATGATCCAAAACGTAGTCATAGTTCTGTAACTCTAACGGCCATCGTGCTATCCTCGGGTTGACTTCTTTTTTGTTAAGTGTCAATGTCAGCGAGTTACAATCAGTATTTATTTTAAACCTCATACCATGTAAATAAATTCGGAATCTCTGTAAAGCATAAATTATTGCTAGAGTTTCCAGCTCAAAGCTATGAAACTTAGCTTCTTGGTCAGAAGTCCTTTTTTAAAAATAGAAGATTGGATGAAACTTTCCATCACTCTTCTTTTGCAATAGGATTGCACCAAACCCGAGAGCACTAGCATCGCAGTGTAATTCTGTTTCATCTCGAGGATCGTAAACTGCTAAAATTGGTGCTGCTAATAATTTTGCTTTTAATTCTTCAAAACAGTGTAATTCCTCTTTACCGAATTTAAAACTAACCTTTTTCTTTATTAAATCGTATAATGGTTTCGCTTTTGTTGAAAACCCTTCCACAAATCTCCTAAAATAAGAGCATAATCCCAGAAAACTATGCACTGCCATGGCATTTTGAGGAATAGGAAAATTTGCCACTGATTCAATGTTCTTTTCATCAGGACGTATACCTTCTTTAGAAGCTTTGTAACCCAAATACCGTATTTCCGGTTCCATAAACCTGCACTTATCCAATCTCAACTCTAGTTTATTACTTACTAGCTTCTCAAAAACTTCTTTTAATATGGATAAATGTTCTTCAAAATCACTCGTCGCAATCATTATATTGTCTAAGTATATCGCAACTTTCCCTGCCCTAATCATGTCATCAAACACCATATTTACAAACCGTTGAAATGTTGGAGGTGCATTTCTTAATCCGAATGGCATACGCAAATATTCGGCATATAAACGAAGTGTACTTCACCGATTCTTCATTTACATGCACATGATAAAAAGCGCTTTTTAAGTCTTATAATGAAAAAATAGTTTTGTTCGCTAACCTATCCAACATGTCATCAATCAGCGGGATTGGATAGTTGTCCTTCAATGTTATTTTGTTCAAACTTCTATAAACTATACACATTCTTATGTTATCATTTTTCTTCCTGACCAAAACAATAGGAGAAGAATACTCTGAATTACTCGGCCTTATTATCTTTTTTTGTAACATATCATATAACATTTCCCGTACTCGCTCTTTTTCATAATACGATACTCTTCGGGGTAGGCAATGGAATGGCTTTTCATTAATCAAATTTAACTTTATCTCACATTTAATTAGCGGTTCATCAGGACGATCACTTTTTAAATAGTAATCATTAAATATCTTTCTGAAACACTAATTTTTTTTAACATCAAGACTCTCATTATATATATATGTTTCTTTACTTTCATCAATTTCAATATTCATTAAATTATTATATTCTTCATCATAAGTTTCGTTCATTTTACTTTCTTTTAATTTCATCAATCTCAAATTTGCTTTTTTAATAAAGTCTCTTCCCAAAATAACTGGGAACTTAGTCGTTTCATTTTTTACTACAAATAATTCTACTTCAACTTCTTCTTCTTTAAACAAAATACAACTCTGAACGACTCCAATTACATTTAATGGACTTTTATTAATACCAAAGAAATTATATTTACATTTTGTTTCTTAATTAATATACATATGTGGCACGAACTGTTCACGGACAAAACTAATGGGGCTACCGGTGTCAATTAAAGATCTTAATGAGAATTTACAAATAAAATTTATTCTATAAAAGTATATAATAATTTTCTTACGTTTTCATCTGAATCACCTTCATCTCCAACATGATGGACGTCCTTTCTTTTTGCACATACAGCAGCATAGTGCCCCATGTCAGCACACACATGGCACGCACCCAGTGGTCGTTTCGGCTTCTTACAATTATTGGCCATGTGCCCCAAAGCATTACAATTGTTACACCTAAATTGCTTCGATGCACTTGGCTCCATGTTTAAAGCTGGCGCCTTTCGCGCTAAAGTCACTGTCCTGAACGCCTCCAGGAGATGCTCCTTGTCTCTAAAACAATGCATTTTTGCCTGAGATCTGATGGTCTGGTCTGGTATCCCCTCAATGAGATATTCCATGAGCTCATCTTCATGGATACTTACTTTATTAGCAAGTATAACCTTTTCGTGAAAGTATTCCTGAAAAGTTTCAGCACTCGACCATTTCCGTCCTTCGAACTTCTGCTTGAGCATCAGCCAGCTGGCTCTGTCCTTAAAGATTGTACTCATCTCTCTGAGTAACACATCAATTGGTACCGACATCATATCTGCTTTCGAGTGGAACCATCGTAGGGCTCTTCCCTTCAATCTAGCTGATATCAGTGCCCGGGAACTGTTCCATCCAACTTGAAAACGGATAGGACACTCCTCAGCTGCAGCTCCCACTGCTCATAGTTGTCATCAGCACCCGCAAACTCTGAAATCAAATCTTTTCATCATCATCATCATCGGCTCGACAACCGGGATCCGGTCCTGGCCTCCTTCAACAAGTCTCTCCACCTATCCCGGTCTCGAGCCGACGCCATCCAGTTGCGCACCCCAAGGCTCCGCGCGTCCTGGTCTACGCCATCTCTCCAGCGCAAGCATGGTCTACCACGCTGTCGTCTGTCATAGAATGTACCAGAAAGAACTTTCCGAGCAGGTTCCTCTTCGCTCATGCGAGCTAGGTGCCCTGCCCACCGAAGTCTACCGAGCCAAATTTTTGTCACGATATCTGCTTCAAGGTAGATTGCGTACAATTTATGATTGTACCGTCTCCGGAATCGTCCTTCCTCACATATGGGGCCAACAATTCTCCTTAAGACTTTTCTCTCGAACGCGGCTAAGAGGTCAGAGTGCCTTTTGCTAAGCACCCAAGTCTCGGATCCATATGTGAGTACTGGCAGGACCATGGTCCTGTACAGCAGTAGTTTTGAAGTTATGGTGAGATTTCTGGATTTGAAGAGCTTTGACAGACTGTAGTAGGCTCTGTTGGATTTGAGAAGCCGCCCGCGTATTTCTTCTTCTATATTGTTATCGGCTGCTACTATTGACTCAAGGTATTTAAAGGATTGCACCACTTCAAATTCGTGCTCCGCTACCTTGATTGTTTTACCAACTGTTCCTCTCGCATTCGACGCCACCATGTACTTTGTTTTACCTTCACTAATGTGCAGCCCCAGATTTTGTGCCGCCTGCTCGATCTGGATGAAGGAATCGTGTACAGCTTGCTCGGTTCTTCCGATGATGTCGATGTCGTCTGCGTAAGCCAGTATCTGGCTGGACCTGTTGACGATGGTCCCTCTTGTTGCCGTGCCAGAGTCACGGATTGCTTTCTCCAACGCCAGGTTGAAGAGGAGGCAGGCCAAACCATCCCCTTGTCGGAGTCCATTAAAGATGTTGATTGGTCTGGATAGCAATACGGCTATTTTTACTTGGCTTGTTACGTTGGTCATGGTCAACCTACATAGTCGTGTCAATTTATTTGGGATGCCGGATTCTCTCATGGCTTTGTAAAGTTCTACCCTGGCTATGCTATCATAGGCGGCCTTAAAGTCTATAAACAGGTGGTATGTTGGGATGTTAAATTCTAGACATTTTTCCATCGCCTGCCTAAGGGTAAAGATCTGATCAGTTGTTGATTTGCCTGGAATGAAACCACACTGATATTGTCCGATGATGGTTTTAGCGTATGGGGTTATCCGGTCTTGTAGGATAGAGGAGAGTATCTTATAGGCGGTACTCAACAACGTGATACCTCTATAGTTGCTGCACGTTCTGACATCTCCTTTCTTATGTATGGGGCATATTATACCTTTTCGCCAGTCTTCTGGCATTTTTTCATGCTCCCACACGTGCACTATAATACCATGAATTGCCTGACGTAGAGCTGGCCCACCGTGTTGAAATAATTCGGCTGGTATACCATCAGCTCCCGGGGCTTTGTTTTTCTTTAGCCGGTCTATAGCCTTCTCAACCTCTTCTATGCTTGGTAACGGCAACATAGGGTATTCGTCTTGAAGCAGTGGAGCCTCCACTTCTGCAGTGAGTTGACCATTTAGCAATTCATTAAAGTACACTTCCCATCGCTCCAGTATGCTTTGTGGATCGGTGATCAGATTTCCCTCTCCGTCCTTGCAGTATGTGCAGCGTGGTGTGTACTGCGTCATGTTTCGGACGGATTGGTAGAACTTCCGCGCCTGGTGCGGACCTCGCTCTCGGCTTTTTTCTATTTCACAGATTAAGTTCTTCTCCCAGGCTGATTTTTTTCTGTCTGTGAAGCCGTTTTTCTATTCTTCTGAGCTCTTTATATTCTTCTTCGCGTGCCCGCGTTTTATGAGATTGTTGCATTGCTCGGTACGCAACTTTCTTATGTTCAGTCGCTAGCTTGCATTCATCATCAAACCAGTCGTTCCGATTTCTACGACTGCTGCCTAAGATGGAGTTGGCAGTACTAATGACAGTATTCTTAAGGCGTGTCCACTTCTCATCTACGCCCAGCATACTGGCTCCAGGACTTACTCTCCCTAAATCAAGTGATTCTAGGGCGAGTCCTAACGCATTACCAAAGGTGTTACTGGCATTTTCATTGCGCAAGGCGGCCGTGTTGATTCGAACCTGATCGGCGGATGCAATACGTCTTCGCAAGGCAATCCGCCCTCGGAAGACCATACCAACAAGATAGTGATCCGAGTCGATATTGGCGCCTCGATACGTTCGTACCGTCATCAAGTTCGAGTAGTGGCGACGGTCTATCAACACGTGGTCTATTTGGTTACGAGTGACTCCATCAGGTGATACCCAGGTGGCTTGTAGATATCTTTACGCGGGAACCTGGTACTCGCAACGACCATGTTTTTCGATGCTGCCAATTCTAAGACTCGAAGTCCATTGTCATTAGTGTTCTCATGCAAACTATGGGTGCCTGCGTAATGCCTGAATACCGGCTCCCGACCTATTTTTGCGTTCAAATCCCCAAGGATGATTTTTACGTCATACCTTGGACAGGCATTGAAGGTCCTCTCGACTTGTTCGTAGTAAGTCTCTTTTTCTTCGTCTGAGGACTCCTCCGTAGGTCCGTGAACGTTAATGAGGCTGATGTTCGTAAATTTGCCTCGCACGCGAAGGGTGCATAGCCTTTCGCTTATAGCGTTAAAGCCGATGATAGTAGACTTCATTTTTTCGCTGACTAGGAAGCCTACCCCGAGCACATGGTGTTTTGTATGACAGTTGTAGTATACGTCATATTCTTTCTTCTGTAAAACACCATTCCCTGTCTATCTGATTTCTTGAAGTGCTGTTATGTCAGCTTTATATTTTGACAGGGCATCAGCTAGCTGCTGAGCAGCTCGAGCTCTATAGAGCGATCGTACGTTCCATAAGAAAATTCGTAAATCATTTTGCCGTTTTCATTGCGTAGGTTGTCGTCGTGAGATCAGTCCGTTTCCGAGGCTTGTTGTCGATCTCGTAATTCGAAATTTTTACGGAACAGGGAATTAACCTGTTGCCAACCTGAGGAACTAGCCTGATCATATTAGCCAAACCTTTTTTTAAAAGGCTTGTTACTAGCGGCCGCCGCGAAAAGGCTATGATCACACTTCCATCAGTCCCGAATAGTTACGGCACACGCATGTTTTCGTATGCTACATGTTATTCCCTATATTCGTCTGATGGCTGACCGCATTTACCTCGAATGAGTTTAAATCATTTTTGGAGAAAAATGGTGTGAAGCATGTATTGGTTGCAATTGGTTCACCACAGGCGAACGGCCAGGTTGAAAGGGTGAACAGAAGCTTAGCCCCTATGTTGGCAAAGATGACTAGTGCGGGTAATGAAATGTCTTTGAATAAAGTCTTACCTGAGATAGAGCACGTGATGAATAATACCGGGCACAGAAGTATTGGGATGACACCTAGTGAGTTACTTTTTGGGATAAGGCAGCGAGGAATGATGGAAGATCCGTTAAGGGAGAGGTTAGAAGACATTTAATATAGGGAAAAGAAAAGAGATTTGGAAGATATAAGAATGAGAGCAGCCGCGAAGACAAAGAAATGTCAAGATTACAATAAAAAAAATAAAGATAGAAGTAGAATTCTAAAGAGTTATCAAGTATTAGACTATGTAGTAGTTAAGAATTTCATCAGTCAGCCAGGAGCGTGCAGGAAAATAGCTCCCAGGTTTAAGGGAGCCTCTTAAAAGATGTGACAGGGTTTCAACTTACCCAAATTCCTTACGTGGGGGTATGGGAAGTGGCTAATATGAAACCATGAAGAATAAATAATAAACGTAAAATCGGGACGATTACTTGTCAGGATGGCCGAACTATGGTAGGATCCAAAGAATAAAATAAATTGTGATGTGGCCTCACCACAAAGATTTAATGTGTTAACACCATAAATATGAAAGAAGAGGGCGGGTGTCAAAAATGAGTTCAGTTGAGTTTTGATTGTCAGAAGAAAAGAATGAAAAAAGTAAAAGCCGCTTCACGGAATTTGAGTAATTTTGTATTATTAAAATAAGAAAAATATAAATTGAAAAAAACATTGTTTTATAAGACCGCTTACACCTGTGAGGGCGTTAGTGCAGGTCAACCACCGGGGTTCGAATCCAGGATGGAGTTTTCTCCTCGACTGCAGTCTGTGCGTTGATCGGTGCCTTCCACTCACTTGGTGCGGAATAGAAACTAAACACTGTGTATTAATTTGATGTTAAGAGTTTTGAAGTCCTTTTAAAGTGATGGAGTTAGAGCAGGTAAGTCACTTGCAGTAACTGGTCGTACCTGGGTGAATTACTCTGCGGTTGCAGGCATTTGAGTTTACCGGTGCCTTCCAGTAACGTTATGTTTCGGAGTTAGAGCAAGTCAACTACCGGGGTATCTGATTGAAGGTGGAGTTTCTTCCTTGATTGCAGTCGGTGAGTTTACCGGTGACTTCCAATAGTAAATGTTCTGCTTTTGATTTTGAATGAGGACGTGTCCTCCATTTATGCAATTTTAACACTGCACAACTCCGGGCACACTGCAAAGCCATGTTTAAACGGTTTGTGGAAAATTCACTATGTAAACAATAGTAAACTTGAATGTACTAATAAATCGAACTATCTATCTATCTATCTATTACTGCACAACTCATGACCCTCAGTAACTTATTTAGTATTTCGTTTGTGTTCTGTTAAGTATTTTTGTTTATTATTGTTTCTTTGTCTTTATTTAGGTATCCTTTTACACTATCGTACGGATATTATGATAAAGTATGTCTTACAGTTTAAGTAGTGTTATGGGTTTTACCATTTTTTTTTCTAGAGTTACCTATACTACTATCGAATGACTAGCGATCTCAAGTTGTATTTATTTTAAATTTACAGGAATCCTTGATTTCAAAACAACCACCCCATGACCAGTGGACCAAATTTGAATTTTATTACTATTTTTATTTATTTTTTTGCAATATCTAACTTTTCTTTAATATTGTTATTTTAGTTCTTTGCTGAATATAATTTAAATTAATACAAGGTTAACAAAAGGTTTTTTTTAAGGACTATTTATAATTCAGAAGTGGGATACCTGGTATTCTGTGACAAAATTTTTCTTTGGTTCAACTGGAGCCGCAACGCTGCGATAGTTTTGTGCAAGACGTCTATAAGTGCACCAGCCGTCACATTCATCCCTACATCGGACATCCAGATGCGGTTTTTTGAGGAGCTACACCGTGTTTTAGAGCACCAGCTTGCTTGCACGTGATTCCATCGTCAGGAGACGAAGAAGATCAAAACGTTATTTTAAAATTAGAAATCACCATTGCTTCGATTGGTGCAATGGGAAAGACGAACAAAATCAACAAAGACGATGCCATTATTAGAAGTACCATCATCAAAATTCATTTTAATTTCCAAAAGATTGTACAAGGTTAGTGTAAAGTTATTTTTTTTATTGCTTGGCATATACATATACAATTATTTTTTTCATTACCGTAATTATATTAAATTAACATAATTATATTAATACGAAATTTTATTAATTTGAATTGTTTGACTTACGTAATTGTTTTGGATACTCGTGCTTCAATCATCGCCTTCGCCTGAAAACACATAATCGTTTTCAGTCATTTCTGGTATTTTTTGTGATTGGATTGAAATAATTTATTTTTTCTGTAATTTCTAGTCGGTGTGAAGACATTCGCGATTATAAAATTGGAAAATGATTTTTTCTCGTTTTCAATAATTTTATAAACGGTTTGAAAAATTTCGCTCGATTTTAACTCTGAGATTATAAAGTGAAAAGGATTTTCTCGTTTCCAATATTTGAAAATATTTGATCGTTTTCAAACATAAACCTCCCTCTCGGATTTCTTAATTAAAAGTTTCTCGTTTTTAGAACATTTTTTATAGTCAGTTTGAAAACATTCGCTTGTTTTCACCATTCCTACTCTCTGAATTTATAAAACTGAAAAAGGATTTTTCTCGTTTTCAATATTTAATATTCGCCGTTTGAAAACATTTTCTCGTTTTCAAATATATTCCCTCTGGGATTTTTAAATTAAAAGTTTTTTCTCGTTTTCTGAAGATTTTTTATAATCATTTCGAAAACATTTTTCTCATATTTCAAATATTTTCCCTCTGGGATTTTTTAATAAAAAGTTTTTTCTCGGTTTCGAAGATTTTTTTATAATCAGTTTGAAAACACTTTCAACATAATCTGTTCGAAAACATATTTTTGTTTTCAAACATAAACCTCGCTTTCGGATTTCTCAATTTAAAAGTTTTTTCTCTGTTTCGAAAATTTTTTATAATCAGTTTGAAAAAATGTTAGTTTTTTCTTGGTTTCGAAGATTTTTATGGGTTCGAAAACATTTTCTCGTTTTCACACATATTCCCTCTGGGATTTTTTTAATAAAATTTTTTTCTCGGTTTCGAAAATTTTTTATATTCCGTTCGAAAACATTTTTCTCGTTTTTAAATATTTATATAATCGGTTCGAAAACATTTACTCGTTTTCCATCCATACCGCTCCCTTTGGGAATTTTTAATTCAAAAGGATTAATAGTTTTCTACATATCTATGTACAATAGTTTTTCGATCTATTCTTTGGCTCTTTTTTTTGGAACTCAACATAAACTCAAAGCAGACTCTCCAACTGTTTTAAAGATTACTTCTCTTTTAAGCAGTTCTCCTCCGAAACCGTTGGCTTTTCATTCCATCGAACTACCACCATGCGATACAGATGTTTTCCATTGAGATTATATCTCTTGGCCGGCATTTCACGATATGTTTGATGCATTGAACATTGAACATTCCACGTTAAGCGATTCTATACAAGTTATTATTTCAGCGCAAGCTATTGTGCTAAAAACACTCACAAATAATCTTTTCAGTTCATCCTTTTCGATTGTTGATCCAAACTTTTGCGCTGGCCTCTTATTGGCCGATCCTACGTTGAAAAAAGTACTTTCAACTTCAATTCGATCCAAAGAGGATCACTTCTGCGAACAGAACCACTTACAGATGCTCTAATGGTAGATTCGTCGTCCGCCTTCCATTTAAACCGAAAACTTCAAAAACTAGTTTGGGTCACTCTAGGGTAATCGCACTTAAACAGTTTTCAAGAACTGAAAAAACTTAAGCTTCCAACCTGAGCTCAACTCCAAGTACACAAAGGTAATCTCAAAGTATCTTTCACCTAATCACATGGAAAAAGTTACTCCGTTGAAAAACGTTGAAAACGGAGCGCATTGCGCGATCATCAAACCAGAGAGTACTTCAACACAAGTACGTGTAGTTTTCAACGCTTCCAATGCCTCTTCAAATGGTGTCAGCTAAAATGATATTTTGTACTTGGGGCCAATTTTGCAACACGATCTTTCGTCTTTAATCGATATTGAGAAGTATATCGACAAATTTTGATCGATTCCCAAGATACTTCTTTCCAAAGAATTCTTTTTCGCACCTCGCCCCACTCAGAAATTGAAGATTTTGAATTATTAACAGTCACTTTTGGCGTTAATTGTGCCCCTAACTTAGCTATCCGTACTCTGCTCCAACAAGTCAAGTTTGGCAAAAGTGAGTTCCTCTTGCTTCAAAAATCCTTCAATCACAGTTTTACGTCGACGACGTTCTGTCAGGTGCTCATAGCATTCACTCACCAAAACAAGCCCAGTCAGAGCTAATCCAGCTTCTTAATTCTGCGGGTTTTTCACTTCGTAAGTGGACCTCCAACAATCAAAGTCTACTTGAACATTCACCTCAAGAACACATTTTGAATGAGAATTTTTTGAAGCTTGATGTTTTTTTCTCAAATAACACGCATTTTTGATCCAGCCGGATGGTTGGCCCCTATTATAATTGTTGAAAGTAGTATATTCAATTTTTGTAAAATAACTACTTGGATTTTGTTATACTGTTCTTTATTTTTTGTTATCAATTTAGTTGTAATATTATTATCAAATAATTTTCTGATAACGATTTTATTGTTGTTTTAGTTTTCATTCTCAATAAACATCTTGTTTCTGTTATTACTTAAAATCTCGTTTGGTTATTTCAAGAGCTTCAACAAATAACTTCAATAGGTTATGGGCCCAGTTGTTAGCAAATAATAATAAGAAAGAACATTGCAACATTTTGTGAGCGAAAGGATCGTATCAAAGGAAACGCAATTTCATTATTGAATCGATTGCCTATTTTGTATTTGCGATTGAAAATATTTTTTCAGATAATTGCTGGAGATACATCGGGAAGCATCGATAGAACGAATTAATAAATTGTATTAGGATATTGTTGCAAAAATAAACGAGATGGAAAAAGATATTTCAACAATAGAGAAGTTCGTCAAACCATCACAATGGATGATGTGGAAATTTCAAGTGCGTGTGAACCTAATGGCCTTGGTACGTTAATGGAACGTCACAGAGGCCAGCTGAAGCACCTGAATTGACAGCATGATGCAAAGGCTCAGAAAATTATTGTTAACTCGTGCGGATCTGCGATTCTCATTCATTTATGTATGTAACTATTTAACATCTAAAGAAATGTGGGATAAGTTACATTCGATCTACGAGCAAACCAATGATTCAGCCAAGCATCTTTTGGAAGAGCAGTACTATCTTTACCAGAAAAACCCAGCCCATGATATTGCAACACACATTTCAACTTTAGAAAATTTGGTACAAAAATTAATGATAGCAGGTGTCACCATAGACAAAAGTATGCTGATTACAAAAATATTGATGACGCTGCCATCTGAGTACCGGCATTTTTTCACGGCATGGGATTCAACAGCTAAGGAACAACAAACAATTATCAACTTGACGAACCGGCTCTTGGTTGAAGAAAGTCGACTTGGAGTTGATAATATGCATCTAGGTGAAGTAATGAAGAGTGAAGCTTTACTCTCAAAGCGTAGCACTGGTGCGTTCAAGAAGCAAAGTTTACCAAGCTTAAAGAAGAACGACAAACTGAAGCGACCTGGCAAATGTTTCAAATGTAGTTTAACTGGACACTGGAAACGTGATTGTAAGGTACAACAACAAACACGATCAGACGGGGAGAAAGTATTTTTCAGTAAAATTGTTCAATCTCTGGGAATGTCTGATGCCTGGTACGTAGATTTAGGTGCTACTAACCACATGCGTAGACGTCGTGATTGGTTTATGACGTTTACTGAATTGGATAAACCAGTCGATGTTGTTCTTGGTGATGGGAAGATGATGCATGCTGTTGGAAAGGTGTTGTCATACAATGGAACTGAATGGATAGAGAAGATAATACCAAATGTTTTGTATGCACCAAGTTTGTATGCAAATCTGTTCTCTTCAACTAAAGCCATGGATATGGGCCACACAAGCTGGTCAAACAGAGATTCTTTCAAGTTGTTCGGTAGCGAAACTGTTGTGGCAGTGGGAGCAAGAAAAGGTGGTATGTTTCAAATGCTTTTCAAGATAATTGAGCGAACTTCCGACAAATCAATGGTAGCTATGAAAAGTGATACGTTGCGCATCTTGCATGAACGTCTAGGTCATCAAAATTTACCTCATGTTCGAAATTTTTTGAAAAACAATAATATAAGATTCATAGATGAAAACTTTGACTGTGATGGGTGCGCATATGGGAAACAACATCGGCTTAGTTTCAATTCTAGACCAGACAGATCTCTAAAGTGCGGTGAAATCATCCATGCTGATGTATGTGGACCTATGGAGTAAAGTTCACTTGGTGGATCAAGGTATTTTGTACTTTTTAAAGATGATTTCTCAAAGTTTCGCTTTGTTTACTTCCTGAAAAATAAATCTGAGGCTTTCGAAAAGTTTAAAATAGTTTTGAAGATAGCTGAAAAACAATGTGGGCACCCAATTAAGATTCTTCAAACTGATAATGGCCTAGAATTTGTAAACAATGTCTTCAAGAAGTTATTAGAAGAAAATGGTATTTTTCATCGTCGTTCCGTTGCATACACTCTTGAACAAAAATGGATGTATTGAACGTGAGAACCGCACCATCATGGAATCAGCTCGGTCTATGATTTATGCAAAAGGGCTAAATCCTAAATTTTGGGTTGAGGCAGTACAGACAGCTGTATTTGTTTTGAATCGTACAGGAACCAGTACTGTAAAAGACAAGACTCCATATGAACTCTGGTACAACAAGCGGACACAATTTGAACATTTTCGTAAATTTGGCTCAGAGGTTCATATTCCAAAGCAAAAACGTTAAAATTTAGACCCAAAGTCAAGAAAATGTGTTTTTGTTGGATATGATGAAAACCAAAAAGGATTTCGAATCCTTGATGAATGGAATTGTGTCTCAGTGGTACGTTATGTAAGGTTTTTGGTAGAAAAATCATCTACAGTAACTTTTATCGACGAAGATGACGATATCGAAGAGGAACTAGAAACTAATTATGTTTCCATATATGATGACGCTTTGGAGGTTCAAAATGATCATCAACCTGAAAGCCAGCAAGCAACAAAAAGGATGCCAAGTCAACCAATTCCAAAAGCAAAAATTGATGAAGCTAATATTTTAGAAAAAAGATTACGTAACCGTCAAGAAGGAGCTTCCATAGCAATGGCTTTATTGACGATCAGTGAAGAGCCCACGTCGTATGAAGAAGCTATATGTTCAAAGGAAAGTGACAAGCTATCAAGGAGGAGTGCGATTCACTTTTGCAAAACCAAACCTGGACGTTGGTTGAAAAACCAACAAACCAAAAGGTAATTGACAACAAATGGGTTTTTAAAGTGAAGAGGAACCCGGATGATTCAATCGAACGCTTCAAGGCACGACTAGTGTGTCGTGGATTCAATTAGGAGTACGGGATTGATTATTAAGAAACATGCAGCCCAGTCGTCCGATTTACATCATTGCGAGCAATTCTTGCAATTGCAGCCGAGAAGAGAATGTACATGAAGCAGTTCGGTAAAAACCGCTTTTCTGAACGGTGATCTAGAAGAAATTGTTTTCATGCAGCAACCAGTTGGATTCGATGATAACAGTGGACGTGTGTGTAGACTACAGAAAAGCTTATATGGTTTGAAGCAAGCTTCACGCTGTTGGAACCGGAAATTCAAATCATTTATTTCTCTTTTTGGGTTTTGTGATGTTACTTTTTTGTTTTCCAGCTAAGGTAGTTCAGCGGCCGTCCAGGGTTGCTCAAAGAAAGCAAACGAAAACTTTGATGTTGTTCAGGGCTCAGCAACTATGTCTCCAATCCAGCGAAGCTCAATTTCAATTTTTATTTTGTCAGCACGGAATAACTTTTCTACCTCAGAAGGGTGTAAGAGGCACAAATCTTCACAACACGCACAATTGAATATAATATCTGCCCCTTTGAGAGCACAGGTGATATAAAAAAGAACTGTCCCCAGAGGAACACAAATTAACCTTATTTGCCCTTAAAAAGAGCACAAATATAAATAAAAGAACTGTCCCCAAAGGAACACAAATTAACCTTACTTGCCCTTAAAAAGAGCACAAATATAAATAAAAGAACTGTCCCCGATGGAACACAAATTAACCTTACTTGCCCTTAAAAAGAGCACAAATATAAATAAAAAACTGTCCCCAAAGGAACACAAATAAATTTCACGGCAAGTTCTTGCCTCAAAAATTGCCTGTGGTAAAGCGCACTACGCACCCAATACGGTCGGCGGTTTGAATGCTTAGGACTATTACGAGCTGGTTGAGAATCAACTTAGCTCTACGGTCGGAAGCGAAGTGAAGGCATCTTCTCAGTGTAATTCACTCCTACTCATAATATTTTCTGGCGAAAGCTGGTGTGAAAAATACACGTCACACAGCAAAATAGTACACACAGCTGCTTCGTACTGTTGTATGGTTTTAGATGAAGCTGCCGTGGTGGTATACACTTAGCATGCGTTCGGTTGTGTGTCGCTCACTGGTTGCTTCGTGCATTTCCCATGTTGTTGTTAGAAGGTAGGTACTATATGTAGGTACATGGCAATGCATGGCATGTCTATGATGATATAAATAAATACTCTTATAAGTAGGTAAAGTAGGTACATGGCGATTACTTTTGCCAAGTCTTATGATTATAATGCACCTGGTAGGTGTACAAAAGTTAATGCAATTTGTAATGACAATACGGCGGGTTCTGCATTAAATTAAGTAATAAGATGTAGATAATGGACCTATTTAATTAAAAGTATAAAAGTATAACAGGTTAGGTCCCTTAGTAGACGGTTGTGCGGCGGTAGGGAAAATTCCCTATTATAGTTTAAGAGGAAATGTGTAACTTCGTTACAGTTTAGAACATGTCATTCAGATTCTTGTGTTATAAGTAACCAAAATGGAAAAACACTTATAATGGCAATTTATGTGGATGATGGAATCGTGACGGGAGACGATGAAGCAGATGTAGAATCTGTGATAGAACATCTTCAAAAACACTTCGAAATCAAACAAATACAAGGGGGTTGTTTTCTTGGTTTTGAAATTGACCAGCAGGATGATGGTTCTTTATTTATGCACCAAACAGCATATACTAAGAAGATTAAACATCTATTTCATTTCGAAGAGTGCAATCCAGTATCCGTTCCAGCTGATCCAAATCAGATACTTTCAAATTACGAAGAGTCAGAACTAAGCAAGTTTCCATTTCGATAGCTAGTTGGAAGTCTCATGTATTTGGCCCTTGGTACAAGGCCAGATATAAATTATGCTATTGGGAATGCGAGTCGGTATATGGAAAAACCAATGATGGTACACGAGAATGCTCTCAAGCGTATTTTGAAATATCTCAAAGGTACAACAAGCTATGGAATTCAGTACAACACAAATAGAGGTCATCATTTATTTGGACATCAGGTTTTGTATTTAAGTACAATGACGGAATAATCAGTTGGAGCAGTACAAGACAGAAGTGCGTGTCTTTCTCTACAACAGAGTCTGAATATGTAGCAGCATCTGAAGCAGTAAAGGAGCTAGTTTGGTTACAACGATTATTTAAAGAAAAAATGCCAAACAAAATACAGGATGATACAACGTTTTACATGGACAATCAGCGTGCGATTCGTTTAATAAAGAATCCAGAATTTCATCGACGCAGTTAAAATATTGATGTAAGGTATCACTTCATCCGTGAAAGTTTCGAAGAGGGATACTTTGATTTGGAAAATGTATCAACAACAGACATGATTGAATGTGTTTGAACAACAACAACAACTTAAAGGCGCTACCACCAATTTTAAACGAATTTTATTTACTCGTTTACGAATATTATTATTCGTTTCTTTCTATCTTTGGCTGGAGATATAGCTATTTCAAGAATTGCCAATTCCTTTCATCAGTCTCCTTTTAGTGGTATTGAGCTTTAATCCAATTTTATTTTGGAAAATTTTTTCACATGCACCTCGTGAGATTCGAACCCACGCCTTCAGATTTTACTCAGTCTTCGAAGTCGTATGCACAACGCATTCCACCGCTAATGACCACTGATGACACAGGTCGAGATGTTATGTTTGTTTGTTTTTTCAAACGCATTTGGAGTTTTCAACATTTTTCTAAGCGCCTTTAAGTATGTTGTTTTGTTCCGCCTCCATTTTCTCCTAACCTTAATTTGATAGACTACAATTCGTAGCATATATCAAAGGGGGAGAGTTTGAAAGATAGGTAACATACCAGACTATTTAAGTTATTATTGTTGTTATATTGTACTATTCGTACTAGAATGTCAGTTTTTATTACTGACCATTCTGTTAATTTTCATTCAATGTGTTTGAACAACAAGAAACCTGACCTGTTTCATCAAAGGTCATAAGCGGTGGAATGCGTTGTGCATACGACTTCGAAGACTGAGTAAAATCTGAAGGTGTGGGTTCGAATCTCACGAGGTGCATGTGAAAAAGTTTTTCACAATAAAATTGGATTAAAGCTCAATACCACTAAAAGGAGACTGATGAAAGGAATTGGCAATCCTTGAAATAGCTATATCTCCAGCCAAAGATAGAAAGAAACGAATAATAATATTCGTAAACGAGTAAATAAAATTCGTTTAAAATTGGTGGCAGCGCCTTTAAGTTGTTGTTGTTGTTCAAACACATTCAATGAAAATTAACAGAATGGTCAGTAATAAAAACTGACATTCTAGTACGAATAGTACAATATAACAACAATAATAACTTAAATAGTCTGGTATGTTACCTATCTTCCAACCTCTCCCCCTTTGATATATGCTACGAATTGTAGTCTATCAAATTAAGGTTAGGAGAAAATGGAGGCGGAACAAAACAACATACTTAAAGGCGCTTAGAAAAATGTTGAAAGCTCCAAATGCGTTTGAAAAAACAAACAAACATAACATCTAGACCTGTGTCATCAGTGGTCATAAGCGGTGGAATGCGTTGTGCATACGACTTCGAAGACTGAGTAAAATCTGAAGGCGTGAGTTCGAATCTCACGAGGTGCATATGAAAAAGTTTTTCACAATAAAATTGGATTAAAGCTCAGTACCACTAAAAGGAGACTGATGAAAGGAATAGGCAATCCTTCAAATAGCTATATCTCCAGCCAAAGATAGAAAGAAACGAATAATAATATTCGTAAACGAGTAAATAAAATTCGTTTAAAATTGGTGGTAGCGCCTTTAAGTTGTTGTTGTTGTTCAAACACATTCAATGAAAATTAACAGAATGGTCAGTAATAAAAACTGATGGTCAGTAATAAAAACTGACATCCTAGTACGAATAGTACAATATAACAACAATAATAACAGACATGATTGCCGATATCATAACCAAGGCATTGCCAAGAGAACGGTTTCATTTTCTACGATCTTTAATGGGAGTATTTGACAAAAAGTGGGAGTGTTGAAAGTAGTATATTCAAGTTTTGTAAAATAACTAGCTACTTTGATTTTGTTATACTGCACTTTATTTTTTGTTATCAATTTAGTTGTAATATTATTATCAAATAATTTTTTGATCACGATTTTATTGTTGTTTTAGTTTTCATTCTCAATAAATATCTTGTTTCTGTTATTACTTAAAATCTCGTTTGGTTATTTTAAGATCTTCAACAAATAACTTCAATAATAATCATTGCAAAAATGCTTGGACAGAGAAAACAGCTTGGGACGATCCTCTTAATTCAGACTCCTTCAAAACTTGGAAAACTTTTGCGGAATCACTCACTGATATACAAAATATTACAGTACCTCGTTGGGTAGAATATTCTCCAACGTCCGACATCCAATTTCATGGCTTCTGTGACTCATCCGAAAAGGCATATGCCGCTTCTTTATATATTCACGCATGTCAATCTGATAGAACAATCACTTCTCACCAACTCTGTGCAAAATCTAAAGTTGCATCCTTTTAAGTCTATTTCGCTACATAGCCTTGAGTTGTGTGGCGCTCTCCTATGCCTTCTTAATCGATACAATTTTCCGGTTCACTCGTACAATATTTTTCTCCGGACAGACTCGTCCATCGTTTTGTCCTGGGTCAAAAAACCACCCTGTGTATAAAAAACATTCGTGGCTAACTGCACCAGCGAGATTTTAGACAATGTAGGTAACGTCCAGTGGAGACATATCAAATCGGCTGATGATCCAGCAGATTTATCTACTCGCGGTTTATTACCGGTTTTTGTTCTAAATCTTCGTCTGAGGGAACAATTGGAGATTTTTCGGGCCAGTGCGAGCTTGGTTGGCAGAACCATAAAGGACCTTTCCACCAAGCCTTAAATCTGCCGGTTATAAACCGCAAGTAGATAAATCTGCTGTATTATCAGCCAATTTGAACTGTGAATTTAAAATTAAATAAATAAAGTGGATATAAATTTCTTGTAATAATTGAAAGCATATAGAGATAAAGAAAATATTTCAAGTTATTTTAAGGCAAAAGGCAAAGTTTTACCACTTGCCGACTAATTTTCCCATTTTGGGTTCTTATTGTTGCCACTCTCACTCATCTATCATCTCCAGGATGAACTTTTACAAAACGCCATTTTTTATGACAATAAGGTCGTTTACACTTATATCTTCTTGAGTCAATTGCCATTTAGCATGCTTCGATGCGTGCTAGAACTGTGGAAAATTATTCGAATGTGAGTTTGGTACTGGCCCCAGCTTCCTAAAGTGACTTTTAAATTTCTTCACACCTGCCTCCCATAGACCACCCATATGAGGTGCCCCAGGAGGAATAAAGTTCCATTTAAGGCCTTGTACGCTGTATTTGGTATTAGTCATTTGAAAGATGAAGTCTTGCAATTTTTTAAAATCTTTACGTAAAATAGCATCGGCTCCGGTAAAATTGGTACCGTTGTCGGAGTATAGCTCTTTAGGAAATCCTCTTCTTGACACGAAGCGATCAATTGCAGCTAAAAAAGGTTCTGACGACAAATCACTTACGGCCTCAAGGTGAATGGCCTTGTAAGAAAAACAGATGAATGTAACAGTGAGGGGGGGTGAATATGTGCATGGATCAGAAGGTAATGCGGCCATTAGTTGCTTACTACATTCCTTTTTGTAAATAATGCAAGGTTTACCTTGTCGTATGCAGGACTTAATAAGGTTTTTAAGTTTAGGAATACAAAAACCTTGGCGCATGAGTCGGAGCATCAGGAAATTACCGCCATGCAATGAAATTTCTCGAACGAACTGAGTGAGCAAATACGAAAATCGCGATTGATAAGGCAAAATGAGAGGGTGTCGTTTATTTATAGTCGACCGTTGACTCTAACGGCCATATTATTCACTCGTTAAACCCAGGTTTAAAATTATATCAAGATGAAAAAGAAGTTAAATCTGAAAGTTGAATCATACTTCATATTATTCACTCATTAAACCCGCATTTTAACCAATTTTTTTAAATCTGGTCCGGTTAAATCCGTTAAAATTTAAACTGCTCTCCGCAGTCCAATTTAAGTGCCTATATCCAGATTAAAACTCGATTTTATATTATTGGCATCATTGTGAAGTTAGAAATTGAAGTGTAAAGTTGTGATTGAATTGCCAAATTGTGCAAAGTTCTCCGGCTAAGTATAAATTATTATTGAAAAAAAAATAATCGAAATAAAAAACTACGAAATAGAGATAAGACAAATATAATCAAAAGGATTTTATTGCTGAAATGGACTTCTTCGTCTGAAAACGTATTCTTGAACGAAATTTTGGACCAGGAGACGAGAAATCATCAACGTCCTCCTCGTCGAGCTTACAGAATATTCAACAGAACCAGCGTCAACGTCTACGAAGACATAGATTTTCGAAAATATTTTCGTTTGAAAAAGGAGGCATTTTGGCGACTGCATTCCATGGTTGAGCGAGAATTAGTTTGTGATACACGTCGGTATGTCACTTGCAATCTGTCTTAATCAATTTACTTTTTGCCTTTGCATATTAGGTCCCGAGAGCTTACAGTCGAACATAAGCTATTAGCTGTGTTGCGTTTGATTGCTTGCGGCAATATGAAGCAGACTGAAGCCGATTACATTGGGATTTCACAGACGGATCGAGAACGACTGTTTAAAGCGACGGAATTTGCTAAACTATCTTGTTTCCCTCGGTGTATTGGAGCCATTGATTGCACGCACGTTCGCATAATTTCGCCAGGAGGAGAAATCGTAATAACTATTAATTACATTTTCATTACATTCTCTTGATTTTGTTGTAATTTACAGAGCGAAGCATTTCGAAATCGTTACGGCTATTTTTCTTTAAATGTCCAGACTATATCCGATGCCAAATTCGGAATTCAAAATATCATCGCACGATGGCCAAGTTCTGCCCATGACCAAACTATATTCAGCCAATCCAATGTACATCAACAATTTATACACGTTTATGTCATCGTTGGGGAAGATGGCTATGCGAACACCTCTTTTCTATGCACACCATTCACACGTCATCGGAACCTCGATCAGTAGCAGAGCAAGCATACCAAAAATCGATTTTAACGACGGGTAACGTAGTTGAACGACAGTATGGTGTTTTAAAGAAACTCTTTCCTATATTAGCAAAGGGAATCAATTTATAACGCCTTGATTTGGCTTAGAAAATAATTGCAGTGTACTGCATGCTGCACAATTTGTGCAATGATATTGGTGACGTCAACGCAAAAAATTTGCCCATGCCACCAAATATGACTTTAGAAATCCTGAATGAAAACGAAACTCCTCCAAATTCAGGTCCACTGCCACCAAGTTCAGCAACGCCTCCGCATTGGTAGGGTCGTGCTGTTGGTAGTCTAATTGCACCTGAAGAAATCGTGAATGTGTTTGCTGTTCGGCTGAAAGCAAATATTCCAACTTCAACAGCCGCCGAACGACGACAGCGGCGACAACAAAATAATCGTTGTCAACACCAACAACAGTAACAACACTACCACTACCTACATAGCACTACCTTAACAAATGATTTAAAATGATCTCAAGTCGAATAACAGACTGAAATCAACTGTACTGAATTGCCTCTCGTCCACATACCTACACCATCTTACACAATCCATCCCGAACGGAACCACTGATTCAGTCTTTAATTAAGTGCTTCCAAGCACCACTGGAACAAGCCTATCGAACAGTTTTTGGTGGACCAACTAAACCAAACTTACTTAACTAACTAATCTAACTTAACTAACTAAACGCTGAATACTGACATGTCAATTGAACTGAAACAGAACTTCTGAGAAAAATGTCAAAACAGAACAATACAAATATTTAAATGATATTTACATTCTAGATCGAAATTCCTTGACCAGAAGCTTTAACCAGCTTCGACAAAAAGCTTTTACGTCATAAGTGGCACTCTTACGACATGAGTTTGCCAACAGTATAGAGACTTTCAGATCAGCCAACCATAACTATATCGAGCTTCTCTTAACAAATTTGTCTGCAAAATATCTTTTAAATTTTATCTAAACGAATTTTCTTAGGAATCTGATAAAGTGAAAGATGAAGATTTAAACAAATTTCTGCCGGAACTCAAACATCCTGCAACTGTATTGAAAAAATACAAATGCATACCTGGTTTTATTAAATTGGAGATCTCACCATGTATTGAGGATGTTAAATGTGCTCTGTGGGCCAACGTCGAACCTTATCCGAGTAAAATTAACCGTTTGTTCTAATAATTTTATAAATTTCTCTCACTCATATGATAACACTCGACCGGTTAATGAAATTCTCGAATTCCCATCTAGGGCAATTTACATTCCTCATTATACGTATCGTATGTTTAATGCATTAAGCATCGGGCTTCTTGAAGACTACAAGTAACCTCATCAGCCAATTTCTACAACAACCATCAGTGCTGAGGTTGCTTATGCGCTTTCTGGCAGTCGAACATATGCTTATATCCCTGATCCAGTGAAGAACAAATCCCAGTTGAATACCAAAGACACTCGACATCTGCTGCTGGTTTTAAATATGGGTCGTAAGCAGTTTAGAAAGGACAATCAACTATCGTTGGGTTTTGGGTCTCATCAGGTTCATCACATGTTACAAGTCTTGAACTGTTGTATTTCATGTTTTGAATACAGAGAACAAAAGTGATTACCAATGGTCAAACAAAGTATTTGAAACACAAAGCGAATGTTTGCAATATATATCTTTATCGTAGGTCAAAAATAAGATGCAAACAATTAAAAGCTTATGCCATAATTTCTTTTAAATAAATGCATGTTTTTTTTTATTAAATTATTTGTCTTAAAAATAATAGCTATTTATTAAACATTTTGTTTGAAAACTGTAGGTGAGTTACTGCTCGATGTCGACAGGTTCATCATTCTTTACAGATGAAGGTGAATCTATTTTTTGAAATTCAATGAATATTTCTTCGATTTCACAATCGGCATCATCATTCTCTGTTTCTTTGATACATTGCATGTCGTCCACATCATCATCCACATCATATAAGTTTAAATTTTTGTTCGTTTGGGTAATTTATTTCGTAGCTGATGGGGTTGGTGGTATTCATAGCACTAGCTAGGCTTGCTATTTCTACCACATTTTTTTATGACAAATAAACGAAACATTAAAATAAAAGAAACGAATTGCAACTTATTCAAATAATTTACTGAATATCGTTTTGCATTTTTTATAAGAATAGACATCAATGTATTTTGTTTTCTTTTTAACACAACCTTGCATGCACTGTTTGTGCCACTCCTCACGATGTTTGTTTTCATCATCCAAAAGTTTTTTTTTTTTCATACTAGGCTGCTACCAAGCTGGAGTTACTGCTTACGAGCAGTATAGTGAGCTTGAGCTATTTGAATTTGAGGTGCTCAAAGTTTCTTTTCGCCGACACTGTTAGCTTTGCGTAGCAAACATCTGTGATGTGCTGAATGGAAACGACAAAGCTGGAGTTGGCAACATCTTTACATTCGTCGAAGCTGTAGTCGCCACATCCACAGTTTGGACGGGGATCGAATCCATTGGAGGTTCCATGTCAATAACTCCTGACGTTGAAAGTCCCTCCTCAACTGGAGTTGGAACCCTATCGATATCAACTAGGGCGAGCCCTGCAAGTTTGACTTGCAGAGAAATTGCATATTTTTTGACATTATCTGTGTTACCGCCATAATAGTCCTATTTCTTATATATAAATATTCAATACATGTACATAATCGAATACTGTAAAAATACTAAGATAATTTTAAAATGCCTCCTAAAAAACAAAACCAAAATGGTATTTGCACTTTGTGCAGTGAAGGTGAAACGGAGCATATGGTGCAATGTGATTCATGTGATAAGTGGTTTCATTACGAGTGTGTCGGTGTTAACGATGGTGTAGCTGATGTTAGCTGGAGTTGCCGATCATGCACAGGCTCGCAATCACTCGCAACCACTATGAGCCCTGAGGCTCCTCCGACCGATCACAACATAGGCCACATATCGGGATTCTATCCGCAATCATCTTCACCAATATCCACCTCGTACCAACCCCTTATTTATTCGAGCACTCTGGAAGCTGGTATTGTCGCAGCGATTCAAGGAACGCATTCAAAACCCACACAGCGCCCGGTAAGTGGAGTTTCATCGTGCTCGCTCAAGCTGCATGTTCTTGCCATCTCGCACAGTTACCTTTCCCACAACGACCATTTCAGAACAGCTATCAACGGCATCATGCATTCCAACGGCGTTATATACGAACGCACTGCAGAATTCTTCGTCTTATGTACCAAAGGGGAATGTCTATGCACACACACCTACGATGATGACATGGGCAACAAATGGTAATGGCGCAACGGATTCACTGCGCATGACAGCTGGACCAACAACATCTTCGCAACATTTGTTTTAGCAAATGACAGCAACATCTTCGCAACATGCATTTCAGCGAGTGACAGGTACACCAGCAACATTGTCAAACGACTCTGACATCTTATTGCGACATAGGCAACTTCAAATAGAAATGCTTGAAGAAGAAAAAAAAATGAACCAACTCTATCTAGAGAGAAAATATCAAATTCTATCCAATTCAGAAGGAAATTCGTCAACACCAGCGAACTTCCTCTTAAGCTCACCAGAGAATGGTGCAAGTTTCTACCATGGGCCATCACCGGCGCAAATGGCGGCGAGGAAAGTAATTCCCAAAGAACTGCCCCTATTCCATGGCGATCCTGAAGAGTGGCCGCTCTTTATGAGCAGTTTTCAGAATAGTACTGAACTGGCAGGGTACTCTAACGCTGAAAACTTAATGCGGCTGCAGGCTTCTTTAAAAGGCAAGGCGCGCGAAGTAGTTCGTAAAAAACTTTTTTTACCCAGCCTGGTTCCGGATATATTTAAAACCTTAAAAACATTCTTCGGTCAACCAGAGCAAATTATTGAAAGCATGATTGACAAAGCAAGAAAACAACCACCATTGAAGGAAAAATTAGAGAGCTTGATCGAGTGCGCGCTGACTGTGAACAACATCTGCTCCACAATGGAAGCATGTCAACTGTCAGCACACTTGAATAATCCAATGCTGGTGAAGGAGTTCGTGGACAAACTACCTAATAATCACAAACTCAGCTGGGCAATGCACCAAAAGGATGAACGCGTTCCAGTGGTAAAAGTTTTCAGTAACTGGTTGCAAAATATTGCTGAGGCCGCCAGCCAAGTAGTGTCACCATTCCAATTGAAGAAGAGCGGTGTCATGAACACCCATTTGGAAGTTAAACATGCTTCAGAAAAAATGTGCTGTGTCGCCTGCCAAGGAACGGATCACAAAGTGTCGCGATGTGAAATTTTCAAGAAAATGTGTTATAACAAAAAGTGGGAAATTGTGAAAGCGAATAGACTGTGCCGTCAATGCCTCAACGCACATCGTCGAAAGTGTCACAGCAGCAGTAAATGTGGTATCCAGAACTGTAAAGCAAAGCATCACCCACTGCTACACAAGCCTGCAGAACCGGTAAGCCAAGTAAGGAACCAAGTAAGTGGAAATACAAATTTTGTGAACTATAGCGATGAAATGAATGTAAGCACTCACAACGAAGTTGATGAAGGGGAAAGACCATGCTTCCGCATCGTTCCAATTCGCATTCATTCAAATCAAAATAAATTTATTGACACCTTTGCATTTCTAGACGAGGGTTCGTCGGTAACTCTAATGGAAAGACACATATTTGACAGTCTAGGTCTGGCTGGTGTTAGTGAATCTTTATGTCTGCGCTGGACTGGTGACACCAAACCAGTAGAAGAAAATTCGATGCGGACTTCGTTCAACATCTCAGGCCAGGATAACCGAGTTAAGCATGTTCTACACGATGTTCATACGGTAAAAAACCTTTCACCTCCGATGCAATCTTTGGACATGAAGAAAACCGCTAAGAGGTATCCTTACTTGGCCGGCCTGCCGATTACGTCATATCAAAATGCTCGGCCATGGATTCTAATCGGTTTAGATAACTGGAAGCTGGCAGTACTCCTCAAAATTCGAGAAGGTTCAGGAAACCAGCCGATCGCTACAAGAACACGACTAGGATGGGCCTTGCAAGGAAGTATATCCGACCGTCAACAAATCTGCCACCTCAATATTCATTCAATAACTGTGATTTTGATGAACTTCACGAAGAGATGAAAGCATTTTTCGCTGTAACTGTGATTTTGATGAACTTCACGAAGAGATGAAAGCATTTTTCGCTTTGGAGTCTTCAACCACCACCATTTGCTCAGATGAGGATGAAAATCACTGCAGATTCTGAATTGCACTTGTAAGCCGTTGAAGAATCGGTACGAGATAGGATTGCTTTGGCGGCATGATGATCCGAAATTGCCTGATAGTTACAAGACCGCAGTTAATGGACTGATGTGTCTACAAAAGAAATTCAAACGTGAACCGATGCTTAAGGACAATATGCAGAGAGAGAGATCAACAACTTTTTGGCAAAGGGCTACGCAAGGAAATTGACGACAGAAGAAGCGGCAGGCAGCTGTAATCCAGTTTGGTATCTACCAATCTTCGTCACCATGAATCCTAATAAGCCGAATAGGGTTCGTCTTGTTTGGGATGCTAGAGCCAAATCCGGCGGGTACTCTTTAAATGACTTCATGCTGAGTGGGCCAGACCTCTTAACGTCATTAGTGGAAATCCTGCTTGCTTCCAGTGTAGGCAAAGTTGCTATTTGTGGTGACATAGCTGAGATGTTCCATCAAATAAAGGTGCGAAAAGAGGACATGCACGTACAGCGCTTCTTATGGTGGGACAAAACTGATTCACCTGACCAGCCTACTTCGTACGTCATGAGTGCTCTTACGTTTGGGCTTAATTGTGCCCTTATATTGCACATTACATACGCAATAGGAATGCTGACCAGTCCGAGAGCAGTTACATTTGAACAGTTGAAGCCATAAAAAAACATCATTATGTAGATGACTTTATTGACAGTGTTGATTCATCAGAGGATGCTTTACGATTGGCAAACCAAGTCAAGAAAATTCATTCGTCTGCTGGGTTCGTTATACGCAACTGGGCTTCAAATTCAACATGGGTCCTTGATCAATTGGACGTTAATAGTTCAACGACACAAAAACATAAGGCGATAGGATCCCCTGAAAAAAAAATTGGTATGTATTGGGACCCCAATAACGATGTGTTTAAGTTTGTTTTCAGATTCGCTGGAATAAAACGCGATGTGTTGGCAGAGCACGTAAGACCCCCAAAACGAGAAACTCTACAAGTACTCATGTCGATATTCGATCCCCTCCGATTTATTGCGTGCTATACCATTGATCTAAAAATCCTACTTCAAAAACACTCACGGCATGTGTTTGTGAACAGACGTGTTTTAATAGTGCTGCAGTTTTTTCGCTTTTTTTGCTCTTTTTAACCTTTTTTTTTGTTATTTCTAACCACAACAAGTTTAAAAACAAGACATTGAAAGTGTGTACAAATCTTTAAACCGAGATTCAATTTTAAGTCAAAGTTAACTTTTCAACTCCAAAACTTTTATAATTTTCTTATTAAAAGTAAATTTATTCCGTTGTACCCGTTCGGACACAAATACAATCATGGACCCAAAAACACATAATAATATAGTACAAAAATCTCCTAATGGCTCTCCATCACCAACACTCAAACCATCGCAAGTTGAGTCAGCAACAAAAACAACACCAGCAACAATATTGAAACAGTCAACTTTAGCAAAACCATCCACCCCACCAATAGCAACAACAACTACACCAAGCAATAGCTACAATAGAATTCTCGAAAAACTTGAATCACAAAGTAAGTCAATTTTATCTAGATTATCCGCCGTCGAAGATAATTTGACCAGTAAAATTATCTCTGTTGAAAATAAAATATCGCTCAGATTCGAACAAATAAGTAACGAAGTCAACCAACTTCACGATCGCGTCACGGCATTAGAAAACTCCTGCACAAGCCTGAACACATTAAACAACGAACTAAACAAAATCAAAATTCAATTACAAGAACCAATTGCAAGTTCTTCACAAAATAGGATACAGGAACACAACATAAATGAAGAACATTTGTCTCTAAGAAATCAAATTGAAAACATGAATCTTAAAAGTTTGGCATCTGACGCAATTCTTATTGGAATCCCATTTTCCCTGATGAAAACTTGAAAAATACTTTTAATTTGCTTTGTCACACACTTCAAATCCAACCTCCACAAATAAACAAAATTTTCCGAGCAAAACCACGACAAGACTCCACCATAATTATAAAGTTTTTCTCCCCGCACGAGAAATATAACACAATCAAAGCAATTGCCGATTGTCGAAGAACACACTCTCGACAATTCATGCTGAAAGATATTTATGAAGGTGATTCCGACGCACCTGTGTACCTTCACGAGAGTTTAACCAAAAATAAAAGAGTTATTTTTCGGCATGCGATTAACCTTAAACGTCAACGTTTGCTCTTTTCTGTTTTTACTACACGTGGCCTTGTATGCGTGAAAGTAAACAACACCTCCAAAGCTGTCAACGTTGACACTCTAGATCAACTTGACATTTTATCAAAAGAGCGCGTCACCCACCACGAAACTCACCACGAAGAACGGCACAGTAAAAACAAAGATGACATTTCGAAATCTCACAATCAACATTCGGAGTTACCAACATCATAAATTCAACAATTATTATTTGATCTTATCACTTAAGTTTTTAATTTCGAATTTTTTTTTTATAACTGTCAAATTAATTTATCTTCCCATAATTTTTATCAATCCATTGCTTTTATCTTTAAACTTAACTTTTTTTCTTTCAATCCACATAAAATGTCTTGTAAAATGTTTTTAGCACCTCTACACAGGTTCACAAATTTAGGGCTCATCTGCAGTTTTTTATTCTCTCTCCAGCGGCTTCGTTTTAAATTAAATTTTACAAATCATGAACAATCATCAAATGGGAAACATTGGGGATCCACACACCAGGAGCAATACACGAGTAAATACTACGCGTACAATGTTAAATTTTTTTCGTAATAGGTATGATGGTCTCTCTGTTTGTCATATTAATGCACAAAGTCTACGAAAGCACTTGGATGAATTCAAGCATACCTTTGAAGATGGGGTCATGGATGTGATTTGCGTGTCGGAAACTTGGCTGGCAACACACATTGACAATAGCGTTTTGGAATTTTCAGACTATAAAATCTTTCGAAGCGATCGTGCTGCAAGAGGAGGGGGTGTCGCAATTTTTATTAAGAAAAAAATTAACTCAAAGTTTGCTAAAAGTTCTAATGGTTCTGGTGTTGAATTTGTATTTGTGGAAATTGTGTGTGATGGTGAAAAATGCTTGTTGGGTGTTGTGTATAAGCCGCCTGATATTTATGATTCTGGTAATATAACTGATGTCTTTGAAGACATAACCCCGTACTATAACCACATCATCTTAGCTGGGGACCTCAATACGAATCTCTCAGATGTGCGTAATAGTAATGTTGCCAATTTTCGAAGTAACTTAACTGCTTTGGATCTTTTTCCAGTTAATGTCTCTTTGCCTACTCATATTACTGAAACAAGTTCCACACTTATTGATTACTTTATTGTTAATCAACCAAGCAAGGTAAAATTCTATAGTCAGCTCGATGCTCCTGGTTTTTCTAAGCACGATCTGATTGTAGTCTTTTATGATATCAGTGTTAACCAAAGCACAGAATTACGAACCATTCAATATAGGGATTTTAAGGCAATTTACACTGAGACCCTTACCACTGAAGTTTTGAATATCAACTGGGAATTCATTTACTTTCAACCTGCTGTTGACGCACAAATTGAATTTTTTACTGACCAAGTTAACAATCTGTTTAATACTTTTGTTCCAATTAAAACATTAACTATCCGTAGTTCTAGATGTGGTTGGTTTAATCGCAGGATTGAAATACTCATTGATAAAAGAAATACAGCCTATAAAAGATGGAAGCGTTTCAGACTACAGTCTTTATTTGGTGAGTACAAAATCCTGCGGAACCTTGTTAGTAAGGAGATCAAAAAAGCTAAATGTAAATTTTATGCCTCAAAATTACAAAATGTTTCCTCCCAAAAACTTTGGAAAAACATCAAATCTCTTGGCATTAACAATAGGATAGATAATGTAATCGAAGAGTGTGATGCAAATGAGCTCAACAAGTTATTTGCTGGCTCTTTTCCTATCACTACTATCGAAGGAAGATTAGATCAAGTTGATTGCACAACAGACTCCTTGCTACAATTCAGTTTTTGCAGAGTGAATGAAATTGAGGTACTAGAAGCTGTTGAAAGGATTCAATCTGAGGCTATTGGGCTAGATGGCATGCATCCTAAATTTTTTAAAATTATTTTACCTCTAATCCTAACTTATCTTACTCATATTTTTAATTCAATCTTAACCACATCTTCTTACCCAAGAATATGGAAAGCTTCTAAGATTATTCCAATTCCAAAAGGCTCTAGCTCTTTAGTCAAAGAATATCGCCCTATCTTCATTCTGCCTTTTGCTTCCAAAGCATTTGAAAAAATCTTGAGTCAACAAATCTCCACTTATCTATCTGTTAACAAATTGCTCTCTCCTGTACAAGCTGGTTTCAGACCTCAGCATAGTTGCTCTACAGCTCTTTTAAAACTTGTAGATGACATTCGCCAAGAAATAGATAATGAACATGCATCCACGCTGGTGTTGCTCGATTTTTCAAAGGCCTTTGACTCAGTTCCTCATGGTTTATTGCTGAAAAAACTAAAATCTAAATATTTTTTTGAAGGTACTGCAGTGACTCTCATTCAAAAATACCTTACAGGAAGGACTCAGGCCGTGTGTATTAACTCCCAACTCTCAGATTTTCTTCCAACCAATGCTGGTGTTCCTCAGGGGTCAATCCTTGGCCCTCTACTTTTCTCATTATTTATAAATAATCTTCCTGAGATTCTTAAGTTTTGTAAGGTATTGATGTACGCTGATGATGTCCAATTGTATCTCAGTTATCGAATAGGTATGGTCGAGGATGCTACGTTTCGCATTAATTCTGATCTGGAGAGGGTTTTTAAGTGGGCCGAAGAAAACCAACTGCGACTTAACCCCAAAAAAAGTCACGCAATTGTTATTAATAAAAATGCGATTGACACTTCCTATTTTCCCAGCATCGAACTTGGCGGCTCAATGCTTCCCTATGTTGAAAAGGTTAGAAACTTGGGCATAATTTTCAACCAAACCTTAACCTGGGGCGATCACCTATCATGCACTATTGGCAAAACTTACGGTGCACTCAGGTCTCTCTACCTTAGTGGTGGCTGCCTCCCAATAAGGGTTAAATCTACTCTGGTAAAAACGCTTGTTCTTCCAATCTTAACATATGGTAGTTTGATTTTCGGTGATTTAGACAGTAGGAGCCAAAGGAAAATACGAGTGGTATTTAACAACGTTATACGTTTCGTTTTCTCTCTTCGTAGGTTTGATCACATTTCCAACTACGCGAATTGCTTCTATGGCATGTCATTTCAAAGCTATCTTGACAGAAAGGTGTTGATTTTTTTATTCAATCTGGTACAAACGGAGACTATTTATATGAAAGGGGATTATTTATATGAAAAACTCGTTTTTCCTCAGTCGCAAAGAAGCAGAGTACTTATTGTACCAACCCATAAGTATAATGTATCCAAGCGACAATTTTTCGTGTACGCTGTTGGTCTGTGGAACTCATTACCTGCCAATGTGAGGAGAATCAACAACTGCAACGCGTTTAAAACTGCCCTGGATAACTATTTTAGGTGCTAATAACATTATTCCTTAACTTCACTACTTTTAATTTAATTTCTCTCATTTCTGTAATTTCGTTTTCCTTATTTTCAAAATTTCTACTTCATGAACCTTAACATGACCTTTATAATATAGTTTTATTTAGAATTTTTCTTTTTTTTCCTTAAAAATATGAATAGCCACAATTTCATTTTATGTTAACCTTGTTCACTAAGTATTATTTCAAAAAATGTAATGTTTTAAAAATACTTATGTTACTAATAAATAAATACAAATACAAAATACAAATACAAATGTGTGGCGCAGTGGCATTGGTTGGGATGACCAAGTTCCTGACGTTGTTCATTCCAAGTGGATCCATTGGAAGTCGTTGATACCAATTATAAAAACAATTGCGATTCCTCGCTGCTACGGTGGGCCGGTAGCTAATGCTGAAAATATCCAACTTCATACGTTTGTGGACGCTGGAGAATACGCGTACGCTGCAGTTTGCTACCTTCGAATCCAATGCGGGAATCAAGTTTTCGTATCATTGCTGACTTCAAAGTCTAAGGTGGCTCCTCTTAAACCGATATCGATCCCGAGGCTTGAGCTACAGGCAGCTGTGCTTGGCGTGAGACTCGCAGCTTAAATCCAAGCTGTTCGCCGAATACCTGTTAACCGCAAAATATTTTGGTCAGATTCGAAGACCGTTTTGAAGTGGCTGAGAATGGACCCAATAAAGTTTCAACAATTCGTCATGTTCCGTGTTGGGGAGATTTTGGTGCAATCGGATGTCGCCGACTGGAAGTGGGTACCGTCAAAACAAAACACAGCTGATCTTGCCACAAAGGCCTCTTCAAAGCTTGACGTTCAGACGTGGTTCACTGGACCAGTTTTCCTACGTGCTGAACCAATAGAGTGGCCAACATGTGAAGACCTTATCGGCACCACCACTCTAGAAGTAAGACATGGTTTGTTTTTTATGCAACAAATAGCAAACGTGTGGCCTCTACTGAACGGGAACGTGAAATACTTCTCCGAGTGGAGGCGACTTTACCGGGCAATAGCTGTGTTCCAGTTGTATGTTGAAAAGTTAAAAGCTATGGTCCGGAAACAACCAATTCCGAAAGAATTTTCATTCGAAATGCTCCAAAATGCAAAATTGCTACTTTACAAATGCGCGCAACTGACTGAATACAACAAAGAAATAACAAACTTAGAACGAGGTAAGTGCATAGAAAGTACTTCCAAACTAATCTCTTTGAATGTTTACCTAGACGACTATGGTAAGAGAAAACGTAGTAGAGCATTGCACCTTAATAACAACAAAGACGCTATAATTCTGCCAAAGAATCATCACGTTACATTCCTGATTGTGCGTTACTACCACGAAATGCATCATCACGTCTCGCACGAAACTACAGTCAGTAAAATAAGAAGCGTTTTCTATATACGACACCTTCGCGTCTTATACAAAACAGTTCGAAAAGACTGCCAACGATGCAAGATTTCATGTGCAGCGCCTTGTCCACCACAAATGGCCATTTTGCCCCCCGCGAGGTTAGCAGTGTTTGAGCGCTAATCGATTATTTTGGTCCTATTTCCACCATAATTGGACGAAGACGAGAGAAGAGATGGGGCGTAATATTCACTTCCCTCACTGTTCGCGCCGTTCACATTGAAGTGGCACATAGTCTGGATACCAGCTCTTGTGTAATGGTTATTAGGAATTTTATATCCTGCCGTGGAATGCCCAGGGAAATTTACACCGACAACGGGACAAACTTTAAAGCAACAGGGAAAATCGTATGTGCAGAATCAAAAAACATCAATTATTCGTCACTTGCATCAAAATACGACGATATTAGATGGAAGTTCAATCCGTCAGCTGCACCACACATGGGAGGGGCCTGGGAAAGGCTCATTCGATCTATTTAATCCATATTATACAGCATGAACATAAGTACGAGTAACTTAAACGATGAAAGTCTGAGATGTGCCCTGTGGGAAGTAGAATTTATCATCAACTCTCGGCCGATGAACCCATTACGCCAAATCATCTGTTACTGGGCTCATCAGCTGGATACAAACCCATCTGTGACCAGAGTATTCGCAGAAAGATTCTGGCAAAGATGGCTAAAGGAATATGCCCCTACTTTGGCGCGTCGTGGTAAGTGGTTTAATAAACAACCTGCAATAGTTCCAGGTGATGTGGTCGTAGTTCTAGACGAGAACTTTCCCCGAAACTGCTGGCCTAAGGGTATCATCGAGAAGACCATTATCTCGAAAGATGGCCATGTTCGTAGAGTAACTGTCAGAACTAAGAGCGGAATACTGGAGCGAACTGCTACTAAGATAGCTGTACTTGATGTCGGTAAAGCAGAATGAAGTAAAATATACATACCATAGCTCTTTACGAGGGGGAGAATGTTACCGCCATAACAGTCCTATTTCTTATATATAAATATTCAATACATGTACATAATCGAATACTGTAAAAATACTTAGATAATTTTAACGCTACATAATTAACGCTATTGTATTAACTGATGTTATATTTAACGCTATTACTTTAAAACAGAGGAGTCAGTCAGTCTAAGAATATAAACGGGAAAAGACATATTAATTTTAAAGCGCACGTATTAAACATATTCATCTGGTGTTCATATTTGTTCATTTTGAAAATTAAACATTATCTAACAATCTGATAAATTAAATGATATTGTTGGAGGCTTGCAAGGTGGAAGGTGGCCTCCTCCGGTTGCAAGGACTGAATCCTTCTGGAATTTGGCGAGCTTATACAAGTCCTTGCGGATACTACCTGCACGTTCTCGTAGCTCTTTTTCTGTTCGTTGCTGTTTTCAAAATTAAGGAGACTATACATAGCGAAATTTTGGAATACTTATCTGAACACTAGGCGAAGCATTAAAAGAGGATGTTATTGACTCCCATCCAATTGGTTTGGCTTTTGCCAGAACATTGTCTGCATCGGTAAAAGTGTTTTCTCGTTTTAAGTTCATAGTGAATAATATGGCCGTAAGAAGCTGATTAACGTCTACGAATGGTGTACGAAAGTACACGAATGTACATCACTGATAACACCAACTACGTAACGTGATTGTAACTACATACTATAAACATACAGTCCACTTATTTAGCATCATGTTGCTAACAAATAAAGTCAAAATTAATGAAGTTATTGTACTAATCGAGTGTACTTTTTTGGTTACATGATATTAATTATTAGAAGAACAATTACAATTACAAATCGATTGTCAAGCAAGCAAGTGGTGTTTTATTTAACATAGTTTGAAATCGTATTATTCTTAGATTTCCAAGGAATAAAAACTAGACAATTACATTTGGTCCTTATCAAACCGTTTAATGAACAATTAACTTTAAAAAAAAAAAAAAATTGTGTGTGCAGTGTGTGCAATAAACAATAAACTTATTTAAAACTTTTAATAAAAAAAAAAAAAAAAAAAAAAAAAATATAATTAAAGTGAATTTACGATTCATAAATTATATAGACACAATTAAAGTGCATAGACAAATATCGCGTTAATCAAGTGCTTCAACTGAATTATTTAACTTAAAAAAACTAATTTAGTTAATTTAAATTACATCGAAATTCATTTTCACTAAAAAAACAAAACCATACGGTACTTCAGCCAACAGCAAGGAACAGCATCATAAAAGCAGTAAGTCCAAAACAGTACAATTATATTTATCCTGTATACCTATATTTATTTGAATAAAAAAAAAAGCATATATTAATAAAATGGCTGAAACTAAAAATTTAAAATATGGGGAATTACAAAAGGGAATCCTTACCAAAATGATCAAAGACCTCACAAATTTTAAGAAAGCGCCAAAAGAACGTCGTGTTAAAGCTTATACTACGGGGCGTTTGAGAATTTTGGAGGAAGAAATGATTTCTGCCAAATCATATCATGAATCCATTGTTGGGGGTGGATACCTGGAAGAAAATTTGAAGAAAGAGGAGTTATTGGTGGTTTATGAGCAAATCAATGATATTTACCTGGAATATCGTGCAGAGTTGGTGGAAACAATGGAGACATCGTCCATGGGGTTATCTTCTGTGGTGCATGGTGAGGCTCCACAACAATTTTCAGCCTCTTCATCATCTCATTCGGAAATTCGACTCCCACGCATCGATTTACCTAAGTTCAACGGCTCATATACCACCTGGCGCGCTTTTCATGACCGATTCCAAGACCTTGTCCACAATACCAAGAAGCTTGGCGACATAGATAAGATTCATTATCTTCATTCTTGTTTGGTTGGCGATGCTGAGCGTTTTTTGCAAAATCTTTCTGTAGAGGCAGCTAGTTATGATAAGGCATGGGATCTTTTAAAAGATAGGTATGATCACAAACGCATTCTGGTTCACATCCAAATGCAGGCTCTTTTTGGTCAGCCGTCTTTAACTCGTGAAACCTCTTCAGGTCTTCGAGATCTTTTATATAAAACAAAAGAGTGTCTTCATGCACTTAAAAACATGGAGGTCCCAGTGGATACATGGGACACGGTGCTAATTTGGTTCTTATGTCAAAAGCTACCTACTGCGAGCCAAAAATTGTGGGAGGAAAAGTTAGGTAACGCAAAGACGTTACCAAAATTCAGTGATTTTACTGACTTTTTGGATTTGAGGTTCCGGACTCTCGAAGTGGTGGACCAGCAGGATAATGGTGCAACGAGCCGCGGCGAACCTGAGACATCCGTCATCAACAGGTCACGTTTTGACGCAACAAAACCGAAGGTTTTCCATGTTCAACCTGAAGGAAATCCCAACGTCAAACCGACACCTAGAACCAACTTCGGGGAGGTGTTATCATGTAAATTGTGCAACCAGGGTAAGCACACATTAAGGAAGTGCCAGCGATTCTTAAACATGGACCACATGGGACGCAATGCGGCAGTTCGGCGATTAAAAGTCTGCGAGAATTGCCTCGCTTATGGGCATTATGTTTATGAATGCCTTAGCGCTAGTTCTTGCTTCTTCTGCCAACAACGACATCACTCGTTATTACATATTAACACATAACCGCAACACGACAGATACAATACACACACACAACAATACACCCAACAATACCCACAAAAACAAAACATACAACAACACACACAACGATATGCAGAACAACCTTCAACGATGGCATCATCTCATCAAAGATCCACCAACGTTTTTCAGGCGTTCGTCGACCTAAACGCGCCTGCATTTGTAGAGGTACATTTGTACAGGTATCTGGGCTGGGGTTGGTCAGCAGCGGCACTACGCAAAACTCCGTCGAAGTAGTTTTTGCTTCCCGTCACTCGACGTTTGAGACTGCCGTTCAGGCTTTGGTTTTTTAGTCGCTGACTGGGCATCTCCCAACCCAACGAATGGTACCTGGCAAATGGCAGCATCTCAATGGACTCTTGTTAGCAGATCCCAACCTCTACGAGCCTGCACCCATTGATTTGTTACTCGGAAGTGACGTTTGCGCTGAGATACTCCTTCCTGAGATAAGAAGAGCTGAAGATGGCATCGGACCGATTGCGCAAAGGACTCAACTAGGGTGGATTGTGTTAGGGAAAATTCCAGTGGAAATTCCCCGGGAAGTACGCAGCTTTTTCCAATTTACGGATCTGAGCTCGCAGCTGCAGAAGTTTTGGGAGATGGAAGAAATGCCGTTCCAGACACAAGAAACTGATGAGAACATCGCTTGTGAAAAGCACTTTGCTACGCACACAAGACGCCTTCCTGACGGGCGTTATGAAGTGAAGCTGCCGTTTAAAGATGATGACTTTCCAGCAATGGGATCTAGCAGACCCAGCGCCTTTCGCCGATTTCTTCATCTTGAAAAAAGGCTTGACGCAGATCCAAAGCTTCGTGCGGACTACACAAAATGTATCCGAGAGTATGAGACTCTCCATCACATGGAAGAAGTTAAACCAAATGATGCGGTTTTGGCAACCCCATTTCACAATTTTTTGCCACATCATGCTGTTTTAAAGGAAGCTAGTTCTACTACGAAACTGCGAGTTGTCTTTGATGCAGCGGCAAAGACTTTGGATGGGAAATCCCTCAATGACCGTCTGTTTGTGGGTCCAAAATTGCAGACGAGTATCATCGACCTCGTTCTAAGATGGCGGACTCACCGTGTCACATTTACTCATTCGATCTATTTAATCCATATTATACAGCATGAACATAAGTACGAGTAACTTAAACGATGAAAGTCTGAGATGTGCCCTGTGGGAAGTAGAATTTATCATCAACTCTCGGCCGATGAACCCATTACGCCAAATCATCTGTTACTGGGCTCATCAGCTGGATACAAACCCATCTGTGACCAGAGTCTTCGCAGAAAGATTCTGGCAAAGATGGCTAAAGGAATATGCCCCTACTTTGGCGCGTCGTGGTAAGTGGTTTAATAAACAACCTCCAATAGTTCCAGGTGATGTGGTCGTAGTTCTAGACGAGAACTTTCCCCGAAACTGCTGGCCTAAGGGTATCATCGAGAAGTCCATTATCTCGAAAGATGGCCATGTTCGTAGAGTAACTGTCAGAACTAAGAGCGGAATACTGGAGCGGACTGCTACTAAGATAGCTGTACTTGATGTCGGTAAAGCAGAATGAAGTAAAATCTCTATACATACCTTAGCTCTTTACGAGTGGGAGAATGTTACCGCCATAACAGTCCTATTGCTTATATATAAATATTCAATACATGTACATAATCGAATACTGTAAAAATACTTAGATAATTTTAACGCTACATAATTAACGCTATTGTATTAACCGATGTTATATTTAACGCTATTACTTTAAAACAGAGAAGTCAGTCAGTCTAAGAATATAAACGGGAAAAGACATATTAATTTTAAAGCGCACGTATTAAACATATTCATCTGGTGTTCATATTTGTTCATTTTGAAAATTAAACATTATCTAACAATCTGATAAATTAAATGATATTGTTGGAGGATTGCAAGGTGGAAGGTGGCCTCCTCCAGTTGCAAGGACTGAATCCTTCTGGAATTTGGCGAGCTTATGCAAGTCCTTGCGGATATTACCTGCACGTTCTTGTAGCTCTTTCTCTGTTCGTTGCTGTTTTCAAAATTAAAAATTAAGGAGACTATACATAGCGAAATTTTGGAATACTTATCTGAACACTAGGCGAAGCATTAAAAGAGGATGTTATTGACTCCCATCCAATTGGTTTGGCTTTTGCCAGAACATTGTCTGCATCGGTAAAAGAGTTTTCTCGTTTTAAGTTCATAGTGAATAATATGGCCGTAAGAAGCTGATTAACGTCTACGAATGGTGTACGAAAGTACACGAATGTACATCACTGATAACACCAACTACGTAACGTGATTGTAACTACATACTATAAACATACAGTCCACTTATTTAGCATCATGTTGCTAACAAATAAAGTCAAAATTAATGAAGTTATTGTACTAATCGAGTGTACTTTTTTGGTTACATGATATTGATTATAACAAATCGATTGTCAAGCAAGCAAGTGGTGTTTTATTTAACATACATAGTTTGAAATCGTATTATTCTTAGATTTCCAAGGAATAAAAACTAGACAATTACATTTGGTCCTTATCAAACCGTTTAATGAACAATTAACTTTAAAAAAAAAAAATTGTGTGTGCAGTGTGTGCAATAAACAATAAACTTATTTAAAACTTTTAATAAAAAAAAAAAAAAAAAAAAAATATATAATTAAAGTGAATTTACGATTCATAAATTATATACCCACAATTAAAGTGCATAGACAAATATCGCGTTAATCAAGTGCTTCAACTGAATTATTTAACTTAAAAAAACTAATTTAGTTAATTTAAATTACATCGAAATTCATTTTCACTAAAAAAACAAAACCATACGGTACTTCAGCCAACAGCAAGGAACAACATCATAGCAGTAAGTCCAAAACAGTAAAATTATATCTATCCTGTATACCTATATTTATTTGGATAAAAAAAAAGCATATATTAATAAAATGGCTGAAACTAAAAATTTAAAATATGGGGAATTACAAAAGGGAATCCTTACCAAAATGATCAAAGACCTCACAAATTTTAAGAAAGCGCCAAAAGAACGTCGTGTTAAAGCTTATACTACGGGGCGTTTGAGAATTTTGGAGGAAGAAATGATTTCTGCCAAATCATATCATGAATCCATTGTTGGGGGTGGATACCTGGAAGAAAATTTGAAGAAAGAGGAGTTATTGGTGGTTTATGAGCAAATCAATGATATTTACCTGGAATATCGTGCAGAGTTGGTGGAAACAATGGAGACATCGTCCATGGGGTTATCTTCTGTGGTGCATGGTGAGGCTCCACAACAATTTTCAACCTCTTCATCATCTCATTCGGAAATTCAACTCCCACGCATCGATTTACCTAAGTTCGACGGCTCATATACCACCTGGCGAGCTTTTCATGACCGATTCCAGGACCTTGTCCACAATACCAAGAAGCTTGGCGACATAGATAAGCTTCATTATCTTCATTCTTGTTTGGTTGGCGATGCTGAGCGTTTTTTGCAAAATCTTTCTGTAGAGGCAGCTAGTTATGATAAGGCATGGGATCTTTTAAAAGATAGGTATGATCACAAACGCATTCTGGTTCACATCCAAATGCAGGCTCTTTTTGGTCAGCCGTCTTTAACTCGTGAAACCTCTTCAGGTCTTCGAGATCTTTTATATAAAACAAAAGAGTGTCTTCATGCACTTAAAAACATGGAGGTCCCAGTGGATACATGGGACACGGTGCTAATTTGGTTCTTATGTCAAAAGCTACCTACTGCGAGCCAAAAATTGTGGGAGGAAAAGTTAGGTAACGCAAAGACGTTACCAAAATTCAGTGATTTTACTGACTTTTTGGATTTGAGGTTCCGGACTCTCGAAGTGGTGGACCAGCAGGATAATGGTGCAACGAGCAGCGGCAAACCTGAGACACGTCACAGGTCACGTTTCGACGCAACAAAACCGAAGGTTTTCCATGTTCAACCTGTAGGAAAACCCAACGTCAAACCGACACCTAGAACCAACTTCGGGGAGGTGTTATCATGTAAATTATGCAACCAGGGTAAGCACACATTAAGGAAGTGCCAGCGATTCTTAAACATGGACCACATGGGACGCAATGCGGCAGTTCGGCGATTAAAAGTCTGCGAGAATTGCCTCGCTTATGGGCATTATGTTTATGAATGCCTTAGCGCTAGTTCTTGCTTCTTCTGCCAACAACGACATCACTCGTTATTACATATTAACACATAACCGCAACACGACAGATACAATACACACACACAACAATACACCCAACAATACCCACAAAAACAAAACATACAACAACACACACAACGATATGCAGAACAACCTTCAACGATGGCATCATCTCATCAAAGATCCACCAACGTTTTTCAGGCGTCCGTCGACCTAAACGCGCCTGCATTTGTAGAGGTACATTTGTACAGGTATCTGGGCTGGGGTTGGTCAGCAGCGGCACTACGCAAAACTCCGTCGAAGTAGTTTTTGCTTCCCGTCACTCGACGTTTGAGACTGCCGTTCAGGCTTTGGTTTTTTAGTCGCTGACTGGGCATCTCCCAACCCAACGAATGGTACCTGGCAAATGGCAGCATCTCAATGGACTCTTGTTAGCAGATCCCAACCTCTACGAGCCTGCACCCATTGATTTGTTACTCGGAAGTACCGTTTGCGCTGAGATACTCCTTCCTGAGATAAGAAGAGCTGAAGATGGCATCGGACCGATTGCGCAAAGGACTCAACTAGGGTGGATTGTGTTAGGGAAAATTCCAGTGGAAATTCCCCGGGAAGTACGCAGCTTTTTCCAATTTACGGATCTGAGCTTGCAGCTGCAGAAGTTTTGGGAGATGGAAGAAATGCCGTTCCAGACACAAGAAACTGATGAGAACATCGCTTGTGAAAAGCACTTTGCTACGCACACAAGACGCCTTCCTGACGGGCGTTATGAAGTGAAGCTGCCGTTTAAAGATGATGACTTTCCAGCAATGGGATCTAGCAGACCCAGCGCCTTTCGCCGATTTCTTCATCTTGAAAAAAGGCTTGACGCAGATCCAAAGCTTCGTGCGGACTACACAAAATGTATCCGAGAGTATGAGACTCTCCATCACATGGAAGAAGTTAAACCAAATGATGCGGTTTTGGCAACCCCATTTCACAATTTTTTGCCACATCATGCTGTTTTAAAGGAAGCTAGTTCTACTACGAAACTGCGAGTTGTCTTTGATGCAGCGGCAAAGACTTCGGATGGGAAATCCCTCAATGACCGTCTGTTTGTGGGTCCAAAATTGCAGACGAGTATCATCGACCTCGTTCTAAGATGGCGGACTCACCGTGTCACATTTACTCATTCGATCTATTTAATCCATATTATACAGCATGAACATAAGTACGAGTAACTTAAACGATGAAAGTCTGAGATGTGCCCTGTGGGAAGTAGAATTTATCATCAACTCTCGGCCGATGAACCCATTACGCCAAATCATCTGTTACTGGGCTCATCAGCTGGATACAAACCCATCTGTGACCAGAGTCTTCGCAGAAAGATTCTGGCAAAGATGGCTAAAGGAATATGCCCCTACTTTGGCGCGTCGTGGTAAGTGGTTTAATAAACAACCTGCTATAGTTCCAGGTGATGTGGTCGTAGTTCTAGACGAGAACTTTCCCCGAAACTGCTGGCCTAAGGGTATCATCGAGAAGTCCATTATCTCGAAAGATGGCCATGTTCGTAGAGTAACTGTCAGAACTAAGAGCGGAATACTGGAGCGGACTGCTGCTAAGATAGCTGTACTTGATGTCGGTAAAGCAGAATGAAGTAAAATCTCTATACATACCTTAGCTCTTTACGAGGGGGAGAATGTTACCGCCATAACAGTCCTATTTCTTATATATAAATATTCAATACATGTACATAATCAAATACTGTAAAAATACTTAGATAATTTTAACGCTACATAATTAACGCTATTGTATTAACCGATGTTATATTTAACGCTATTACTTTAAAACAGAGGAGTCAGTCAGTCTAAGAATATAAACGGGAAAAGACATATTAATTTTAAAGCGCACGTATTAAACATATTCATCTGGTGTTCATATTTGTTCATTTTGAAAATTAAACATTATCTAACAATCTGATAAATTAAATGATATTGTTGGAGGCTTGCAAGGTGGAAGGTGGCCTCCTCCAGTTGCAAGGACTGAATCCTTCTGGAATTTGGCGAGCTTATGCAAGTCCTTGCGGATATTACCTGCACGTTCTTGTAGCTCTTTCTCTGTTCGTTGCTGTTTTCAAAATTAAAAATTAAGGAGACTATACATAGCGAAATTTTGGAATACTTATCTGAACACTAGGCGAAGCATTAAAAGAGGATGTTATTGACTCCCATCCAATTGGTTTTGCTTTTGCCAGAACATTGTCTGCATCGGTAAAAGAGTTTTCTCGTTTTAAGTTCATAGTGAATAATATGGCCGTAAGAAGCTGATTAACGTCTACGAATGGTGTACGAAAGTACACGAATGTACATCACTGATAACACCAACTACGTAACGTGATTGTAACTACATACTATAAACATACAGTCCACTTATTTAGCATCATGTTGCTAACAAATAAAGTCAAAATTAATGAAGTTATTGTACTAATCGAGTGTACTTTTTTGGTTACATGATATTGATTATAAGAAGAACAATTACAATTACAAATCGATTGTCAAGCAAGCAAGTGGTGTTTTATTTAACATACATAGTTTGAAATCGTATTATTCTTAGATTTCCAAGGAATAAAAACTAGACAATTACATTTGGTCCTTATCAAACCGTTTAATGAACAATTAACTTTAAAAAAAAAAAATTGTGTGTGCAGTGTGTGCAATAAACAATAAACTTATTTAAAACTTTTAATAAAAAAAAAAAAAAAAAAAAAAATATAATTAAAGTGAATTTACGATTCATAAATTATATACCCACAATTAAAGTGCATAGACAAATATCGCGTTAATCAAGTGCTTCAACTGAATTATTTAACTTAAAAAAACTAATTTAGTTAATTTAAATTACATCGAAATTCATTTTCACTAAAAAAACAAAACCATACGGTACTTCAGCCAACAGCAAGGAACAGCATCATAAAAGCAGTAAGTCCAAAACAGTACAATTATATCTATCCTGTATACCTATATTTATTTGAATAAAAAAAAAAGCATATATTAATAAAATGGCTGAAACTAAAAATTTAAAATATGGGGAATTACAAAAGGGAATCCTTACCAAAATGATCAAAGACCTCACAAATTTTAAGAAAGCGCCAAAAGAACGTCGTGTTAAAGCTTATACTACGGGGCGTTTAAGAATTTTGGAGGAAGAAATGATTTCTGCCAAATCATATTATGAATCCATTGTTGGGGGTGGATACCTGGAAGAAAATTTGAAGAAAGAGGAGTTATTGGTGGTTTATGAGCAAATCAATGATATTTACCTGGAATATCGTGCAGAGTTGGTGGAAACAATGGAGACATCGTCCATGGGGTTATCTTCTGTGGTGCATGGTGAGGCTCCACAACAATTTTCAGCCTCTTCATCATCTCATTCGGAAATTCGACTCCCACGCATCGATTTACCTAAGTTCGACGGCTCATATACCACCTGGCGAGCTTTTCATGACCGATTCCAGGACCTTGTCCACAATACCAAGAAGCTTGGCGACATAGATAAGCTTCATTATCTTCATTCTTGTTTGGTTGGCGATGCTGAGCGTTTTTTGCAAAATCTTTCTGTAGAGGCAGCTAGATATGATAAGGCATGGGATCTTTTAAAAGATAGGTATGATCACAAACGCATTCTGGTTCACATCCAAATGCAGGCTCTTTTTGGTCAGCCGTCTTTAACTCGTGAAACCTCTTCAGGTCTTCGAGATCTTTTATATAAAACAAAAGAGTGTCTTCATGCACTTAAAAACATGGAGGTCCCAGTGGATACATGGGACACGGTGCTAATTTGGTTCTTATGTCAAAAGCTACCTACTGCGAGCCAAAAATTGTGGGAGGAAAAGTTAGGTAACGCAAAGACGTTACCAAAATTCAGTGATTTTACTGACTTTTTGGATTTGAGGTTCCGGACTCTCGAAGTGGTGGACCAGCAGGATAATGGTGCAACGAGCAGCGGCAAACCTGAGACACGTCACAGGTCACGTTTCGACGCAACAAAACCGAAGGTTTTCCATGTTCAACCTGTAGGAAAACCCAACGTCAAACCGACACCTAGAACCAACTTCGGGGAGGTGTTATCATGTAAATTATGCAACCAGGGTAAGCACACATTAAGGAAGTGCCAGCGATTCTTAAACATGGACCACATGGGACGCAATGCGGCAGTTCGGCGATTAAAAGTCTGCGAGAATTGCCTCGCTTATGGGCATTATGTTTATGAATGCCTTAGCGCTAGTTCTTGCTTCTTCTGCCAACAACGACATCACTCGTTATTACATATTAACACATAACCGCAACACGACTGATACAATACACACACACAACAATACACCCAACAATACCCACAAAAACAAAACATACAACAACACACACAACGATATGCAGAACAACCTTCAACGATGGCATCATCTCATCAAAGATCCACCAACGTTTTTCAGGCGTCCGTCGACCTAAACGCGCCTGCATTTGTAGAGGTACATTTGTACAGGTATCTGGGCTGGGGTTGGTCAGCAGCGGCACTACGCAAAACTCCGTCGAAGTAGTTTTTGCTTCCCGTCACTCGACGTTTGAGACTGCCGTTCAGGCTTTGGTTTTTTAGTCGCTGACTGGGCTTCTCCCAACCCAACGAATGGTACCTGGCAAATGGCAGCATCTCAATGGACTCTTGTTAGCAGATCCCAACCTCTACGAGCCTGCACCCATTGATTTGTTACTCGGAAGTACCGTTTGCGCTGAGATACTCCTTCCTGAGATAAGAAGAGCTGAAGATGGCATCGGACCGATTGCGCAAAGGACTCAACTAGGGTGGATTGTGTTAGGGAAAATTCCAGTGGAAATTCCCCGGGAAGTACGCAGCTTTTTCCAATTTACGGATCTGAGCTCGCAGCTGCAGAAGTTTTGGGAGATGGAAGAAATGCCGTTCCAGACACAAGAAACTGATGAGAACATCGCTTGTGAAAAGCACTTTGCTACGCACACAAGACGCCTTCCTGACGGGCGTTATGAAGTGAAGCTGCCGTTTAAAGATGATGACTTTCCAGCAATGGGATCTAGCAGACCCAGCGCCTTTCGCCGATTTCTTCATCTTGAAAAAAGGCTTGACGCAGATCCAAAGCTTCGTGCGGACTACACAAAATGTATCCGAGAGTATGAGACTCTCCATCACATGGAAGAAGTTAAACCAAATGATGCGGTTTTGGCAACCCCATTTCACAATTTTTTGCCACATCATGCTGTTTTAAAGGAAGCTAGTTCTACTACGAAACTGCGAGTTGTCTTTGATGCAGCGGCAAAGACTTCGGATGGGAAATCCCTCAATGACCGTCTGTTTGTGGGTCCAAAATTGCAGACGAGTATCATCGACCTCGTTCTAAGATGGCGGACTCACCGTGTCACATTTACTCATTCGATCTATTTAATCCATATTATACAGCATGAACATAAGTACGAGTAACTTAAACGATGAAAGTCTGAGATGTGCCCTGTGGGAAGTAGAATTTATCATCAACTCTCGGCCGATGAACCCATTACGCCAAATCATCTGTTACTGGGCTCATCAGCTGGATACAAACCCATCTGTGACCAGAGTCTTCGCAGAAAGATTCTGGCAAAGATGGCTAAAGGAATATGCCCCTACTTTGGCGCGTCGTGGTAAGTGGTTTAATAAACAACCTGCAATAGTTCCAGGTGATGTGGTCGTAGTTCTAGACGAGAACTTTCCCCGAAACTGCTGGCCTAAGGGTATCATCGAGAAGTCCATTATCTCGAAAGATGGCCATGTTCGTAGAGTAACTGTCAGAACTAAGAGCGGAATACTGGAGCGGACTGCTACTAAGATAGCTGTACTTGATGTCGGTAAAGCAGAATGAAGTAAAATCTCTATACATACCTTAGCTCTTTACGAGGGGGAGAATGTTACCGCCATAACAGTCCTATTTCTTATATATAAATATTCAATACATGTACATAATCGAATACTGTAAAAATACTTAGATAATTTTAACGCTACATAATTAACGCTATTGTATTAACCGATGTTATATTTAACGCTATTACTTTAAAACAGAGGAGTCAGTCAGTCTAAGAATATAAACGGGAAAAGACATATTAATTTTAAAGCGCACGTATTAAACATATTCATCTGGTGTTTATATTTGTTCATTTTGAAAATTAAACATTATCTAACACTCTGATAAATTAAATGATATTGTTGGAGGCTTGCAAGGTGGAAGGTGGCCTCCTCCAGTTGCAAGGACTGAATCCTTCTGGAATTTGGCGAGCTTATGCAAGTCCTTGCGGATATTACCTGCACGTTCTTGTAGCTCTTTCTCTGTTCGTTGCTGTTTTCAAAATTAAGGAGACTATACATAGCGAAATTTTGGAATACTTATCTGAACACTAGGCGAAGCATTAAAAGAGGATGTTATTGACTCCCATCCAATTGGTTTGGCTTTTGCCAGAACATTGTCTGCATCGGTAAAAGAGTTTTCTCGTTTTAAGTTCATAGTGAATAATATGGCCGTAAGAAGCTGATTAACGTCTACGAATGGTGTACGAAAGTACACGAATGTACATCACTGATAACACCAACTACGTAACGTGATTGTAACTACATACTATAAACATACAGTCCACTTATTTAGCATCATGTTGCTAACAAATAAAGTCAAAATTAATGAAGTTATTGTACTAATCGAGTGTACTTTTTTGGTTACATGATATTGATTATAAGAAGAACAATTACAATTACAAATCGATTGTCAAGCAAGCAAGTGGTGTTTTATTTAACATACATAGTTTGAAATCGTATTATTCTTAGATTTCCAAGGAATAAAAACTAGACAATTACATTTGGTCCTTATCAAACCGTTTAATGAACAATTAACTTTAAAAAAAAAAATTGTGTGTGCAGTGTGTGCAATAAACAATAAACTTATTTAAAACTTTTAATAAAAAAAAAAAAAAAAAAAAATATAATTAAAGTGAATTTACGATTCATAAATTATATAGACACAATTAAAGTGCATAGACAAATATCGCGTTAATCAAGTGCTTCAACTGAATTATTTAACTTAAAAAAACTAATTTAGTTAATTTAAATTACATCGAAATTCATTTTCACTAAAAAAACAACACCATACGGTACTTCAGCCAACAGCAAGGAACAGCATCATAAAAGCAGTAAGTCCAAAACAGTACAATTATATCTATCCTGTATACCTATATTTATTTGAATAAAAAAAAAAGCATATATTAATAAAATGGCTGAAACTAAAAATTTAAAATATGGGGAATTACAAAAGGGAATCCTTACCAAAATGATCAAAGACCTCACAAATTTTAAGAAAGCGCCAAAAGAACGTTGTGTTAAAGCTTATACTACGGGGCGTTTAAGAATTTTGGAGGAAGAAATGATTTCTGCCAAATCATATTATGAATCCATTGTTGGGGGTGGATACCTGGAAGAAAATTTGAAGAAAGAGGAGTTATTGGTGGTTTATGAGCAAATCAATGATATTTACCTGGAATATCGTGCAGAGTTGGTGGAAACAATGGAGACATCGTCCATGGGGTTATCTTCTGTGGTGCATGGTGAGGCTCCACAACAATTTTCAGCCTCTTCATCATCTCATTCGGAAATTCGACTCCCACGCATCGATTTACCTAAGTTCAACGGCTCATATACCACCTGGCGAGCTTTTCATGACCGATTCCAAGACCTTGTCCACAATACCAAGAAGCTTGGCGACATAGATAAGCTTCATTATCTTCATTCTTGTTTGGTTGGCGATGCTGAGCGTTTTTTGCAAAATCTTTCTGTAGAGGCAGCTAGATATAATAAGGCATGGGATCTTTTAAAAGATAGGTATGATCACAAACGCATTCTGGTTCACATCCAAATGCAGGCTCTTTTTGGTCAGCCGTCTTTAACTCGTGAAACCTCTTCAGGTCTTCGAGATCTTTTATATAAAACAAAAGAGTGTCTTCATGCACTTAAAAACATGGAGGTCCCAGTGGATACATGGGACACGGTGCTAATTTGGTTCTTATGTCAAAAGCTACCTACTGCGAGCCAAAAATTGTGGGAGGAAAAGTTAGGTAACGCAAAGACGTTACCAAAATTCAGTGATTTTACTGACTTTTTGGATTTGAGGTTCCGGACTCTCGAAGTGGTGGACCAGCAGGATAATGGTGCAACGAGCAGCGGCAAACCTGAGACACGTCACAGGTCACGTTTCGACGCAACAAAACCGAAGGTTTTCCATGTTCAACCTGTAGGAAAACCCAACGTCAAACCGACACCTAGAACCAACTTCGGGGAGGTGTTATCATGTAAATTATGCAACCAGGGTAAGCACACATTAAGGAAGTGCCAGCGATTCTTAAACATGGACCACATGGGACGCAATGCGGCAGTTCGGCGATTAAAAGTCTGCGAGAATTGCCTCGCTTATGGGCATTATGTTTATGAATGCCTTAGCGCTAGTTCTTGCTTCTTCTGCCAACAACGACATCACTCGTTATTACATATTAACACATAACCGCAACACGACAGATACAATACACACACACAACAATACACCCAACAATACCCACAAAAACAAAACATACAACAACACACACAACGATATGCAGAACAACCTTCAACGATGGCATCATCTCATCAAAGATCCACCAACGTTTTTCAGGCGTCCGTCGACCTATACGCGCCTGCATTTGTAGAGGTACATTTGTACAGGTATCTGGGCTGGGGTTGGTCAGCAGCGGCACTACGCAAAACTCCGTCGAAGTAGTTTTTGCTTCCCGTCACTCGACGTTTGAGACTGCCGTTCAGGCTTTGGTTTTTTAGTCGCTGACTGGGCATCTCCCAACCCAACGAATGGTACCTGGAAAATGGCAGCATCTCAATGGACTCTTGTTAGCAGATCCCAACCTCTACGAGCCTGCACCCATTGATTTGTTACTCGGAAGTGACGTTTGCGCTGAGATACTCCTTCCTGAGATAAGAAGAGCTGAAGATGGCATCGGACCGATTGCGCAAAGGACTCAACTAGGGTGGATTGTGTTAGGGAAAATTCCAGTGGAAATTCCCCGGGAAGTACGCAGCTTTTTCCAATTTACGGATCTGAGCTCGCAGCTGCAGAAGTTTTGGGAGATGGAAGAAATGCCGTTCCAGACACAAGAAACTGATGAGAACATCGCTTGTGAAAAGCACTTTGCTACGCACACAAGACGCCTTCCTGACGGGCGTTATGAAGTGAAGCTGCCGTTTAAAGATGATGACTTTCCAGCAATGGGATCTAGCAGACCCAGCGCCTTTCGCCGATTTCTTCATCTTGAAAAAAGGCTTGACGCAGATCCAAAGCTTCGTGCGGACTACACAAAATGTATCCGAGAGTATGAGACTCTCCATCACATGGAAGAAGTTAAACCAAATGATGCGGTTTTGGCAACCCCATTTCACAATTTTTTGCCACATCATGCTGTTTTAAAGGAAGCTAGTTCTACTACGAAACTGCGAGTTGTCTTTGATGCAGCGGCAAAGACTTCGGATGGGAAATCCCTCAATGACCGTCTGTTTGTGGGTCCAAAATTGCAGACGAGTATCATCGACCTCGTTCTAAGATGGCGGACTCACCGTGTCACATTTACGGCCGACATCGAAAAAATGTATCGGCAAATTATGGTTAGTTTCCCAGACCGATATTACCGGCTGATTATGTGGAGAGAGGAGAAAACGTCGCCAATGAAGATCTTCAAGATGAACACCGTCACTTTTGGCACAGCGAGTGCACCGTACCTTGCCATTGACATCTTGAAGCGAGTAGCCGATGACGAAGAAAACAATTTTCCAGCGGGGGCGAAGGTGGTCCGTGAGGATATGTACGTGGACGATCTTATCAGCGGCGCAGACTCAATTGAAGAGGCACGGATAAAACGCGACGAAACGAAGCAACTTTTGGCATCCGCGGGCTTCAACTTGCGAAAATGGACAAGTAACGAACAAGAACTCGTCCAAGATATACCAGTTTAAGATCGAGAGTTTGACTTTGAACTGCCATTCAACTTGTCCAACCATGTCAAAACTCTTGGTATAAAGTGGTTTCCGTTAAACGATTGCTTTTCGTACACGGATATGCAGCCTTCTTCAGAAGCAACAACAAAAATGTCGATTTTGTCCATTATAGCCAAGCTGTTCGACCCACTTGGCTGGATTTCACCATGCATCATTACGGCGAAATTAATAATGCAGCGTATCTGGGAACTTGGCTGTGATTGAAACGATCAGCTCCCAGAAGAATTGCAAAAGGAATGGGAAGCTTTTCATCGAGAACTTCCATTGATCGAACGTGTTCGTATACCACGGTGGACTCATATGAGTAAAACGAACAAATCGGTTGAGATGCACGGATTTTGCGACGCTTCAACGAAGGCTTTTTTTTACACCCTCTATGAGTTGACCTTGTCGTGGTGGGGGTGCTTAATTGTGGGGTTCTCTAGCAATCCAGCTACAGAGCCACACAAACGAACATAACTCAAAAAAACAAAACCAAGTATGAAGACTTGAAACAAAAAATTATGGAAAAAGTAAATAAAAAGAATAAAAATCGAATTGGGATATCGGTTCAAAAGTCGTCAGGAGTCACGACTGCCGGCGATGGCTTGGCCTCGAAAGAGGATAAGTCGCCAGTGACAAATAACAACAAGGACATTAACAAAAAACAAACTTTGGCCATTTCAACTGTTAAAGCTTTAAATAGCGGTAGGACTAGTGTGACGACCACAATTCCCGGAAAGGTTAACAAGCCACCCCGGGGTTGTGGAGCGTGCCACAGTCTAGACGCTACTACCTGCGGAGGAGATAACAATCTGCCCGCTGGTAACGTACAAACTCCCTCGGTAGGACTCAAAGAAGCTGACAAGGGTCTTGCCAACCTCTCTTCTGCTGTGAAAAACGCAGCCCTTAGTGGAACTTCCACACAAACCGCCCGTACAAAACCTCTCGTGTATTCGGGGGTTACTGCTCTGGCTCAAGGTTCGACCATGACTGTTGGTCCCACCACAAGACAAGGTAGATCTCTTCCAAACACAACGGAGGCTCCCCTCCTCGCTGGCAGTAGTAATACGTCATGTAGACCTACTCCCAACGAGAAGAGGAAGAAAATGACAATGAAAAAGGAATTTAGGAACGCTACGAGGATAGTGAAGGTGGTCGGTGCCTTGCCAGCATCTGAACTAGACTCAAAGCAATCCGAAAAACTTGCCTGGGCCAAAAATAAACTAGCCCAATTTCAGACCTGCAGCGACTTAACGTCAAAGCAAGGTCTTCCGAGGGAACCACTCAGGAACCCAAAAGGCCAAAGGCGAACACCGCTGGCGCTCCATCCTTCACCAGGAAAGATCGTGCTAAAAGACAAAACCATTCTAGTTGTCATCGACAGTAGTAATGCAGATGGCGCGATCTCTGCCGATCATTGGCAAATGGTTTTGAACAAACTCCAAGCCTCATACTGGACCCTCATGCTAGAAAATCCAGGGGAACCTGCAATTTTTGAGGATGCGGGATGGTATCAAGGTCGAGTCAAGCTAGTTGCCTTTGATAGTGAGAGATCGTGTGACCTGTATAAACTCGCTGTCAGCAGGTTAGAGGGCCTATGGCCAAATGCAAAACTCGAGGTTGTGGCAAAGGAAAATATCCCGTGCAGACCGAGAGCCCGCACTAATGTCCCGGCCGAACTCTCCAATAAAGAAGTTATCCTCAAGATGCTTCAGTATGGTAATCCATCCCTGCCTACTCACGACTGGAAGGTTGCGAAGCTAGAAGATCCACGAGGTTCTTATAGATCAGCCATCGTGGTGATAAATAAGGACTCATTGGCTCCATTGGCTGAAACCCAAGGTGTGGTTAGGTTTGGATGGTCTACCATAACTCTAAAAGTATATAAAAAAGACGAGGAAAACGCATCGAACGCGATGCCATCAAAATCCCAGGATGTATTTTCAGAGAAGGAACATGCCTCGGATATCGACCTTCAGACGATGGAGGTAGACACTCCATGCACCTCCTCCACTGTGTCGTCCTCCATTTATATAAAACCGCCATCTGTTGAAGAGGCTCCTAACGTTGACAAACACTCCGACATGGATTTTGTTGACTCCGCAAATGAAACATCTTGCAATGAGGAAGACCTTCTTAAATCGGATTTCGATTCCGATGTAGATCTCGACCAAACTGTGGTAGGGGTTAATCTACCTAGCTGTAACCCATCACTCCAAATTGGCTTCGGCCTCCCTTCTTCTCCGTCTACAAAACAAAGGGGAAGACATCGTCCTGATTCAAGAACCTTAGATTGTCAATTCCACTGTTCAAGGACTCAGGACTCCCGGATACTACCTGCTGTATGCATCAAATAAAGGTGACCCTAGATCTTGCATATTAGTAAAAAGTAGCATTAATGTATATTTACTCCCTGATTACAGCGATCGTGATGTAACCGTAGTTAGGTTACAATCCAATCACGGGGCGTACTTGTTAGCATCAGCGTATCTCGGCCATGACCACCTTCGCCCTCTTCCTGGCGACAAGCTAGAGAAACTAATCAGAGAAGCAGAACGACAGAAAGTCTGCCTTATAATCGGGTGCGACGCTATTGCCCATCATACCTTCTGGGGAAGTACAGACATAAATGACAGAGGTGAGTAACTTTTTGATTTTATTCTAAGTACTAACCTTATAGTAAGTAACATTGGCAATGAACCAACATTCATTACCAAAAACCGACAAGAGGTTCTAGATATCACTCTTGTCTCCGACACGATTCATCACAAGATCAAAAACTGGAGAGTTTCTAAGGAACATTCGTTCTCTGATCACAGATACATCCAATTTTGCCTTGATGAAGAAACTAAAAAACAGCCAGCTTTCCGCAATTATCGGAGAACCAACTGGCAACTATATAGAGAAACTTTAGTAAGATTAGTTAAACCATCACTCTTAAGTATCCCTTCAAAAAGAATGATCTTGATGATAAAGTCAAAGATCTCACCCTAGCTCTCAATAAATCAATGGCCATTTCTTGTCCTCTTACTAAAATAAGAGGAAAACAGAAACCACGTTGGTGGAACTCGGGACTAGAACTGCTCAGGAAAAAGTGCAGAAAACTTTTTAACCGAGCTAAACATTCTAGAGATAGTCTGGACTGGGAATTTTATAAAGAATCCCTAAAAATTTATAAAAAAGAATTAAGAAATAATAAAAGAACCTCCTGGAGGAACTTCTGTGGAAAAATAGAAGAAACTTCAGAAGCTTCACGATTAAGAAAAATTCTATCAAAAAATCCTACAATGCCTAGCTCCCTAAAGACAGCTAACGGCTCTTGGACCAACTCTTGCGAAGAATCGCTCACCTTGCTACTAGACACCCATTTTCCAGGTAGCTCACAAAATATAAATAACATTGATTCATTATCAAGCAACACACAGACAAATATTGTTGGTCTGATTTCTAAAGATAAACTAAAATGGGCTATAAACAGCTTTGATCCTTACAAATCTCCCGGGCCCGACGGCATAATACCTGCCGAGCTTCAATTTGCCTCGGATATCATAATACCTATCCTAGAGATCATCCTTATTGGTTGCGTAAAATTTACTTACATTACCTCTTTATGGAGAGAGGTAAAGGTTGTCTTCATACCCAAAGCCGGAAAATGCTCCCAGGTAAACCCTAAAGATCTCAGACCAATTAGCCTATCATCGTTCCTTCTCAAATCTCTAGAGAGATTGATCGATATCCATCTGCGTAATGCTATAGATCCTAATCTGGTATCTACTGCACAACACGCTTATTGTAAAGGAAAATCGGTAGAAACGGCTTTACATACACTGGTACGTACTATCGAATACTCACTACATCATAAAGAGTACACTCTAGTCGCATTTCTCGATATTGAATGCGCCTTCAATAATGTCAGCTATCGAGCAATCACAGCGTCACTGAAGAAACTAGGTATACATGGTTCACTGAATGACCTAATTACACCTCAAGGCGGAGTCCTTTCCCCACTTCTATGGAACATAGTCGTAAATAATGTGCAAGAAAGCCTAGAAAAAGAAGGTTTCAAAGTGGTCGCGTATGCCGACGATGTTGACATTGCAATATCGGCAAAACATGCTCAAATTCTCGTTGAATTAATGCAAAATGCTCTAAATATTATGCTCAAATGGGCAGAAAAATGCGGACTGGGCATAAACCCAAACAAAACTGAACTTGTCCTCTTCACCAGAAAATATAAAATTCCCCAAATAAGTCCCCCATCAATTATGGGAACTCCACTAAGTTTTTCAGATGAAGCTAAATATCTAGGTCTTATCCTGGACAAAAAACTACATTGGAAAGCAAATATACAAGAAAGAGTTAGGAAAGCAACAGTAGCACTCTTCTCTTGCAAAAAAGCTATCGGAAATAAATGGGGCTTATCCCCATACATAACCCACTGGCACTACACAGCGGTCATCAGACCGATACTAACTTACGGGGTAGCAGTATGGTGGACTGCCCTAGACAAAGTTACATATCGTGACAAGTTAAGTAAAGTCCAACGGTCAGCCTGTATGTGTATTAGCGGAGCTCTCCGTTCGACACCTTCAGCTGCTCTTGACATTCTACTTAATCTCATACCCCTTGATATTTTTAGCAAACAAACGGCCGCAAGCACAGCCGTTCGTCTCAAAGCCATCTCTCAATGGACCGATAACTCAATTGGTCACTCCATTATTCTGAAAGCATTCGGACCAAAATTAAGTCACTCCGACAACTCTTTACCCCAGCCAGTTTTTGACAAGAGTTTTCAAGTCACCATCCCACCAAGATTCACTTGGGAAAATGAGAGATTCTTGAAACATGAATCAGTTCATTTTTATACTGATGGCTCAAAAACTAAAGATGGGGTTGGTGGTGGCGTGTACTCAGACAGACTAAATTTAAGTCTCTCCTTCCGTCTCCCTGACCATTGTAGTGTGTTCCAAGCGGAAATTCTGGCGATTTAAGAGGTATTATCCTGGTTAAGGGAAAAGGTGATATCTGCATCGGATATCCGTATATTTTCAGACAGTCAGGCAGCCCTTAAATCAAACAGTGCTGTTTCCACAAACTCAATAACTTCCCGCGACTGTCGATCATCTCTCATGGAGATGGCAGAACAGTTCAACATTCACCTTTTCTGGGTGCCGGGACACAGAGACATTGAGGGAAACTGCAAAGCCGATGAACTCGCCAGAAATGGAACCCTATTGCCGGTTTTACCTAACAAGGTGAATATTGGTATACCTATCGCTACAAGCAAACTCATGCTAAAACTAAATGCCATAGAGAAAACAAATTTAAGGTGGACAAACACTACTACCTGCGTAGCGAAAAAACAAATCTGGCCAAAATTAGATCAGAAACGTACTAAATGTTTGTTATCTATGAGCAGATTACATCTTAGCTCCGTAATTGGTGTCATAACCGGACACTGCCTCATAGGAAGACACGCCATAAGACTTGGCGTATTCTCTAATGATTTTTGCAGAAGCTGCATGGACGAGGAGGAGGAGGAGACTATCACCCATCTTCTCTGTTCATGCCCAGCTCTCTCCCAAAGACGTAAATTACACCTGGGTAATTTCTTTTTCGACGATCCTAGCGATTTGTCGAACGTAGATATTCTATCTTTACATCGCTTCTTAAGAAGCTCCAACTGGTTTAATTAAAGAGGTACTCCCTCGCTCATTTCATGGTATCACAACGGACCTATCTGTGGTCTAAGTGTGTCAGTAGTCTTCCTGACAGCCACATAAACCTAACCTAACCTAACGAAGGCTTTTGGTGCAGCGGTTTATATTCGCGTTTTGGATTGTGATGAAAAAATTCACGTGAGTCTACTTTTGTCAAAAACAAAGGTAGCACCAAGCAAAAGGACGATTACACTTCCACGTCTGGAACTTTGTGGTGCAGTAGTATTGGCACAATTATTAAACTACACAATGGAAGTTTTGGCAATTCCAAATGACAAGGTTTATGCTTGGACGGATTCCATGATAGCATTAGCTTGGATACGAGCCATTCCAACAAAATGGAAGATATTCATCTCAAACCGTGTGTCATAGATTCAATGGTTGGTGGGGATCGATTGCTGGGGACATGTTGGTACGCTTCATAACCCAGCCGATCTGGCGTCCAGGGGCGTATTTCCGTCAGCATTGGAATCGTTGGAAGCATGGTGGACTGGTCCAGTATTCTTGAAGGATCAATGGGATTTCGATACCCCGTACCAGCCCCCCGAAATTAACACGGAAGAAGAACGGCGTGTAGTTAAGACCTATACTGCACAATTGGCTGATGACAATATCATTGGGAAAATATCCCATAAATTCTCAAGCCTACTCAAAGTAGTTCGGGTCATGTCATGGTGTCTTCGGTTTGTTATGAATTGCCGAAAAACAAAGGACTCTAGGGAAATTGGTTATCTCGACACGAAAGAATTGGACGCAGCTCGTCTTATCATAGTTAAACAAGCGCAAAAGGAGATGTTTGAGAAGGAAATCTAGCAAATTGTTGAAAATTGTAAGATTCCCAAACCTTTACGAACATTTGATGCGTTCATCGATGCAAATGGAATCTTACGAATAGTTGGCCGTTTGGAGAACTCCGCCCTTTGCTATGATGCGCGACTCCCGATGCTCCTGCAAAACAACCATCATTTGACGAATTTGGTTTTGAGGGATGCCCACAAAAATACACTTCATGGAGGAATTCAACAAATGAGTAAGCTACATACGACAACGGTATTGGATTGGCCAAACAAGAAGGAGCGTGAAGTATCAGCTACATCGATGCACATCTTGCTTTCGACAAAAGGCTGAAGAAATGCAACAGCTTATGGGAAATTTACCTGCTGCAAGAGTACGTATATCTAGACCATTTAGTCATACCGGTGTAGACTATGATGGACCGATCGGGATCAAAGCTTAAAGTTTGGAAGGCTAGAGGTAGCAAAATACTCAAAGGATATTTCGCCATTTTCATTTGCTTGGCAACTAAATCCATTCATTTGGAAGTGGTATCTGATCTGACGACCCAGGCATTTTTGGCTGCGTTTCGTCGATTTACTGCCAGAAGAGGAGTCTGCAAGCAGATACACAGTGATTGCGGCACAAACTTTGTCGGAGCCAATACTGAATTAAGCAAAATGTTGAAAGATGCACAACATGATTGGAAGGAAGTTGCGGAAAAATTAGCGAATCAAGGTACTGAATGGCATTTTATTCCTCCTGCTTCTCCCCATTTTGGAGGATTATGTGAAGCTGGAGTGAAATCGGTCAAGTACCATTTAAGACGAGTTGTTGGAAAAGAGAGGCTCACTTTCGAGGAGCTCGCGACGCTTCTTACACAAATAGAAGCGTGTCTGAATTCGAGACCCTTATGTCCTCTTACTGACAGCATAGACGATTTGGACGCACTTACACCAGCACACTTTCTGATCGGGGAACGATTGCATACAGTTCCACAAGGCGACATCAACACTAACATCACTTACATGGAAAGATGGAAAAGGGTACAATCATTCGTCGAAGTTTTTTGGCGAAAATGGAACGCTGATTATCTTGCGCGACTCCAATAACGTCCAAAATGGAAAGATGTCCAACAAATGCCCAAAGTAGGCGATCTAGTTTTCATCAAGAATGAGCGGCTTCCACCTACGTACTGGAATTTAGCAAGGATCCAACAAACACATTGCGGATCTGACGGATTAATACGAGTGGTAACTCTCAAAACCAAATCCGGTTTTATAAAACGGCCCATTACGAAAATTTGCTTGTTACCTTCCAATAAAGTTTCCGAAGAAAACACAATTATTTAAATAAAACGTAAGAAAACCATTTATTTCAAAACTTGTACTGCAACAACGCATACAGATACAATATCCAAACAAATGCCTAGTATAAAAAAAAATTATAGAACCAACGCAATCAATGTAGATAATACCTATTTAATTTTATTAAATTAAAACAAATTAATCCAATTGAAGCTGTGGTGTTTCGCACGAACGAAAGTCCTATACTAGCAATAATTTCAACTGAAATAAAACACTGAATTCGTTTTAATTTATTTATTTTTAATTAATCATCACTATCATCAACCTGTCATTTTCTAATAATATTTAATATTCAATTTTTTTAATAATCTCTAAACTTAAAACAATAAAATATTTCGATGATTTGTACTGCGACAAGTGTGCAACATCTTTAAATTCACCATTACTGTTTTACAACACAAGCATATGCAGTATAATTATTAATATAATATTTTATTTTGTTTTTTTTTTAATCCACAAATATACAAAAGAAATGAAAAATTGAAGATAACTTTATTATTCAACAAAATAAAACAAAATGAAATAATCACAACATTAGAAATGTTTATAAAATCGAGATAGCTAATAATTTACATTACGGCGACAAACGTTTCGTTTTATGTTGAGAAAATTACAATCCACAAAACAAAAAAAAAAAAAAAAAAGGAATCATTATCAACATGAACAACAATAATTAGACATATGTAAAAACACATCGCCAGAATCAACAATTAAATTAATTACACCACCACTTTAAAAAACAAAAAACAAAAACCTAATTCTTCAAAACTCCGCACATCATAAACATTAAAATAAATCATATCAAAACATCACATTACATCACATAATAACATATTCACAATTTTACTATAAACTTGGTAAATTATTATGCACTGAATAAAATAAAACACTACTTATTACATTATGGTAAAACAATAAAAAAAACGTCACTTTGTTTAATAATGTAAATAAACTTCCATTTTTTTTGTCAAAACCATCTTGAAACAAAAAAAAAAATTCCCAATGTACTATGAATACACATAAGTACATAGGTACGTGACCGATTCATCGTACACTCGGGATTTTTATTCGCGACACTCATAGGTACAAAGGTATACAAATTTTATACCTACATGATTATGTACCTACATACATTTCTAATATATTATTTTAATAAAAATATTGATTAAACAAATTAAAATATCATTCGCACACTAGCACACACCGCGACCGCGAAAGCTAACGTTGAACATGCGCGATTCCGTCGTCATCGTAAATTCACGCAAATGCAAACCACATTCAACAATTAATTAATTAATTACTCACCTGTATCTAATAAATTTTTCAATTGACTTAGCACTTAATAAAAGAAACTAAACCCGAAATATATTATTTTAAGGTTATTTTTTTAATTCGACATTAAACTTTCACGGAACAAATACGAAAATAAACTAACCGATCACGAAGCACGATTCAACTAAAAACACCAAACCAACAATATAACAGGTCTAAGATATGGGGTGATGACCATGACCTACACAACAATTCAAACTCAATCAGATGAATCCATTTTAAATCAAATGAAGAGAAAGTTTGTTATTATTAGTTGTAAAGTTGTATTAGTACTCTCTTATAGCTGTCATTCATTATAAATCATGTATGTATGTACTAATGTTGTTTCTCTTTTCATATCAAACCATTGTGAATAAGATAAAGGGTCGGTACGGAAGTGCAGAAAGATGTCATCTTAGTCGATTTACTACATAATGCTGCAAACACAATGCAGGCTAAGCTGCGGTTGGCGCATCAAATGAAACGAACCGTTTCCACTGCGAGGCCGGAGAATGTACGAAAGTACACGAATGTACATCACTGATAACGCCAACTACGTAACGTGATTGTACCTACATACTATAAAGATACAGTCCACTTATTTAGCATCATGTTGCTAACAAATAAAGTCAAAATTAATGAAGTTATTGTACTAATCGAGTGTACTTTTTTGGTTACATGATATTAATTATTAGAAGAACAATTACAATTACAAATCGATTGTCAAGCAAGCAAGTGGTGTTTTATTAAACATAGTTTGAAATCGTATTATTCTTAGATTTCCAAGAAATAAAAACGAGACAATTACAAATGGGTTAAACGAAATAATAGGACTTTTGGGATGAACCGTTTTTCCTTACTTCAACAATGAGTGCTCCCTCTGATAAAATGCTTTTTGAGATAGCAGTATAAAACGATTTTTAACAAAATCCATTTCGTTTTGTGATATGCTATGTAAAACGTATGTGTGGTTTTCTTTTTTTGAAAGCTTAAAGTAAAACCGAAAAACTCAAATAACATACAAAGAACACGCATTGCGCGGGCAGATTGGAAAAACGCTCCAGAATATCATCAAAACCTTGTTGAAGTATTAAGGAAACGACTGCTTTTTCTTCGAAAAAGGTGTTGAGTCTTAAATCTGCCTGCAATAAACCGCGAGTAGATAAATCTGCTGGATTATAAGCCGATTTGACATCAAATTTTCCGGTTCACTCGTACAATATTTTTCTCTGGACAGACTCGTCCACATCGTTTTGGCCTGCTTCAAAAAAACCACCCATGGAGACATGTCAGATCGGCTGATCATCCAGCAGATTTATCTACTCGCGGTTTATTACCGGCAGATTTAAGGCTAATCATCTTTTGTTGGAAAGATTTTTCATGGCTCTGCCAACCAAGCTCGCAAATATCAAAATATCTCCATTTGTTCCCTCTGACAAAGATCTAGAACAAAGTCCAATCGTTTCCTTGATAGTTCAACAAGGTTTTGATGATATTCTTGAGCGATTTTCCAATCTGCCCCGTACAATGCGTGTTATTTGCTTTATATTTCGGTTCTACTTCAAGCTTCCAAAAAAGGAAAACCACTCATGCGTTTCACATAGCATATCACAAAATGAAATGGATTTTGTTAAAAATCGTTTAATACTGCTTTCTCAAACAAACATTTTATCCCAAGGAGCGCTTATTGTTGATGGAAGGAAAAACAGTTCATCCCAAAAGTCCTATTATTTCATTCAATTCATTCCTAGACGCAAATCAGCTTCTTAGAATCAACGGTCGACTATACCACTCAGAATTTTCTTACAATAAACGACACCCTCTCATTTTGCCTTATCAATCGCGATTTTCGTATTTTCGCACTCAGTTCGTTCATGAAATGTCATTGCATTGCGGTAATTCTCTGATGCTCCGACTCATGCACCAAGCTTTTTGAATCCCCCAACTTAAAATCCTTATTAAGTCCTGCATACGACAATGTAAACCTTGCATTTTTCACAAAAAGGAATGTAGTAAGCAACTAATTGCCACATTACACTCTGCTCGACGCACATTTCACCCCCCTTCAGTGTTACAGGAATCGATTTTGCTGGTCCATTCGTGATCAAGAGTTTCGATGCAAAAAAAACTGTCGTATTACCAAAGGCTACGCCTGTGTATTCATCTGTTTTTCTTTCAAGGCCATTCACCTTGAGGCCGTAAGTGATTTGTCATGGGAAGCTTTTCTATCTGCATTCGCACGCTTCGTGTCAAGAAGGGGATTACCTAAAGAGGTATATGCCGACAATGATACCAATTTCACCGGAGCTGATGCTATTTCACGTAAAGATTTTAAGAAATTGCAAGCCTCCATCCCTCAAATGACTTATGCCAAATACAGCGTACAAGGCTTTAAATGGAACTTTATTCCTCCTCGGGCCAGTACCAAAATCACATTCAAAGAATTTCCCACAGTTCTAGCACGCATCAAAGCATGCTAAAATTCACGTCCAATCTCATCGATGTCCAATGTGTGATGGTACCTTGGATTCTATGGCTGAGGTAAGCCCGCCGGAATGCCATTTTCTTACTAAAAAAGGTACTATAAAACTTTAGTTAAGGTCCTTCTTTATTTCATTAACAAATCCTTCAAAAAAAATATATATCTACATAAATACCGAATCTGGTTTTATTAGTTTCTTATTAAATATGGTTTTACCCGTTGATATTTCCTGGTAGAATCGGTTTTTAACTGTTTGTGTATTGCGGGTGGTTCTGTGTTTGATTTTACGTATTATGCTGTCCTCCTTCCCCTTTGGTATTCGTCCCTCTGGGTATTTGGATTTTTGTTGGCAGTCTTCTTGATATTTGTCCTCAGTTGCTCGTACAGGGCTCAATATCGTCTTACTGGATACAACTCAACGACAACCACTTCATCTTCGGAGATGTATCGCCGGCTGTGATTTAGTAACGTATTGCTGGCTGGTACTTAGTGACATTTCAATGGCTTAAAATTGGTGACGTATCTTCGGCTTTGACTCAGTAACGTATTGCTGGCTGGTACTCAGTGACGTATCAATGGCTAAACTCGGTGACGTATCGCCGGCTGTGACTCAATAACGTATTGCTGGCTGATACTCAGTGACGTATCAATGGCTTAAACTCGGTGACGTATCGCCGGCTTTGACTAAGTAACGTATTGCTGGCTGGTACTCAGTGACGTATCAATGGCTTAAACTCGGTGACGTATCGCCGACTTTGACTACTGGCTTGTACTCGGTGTTGTATCACTGGCTGTATTATCTTTGTTTGGTTTATTGGCAAAAGACCCCTTACCACTGGTGGGGGAAAGTCTTATGTTTAGTTTACTGTTTATTTATTTTATTAGCAAAAGACACCTTACCGCTGGTGGGGGAAGCCTATTGTTTAATTTAATTATTTATTTTATTTGGGATTTTAATTTTACTTACGACTGCTCGGTCCGGCGATGGAAACTGGAAAAAACTTAGACGGTTCGATCGCTTCCTTTTATACTGATTTTTGCGCGGGAATAATAAATATTGTTCATACTAATTTTATTTCGACGATTTTTTTCTAGTACTCCATTCTCATATTATATAAACCGAGTTTGAATAAAACAAAAAAAAATCTTTTGTCTCTTCTCTTCTTATTCCAATGTGTCAAGTCAATGTAGGTAGGTATAGTATGTGTTTGTGTGTTCTTATCCAGTTTAGTTTTGTATCATTTGAAATTTAATTTTGATTAAATCTGTTGTCGTTCATACTTCGTTTGATGGGAAAAGTATTTAAATTGTGTATTGAATGAATTAATGTGAACGAGTTTCAGTTCAATTTATTTTTGTTTATCTCTGTTGTTCATGCGAGTAAAGGATTTCACCTTCGAATGATTAAAAAAAATTAGAACGCCAACTCGAAGTTGGCCCAACTTGTTCTATTAGAAATGAAACGAGTAGCTCTTATTCCGATTGTCACAAGACTAACTTTTAATGTTTCCAATCTTATAATTCAAACTTAAGAGCTACGGAAAATATTACAAATAATCAAAAATAATTTAAACCTTAAGTTCACGGCCGCCGCAGGTTTCCGATGTCATCGTTCGTCGTCGTCCAGCGTTCTCACGGGAACTTGTTGACATCAGCAAAAGCACGTCTACGCGTGCATCGACTTCACATTATTTGTTGGCTGAAAAATGCACGTAAGCGTGTGAATGATTGATTTGCTAACGGTGCATTTTCACAGGGTGTTAACTGTCCCCCCTCTAAATGTCTGCGTCCCGCAGATCCTTGGGTTCTTTTGGGTCAGGTGACTGTGGAAGGTTGGCAGTTAAAATTCCAGGGATTTCGAGCTTCATGTGCAGCTTCTTCCAGATTAGGATGATTATGCATACCACCAGTGTGAACACAACTGCTTCTGTAATCATAGAAATATTAAGTTCCATATTAAGGTTACCTATTCTCTTGATGTTTTGTAGACTGAGGTCATGCACGTATCCTACGTCGACCGCATAGTCCCTTTTGGTTATATTGGCTAATACCGGAGGGAGAGCTTGTGCTGATGACATCATGGAACTGGTAAAGCTGCGATTTCCTAGTGTTATCGTCTCGTTATGGATCTTAATGACATAAGTGCCTGAAAGATTTCTAGATGTATGATTAGAGGTAAGTTGTCCATTGAAGTTAGTGGCAAAGACAGTGTCTTCTTTTAATAATTCCACAACTTCATCAGAGTTGGTGCGGAAGGTGCAAGTCGTGGGGCCTCCCTTTAAAAGACGTGCTAAACAGCTGTCTTCAGCGATCTTCTCCAAGGCTCTGCTTTCGCATACGGTAATGTTGTTGATCGATAAACAGGAATCTTTTAATCCGTATGTTTTTTGGTGATTAACTAACATGTTCTTGTATCTGAGGTCGATTTGCTTTCCTTCAATTATGGCTGGTCTAGTTATAAGAAGATTAAATTCCTCGAGTCCCACCTTCGGTATGGAGAGAACATAAAGAAGCATCGACCCGTTCGTATAGATGGATGGTTTCCCGTACTCTACAGCTTCAGTGTCGTTAGCATAGGGTAAGGTTTCCAACTCATTGATAATCTTATTTATCTCTTCGGAGTCTAAAATGTTTGTATTAATAACTCCGCTCTTTGCCATTTGGCAAGCGCGTACGATCTCGTTTATCTCTTCCTTAGTGATTTGAATTTCGTCCAGAAGGTCCTGCTCTATTTTCCCAGTAGCTGCATCTTTGATACCGTTTTTATATTTCTCAATCAATTGGTTAATCTTTTGTGTAATCTGTTTTGCACTGCCCAAAAGTTTTTCGTTTATGATATATTGGTGATTGTTGTTCTCAATTATCCTCTGTTCACTTTGAAGTATTTTGCTCCAGTCTTCTGCATCAGGATTCCCTGCAAGCCATTTCCACGCTGACCCAATCCAGTTCATTGACCTCTGTACTCGAGTTGGTTTGCCTAGCAATTGGTTAAGGCGTTCTTTCATTTGCCCCAAGTAATGTTCGATGATGACCCTCCTGTATGGATCTTTAACATTGTTAGTTAAACTAGTAGTCATTCTTTGTTGAAGACGTTCAAAAGGTTCAATGTATGTACATGATTTGTCACCAACAACAGACGAATAGAGGATTATTGTTTTGAATTCCAGGGTCGGATCGGTTCACGTCACTGTTAAGGCATAACACTAACAGGGGCGTTGAGTCGAAACGAAGTCTGTGATTTAATTCAATTATCTTCTTAGAGCTCGTCTGTTTTAGTTTTGAAATCTTAAATATTGCAATGACTGAGAATTTCAGGGTCGATTATAGTAATATTCGTGGGTTAAGAATAAATTTTCTGTCGACGTACCTCCACACTGTTTTAAACAGGCCAGCTGTTCTGGCACTAAGTGAAACCCAAGTAGGTGAGGCTACCGATCCTACTGAATTTTATATTCAAGGGTATAACCTAGTGCCTCTATTCCTTCCCCACCATGGCCTCGCCGTTTATATCAGAAGTGATGTTGCTTACCAATTTCAACCACAGTACAGCTCTTTTTTAAATCCCCTCTTTAATTTTATGTGGTTCAAATTTTCCGTTAATAAGCACATCATCCATTACTGTTTCATTTATAGAAGCCCAAATTTGGACAGGGTTTCAACTGCTAACGAATTTGACTCACTGTCCGACTCCATTCAAAGAATTGTTTCCTTGTATCCTCGCACTGAAATCGTTATTACGGGCGATTTCAATGTACACAATTCTTCCTGGCTTCTCCATTCGAGCAAGACAACACCCGAAGGAGTGTGTGCTGAGATTTTTGCTGAGTTTAACCACCTTGCTCAGTTGGTCAATGAGCCCACTCGAATACCGGACATTGACGGCCAAGCAGAAAACACTCTTGACTTGTTCCTTACCTCTGACCCTGATAAATATGCAATAAGTGTATTATCGCCTCTAGGCCGATCTGACCATTGTGTCATATCCGCAAATTTCTCGTGCCAAAAAATCCCAGTTAAAGAAAGAGCTCCTAAGAGAACCGTTTGGCAGTACGAGAAAGCCGACTGGGACGGCCTCAATAATTTTTTCAGGATCTTTAACTGGTCACTATGCTTCCTCGATAGTGACGTAGATTCCAGTGCGGATATGCTCACAAGTTTAATTCTTTTGGGAATGAGAACTTTTATCCCGAATAGGGTTAAAAGCATCAGACCTAAAGAGAACGCATGGTTTGATATGAGCTGTAAAGAGGTTATCAGGGTTAAAGAGGTAAGTTTCCGTTGTTACAAAGCCAACCCTACTGAGGAAAATCGGAATAAGTTTAAACAAGCCAGGAAGGCCTGCAATGTCCATATTCGACGGACCAAATTTTTACATGACCAAAAACTAAGGCAAAAAATACTGCAATGTCCCAAAGGCAGTAAAAATTTTTGGTCATTTGTGAAAAACATGAAGAATTCTTCCTCTTCCTCGGTCCCAACGCTCATCGATGATGATACTCCAGTGGTTAGCTCTCTTGCGAAAGCTAACCTTTTTGTTAGGCAGTTCGCCGCCAACTCTTCGCTGCCAGAGAGTGTCATGACTCCGCCAGTTCTTGAGCGCGTTAATGATTCCATGGGACAAATCTTCTTTCGCACTCGTGCTGTGGCGAGGGTCCTAAAGGATCTCAACATACACAAATCCGCTGGCCCGGATGGTATCCCCGCTATTGTTCTGAAGAGGTGTTCTTCAACGCTGGCAAAACCATTGCGTAAACTTTTCCATCTATCCTATTCTTCTGGGCTCGTTCCGAGTAGTTGGAAAACAGCATTTGTCCAGCCTATACCCAAAAAAGGCGAATCCTCCTCTCCCTCCAATTATCGTCCGATTGCACTTACGTCCCTTCTTTCTAAGGTCATGGAAACGCTGATAAATTATCAGCTTAAGAAATATCTTGAAGAACGAAAGCTTCTTAATGACCGGCAGTACGGCTTTCGCAGCAACAGGTCCACTGGTGATTTGATGGCATATCTCACCGAACAGTGGAACAAATCTTTACATCGTTTTGGAGAAAGTAAGATTGTTGCACTAGATATTTCAAAAGCATTTGATAGAGTTTGGCACCAGGCTCTCTTATCGAAAATGCGTGCCTTCGGTATTGATGAATTCCTCCTTCGTTGGATTAGAAACTTTCTTTCGAACCGTTCAATACAAGTTGTACTGGACGGGTTCAAGTCTGAAACCCACAAAATAAATGCTGGTGTGCCCCAGGGCTCCGTTTTGTCTCCGACCCTCTTTCTCATTTTTATAAATGATCTCTTGTCTGTAACTTCTAATCCAATTCATTGTTTCGCTGACGATAGTACCCTTAGCTTTTCATATTCGTTCCCAGACTCACAACCCTCCCTTTCGGGTGTGGAACTGCAACGGCAAAATATGATAAGCTCATTAAACTCTGACTTAAACAGCATTGTACAATGGGGAATAAAAAACCGCGTAGAGTTTAATGCTTTGAAAACTCAATGCTGTTTTGTATCGTTGAAGCGAGATATACCCCCCTTGCCACTGTCCATGTGTGGCACTTGCATCAGTGAAACCGAACATCTCCAGATTCTTGGTATGTGTATCACCGACCACCTCTTGTGGAATGATCACATATGCGATGTCGCCAAAAATGCCGCAAGATGTTTAGGTTTTTAAGACGATGCAAGAACTTCTTTTCCCCTTCTGATCTGGCTACCATTTACAAAACTTACATACGGCCAAAGCTTGAGTACAACTCCCACATTTGGGCTGGTGCTCCAGTAACGTACTTAAGTCTTTTGGACAGTATCCAGAGAAGAGCATTTAAGATGATTGGTGACCGTACCATCGCTGAGACTTTTACGTCACTTGAACATCGACGTAATGTCTCATGCCTCACCCTCTTTTACCGTTACTTTAATGGTTTATGCTCTAGTGAAATAGCCAGTTGCATTCCTCCCCTTAAGATATTCAACCGTAATACCCGCGCCTCCAGGAATGCCCATCAGTTCACCCTCGAGCCCAACTTCGGACGTACGGTCATGTTCAGAGAATCGTTCTTTAGCCGTACTACGCGAATGTGGAACTCTCTTCCACACTCTGTCTTCCCCAGTCATTGCAGTGTTCAGGAATTTAAGACTAATGTTAACCGACACCTCATCCTTAACCCTCTCCGTCTATCCCATTTTTCCTAACGCTCGCACTGTGCTTTGGCATAAAAAGGGAACAAAAACCCCTTGAGTGCGTGCCTATTATAAAAAAAAAAAAAAAAAAAAGGTCGATGGTATATACAAGCTTAACAGTACCGTCAATAATCCATCCTCTTCCTTCTTTTAAAGAGACTAAGTGCGATTTATAATTGTGGATTTGGAATCCCTGGGCGATCGTGAAAAATATTAATCTGTGAAGTAAATACAAATGTTGCTTGTTTCGAAAAAAGGATTGACCTATTTCGGCCATACTAATTTAATTTCATAATTAGAATAGTTAAATGTTTTCAAAGATTAATTGTACAACAATTTTCATATATTTTGACAATAATGTTTGGAATAATTATACATATTTTTAAATCATAAATTCGTATATTTAAATTAAATACATATATGTATTATTTCATAACTGAGCATTGATGTGCTACTTATTTAGTTAAATGCATTCTACTTATTAATTTCTGTAATTAACAACTTATTTGGTGCAACCATTTTTTTCTTTTTTTTTTTGTGGTGCACCGTTTCATATTTTGTATTTATGTAGTGTTTCAAAAACAATTTTTATAATTTTTTTCTTTTTTTTTGTGCAACCCCTTCTCCATCATTTTGATATGTTTTTCAAATGTGCTTTATGAATCTTTTTGCCACTTTCTGTTGTTATAGTGACACGATTGTCTCTTGCAACAATCTCTTTTCGAAATAAGGGCTTGGCTTTGGCTTTAATACCTTTCATCGCCACAAACACTACTTCACCCCTATTATATTTTTTCGGTTGAATTCTTTTTTTATTTTGCCGAATGTTTCGAGCTTCCATGTTACGTTTTATGATCCCTCTTAGGTCCCTATTTACCTTGGAACGTATATTGAGAAGATTTTGGTAATTAACCCTTTGACTTCTATTAAAAAATATGTCTGTAGGTTTCTGCCTGATGAAAGAATAAATTGTGTTGTTGTAACGATCTACTGACACGTATATTAATTCATGGACATAAAGCTGAGAATATTCTGTCTTTAGGCAACGATAGATTTCTAAGATGGTGGAGTGGACTCTCTCTATTTGCCCGTTGACTTCACTACGGTAGGACGGTGTCAAGTACAGTTTTACTCCTAAACTTTTAATAAAGTTCAAGATAATGGGGCTCAAGAATCCCTTTTCGTTATCTGTGACTAAAACTTGCGGTACAGTAAAGAAGTGTGGGATTTTGATTAGTTTTGATCTAATGTAGATAGATGACTTTTCTTTTATTCTAAAAAACTTGCAAAATTTAGAAAATTTATCAACAGTTATGACAGTTATGAATTTTTCATTATGTATTTCCATGATATCCATATGAAGGATTTCACATGGATATCTTGGAATTGGAGCCGCTTGCAGTTCAGGGGATATTGGGTGCCTATCGTACTTGTTACAAATTTCACAGGACTTAACGAATTTTTTGATGTATGCCATCATGTGGGGAAAGTAGTAGTTTTCAAGGATTTGTTCCTTATTTTCCCTTGGTGCTCAATGAGCTCTTTTGTGCTCTTTTTCTATTAAGAGTAATTTGCGATTCTCGTTAGCGACATCTTCTACAACTCGTTGCGTGATTCGAATTTTGTAATTTGAAAAGTTCTCTAAATAAACAGACTGAAGTTTTCCAAGCTTGTCTTCCGGAATTTTAATTCCATTTATGACACTTGGGTTAAGTTTTTCTTTAAGGGTGTTTCTGATGAAAGAATAGTCTAGAATTCTAGATGAAATATAATGGCGATGAAATTTAGGGTGTGGTTGTTCATAAGAGGACAGCTCTTTTCCTTGTCTAAAAATCATTTGATTTCTGAAAACGTTCAAGGGCGCCTCCACATGTGGAATGAGGTCGGAACCATCTTGGTCAGCACTGTGCACAGTTTCATTATCACTGGACCGCTCGCAGAATCCTTCCTCAGCCGTGCATGTTTCATTGGCTTCGTTAGCGGTTTCTGTGGCTTCATCTCCTTCGCTAGCAGTCCTTGTTACTGAACTACTGCTAGTTGTCGGACCAGGAGCAAGAGGAGACAAGTGGTTGACTTCCGTTCTTAATCTGGAAAGAGCATCGGCCACAAAGTTTGATTTACCAGGTGTGTAAATCAACTCGTAGTTGTACTCTTTCAACCTCGCCTACCAGCGTTTAAGCTTAGCATTGTAGTTTCTACTATTTAATGCAAACGTTAAAGGTTGGTGATCCGCGAATATTTTTATTTTTTTTGCGCAATAAAGATAGTTCCTTAAATTGTCGAGTGCCCATACTATTGCTCGCAATTCCTTCTCGTTTGTTGCATAGCCTTCCTCGGTCCTGTTCAAGGACCTAGAAATATATGCTACCGGTCTATCTTTTCCCTGCTCTCCTTGGGACAGCACAGCTCCAATGGCATAGTCAGAGGCGTCTGTTGTCAGATTGAACGGTTTGTCGAAGTCCGGGAAGGCAAGGACCTCGGCTGAGGTAAGCAGTTCCTTCAGATTTCCGAATGCCTTCAGTGCTTCTTCGTCCAGTGTTATAGGGACATTCTTTGATTGGTTGGCCTTTATTTGCGCTAGTTCTCCTCTGGTCATATTTGTAAGAGGCTTAGCTATTTTTGCGTAATCACGGATGAACCTTCGGTAGTATGATGTTAAGCCAAGGAAGCTCTTTAATTCTTTAAGGTTTTGAGGAGGTAAAATTGTTTCGATAGCCTTGACCTTTTTTGGATCGGGAAGGATTCGTTCCCCGGTAACGAGATAACCGAGAAACTCGACCTTCTTAGCCATGAACTGAGTCTTTTCGAGGTTGATTTTCAACCCGGCACTGTAGATTTTCTGAAAAACGGTTTCTATGTCTCTCAAATGACTGGCTTCGGTTTTGCTATAGATAATAATATCGTCTATGTACACATAGCAAATTTTTCCAATGATTTCTTTGAGTACATCGTCAATCATCCGCTGAAATATGGCGGGCGCATTCTTGAGCCCGAAAGGAAGCCTCAGGAATTCATATTTTCCATTCATGGTGGAAATCCAGTTTTAGGAATATCTTTTTCGTTCATCAATATTTGATGGAAACCAGAGGTAAGGTCAAGGGTTGTAAAAAATCTTGCGTCACCGAGGCTCGCAAGCGTAGCGTTAATATCCGGGATAGGATATGCGTCAGCAATGGTTACAGCGTTTAGGCGCTTGAAATCAATAACCATTCTGTATTGTTTGTCTCCGTTTGGTTTTGGCTTTTTAGGCACAATCCAGACAGGAGAGTTATATGGGCTTTTGGAGGGTCTTATTATACCTTCCGCCAGTAATTCATTGACTTGTTTTTCTTCCTCTCCTCGCATGCAGGCTGGAAACGGATAGCTCTTCATATATACCGGGTCTTCGTTGATGGTGCGGATCTCGGCCTTTACTGATGTTTTGACTTTTTCATTGGAAACTGGTCCAAATATTTCCTCATATTTCCTGCATAATTGTTGGAGCTGGAGCTCTGCATGCTCTGAAGCATTTTTGCACATAATTGACAAGCTGTTAACCGTGGTTGCTTCACGGTTTTTGAGGGGAATTTGACTATTTGAATTAATAATGAGTTTATTCTGATCTCTGTCTATGACAGCCCTGAGTTGTTTCAAAGTGTCATCTCCAATGATCCCGTCGAAGGACTGAGGATTTGGCAAGATAAAAAAGGTAATGTCCAAATCACAACCAAGGGAAGAAAAGAATTTCCCAACGGTTTTATTTTTTATTGGAATTTTTCCAGCAGGGCTGGCTACTTCGAAGGGAGTCTGTACAGGGATAGGTTTTGTTACCAATTCGGATCTGATGAAATTCTTATTTGCACTAGTATCCACGAGAAAACTGAGTGTTTTCCCGCTACGCGTAACATACTCTAAGTATGGTACGCTGGAAAAGAGACCCCTTCCATAAAATCCTCTTCATTATTGGGCTCAATTTGTTGATTTTCTGTGTCATTTGAAGTACTTGCTACCACATTGTATAGCCTTTGTTGTTTATAAGGGTTATAATTATCGGATGCAGCTTCTCTTTTAAATGGGTTATTTGGCCGGTTCATGTAATTGACGTTTCGGCTTTGACCAGATCCCAATTCCATTTTAATTGGTGGTTTCGGTCCTGTAGGCCTTGGTGGTGGTTCTGAAGACCTTGGGTATTGCCGTCTGTTCTGGCTATGTGGAGGATAGCGGCTCCCATACAGACCTCTATTATAATTTGAATCGTTCTTAAAGTGGTAATGAATGGGGGCAGAGATTGTGTTTGGCGCTTTCACATGCACCGAATTATTTCTGAAGTTGAGATTTTGCATATCAAGGCACAGAGAATATGCCTCGGGTAATGTCTTAGGCTTTTGGACTATAATGAGCTTGGACAAGTCGCCGTTGAGGCCTCTCATGAAGCCATCAAGAACCCTATCCCTATAGGACTCCACTAAAGCATCAAGAATTTCGGGCGAACGTGATTCAACCCTTAACTTGTTGACTATAAGAGAGAATTGATGATTAACGGTAGCGTAAAAATCATCAATTCTCGAACTCCCTTGAGTCAATTTATTTAGCTGGTTTTCAAGGGTTCTGAGATCCCTTTTGTCGGCATAATGAAGAGTAAGAACTCTTTTTTTATCTCTTGCCATTCGTCATCAAAAACATTGTACGAAACAAGGGCAGAGTCAGCCTTGCCTCTTATTTTCTGCCGAATGTGCTGGAGAATAGCACGATAAATGGGTTTATTACGGACTATTTTATAGTCCATTTTCCACGCTGTGCACCCATGAAATATAATGCACAGGATTGCCGTCAAATACCTGCAATTCCTTAACAGCGTCAGGTAGCTTTGAAATCTCTTTTAGCTCCTGTTCTGTTATAGGACCTCGGAGTGGCTCGGGAGCCTCCGTAGGTTCGGATGCAGGAGGCATTTGGCTAATGTTATTGCATTCTATTGTCTTTAATTGTTGTTCTAAATTTCCTAACTTTTCCGTTAAGTATTTAATCGATAAGAGGGGATTCTCTCTACGCTCTACCTGTGATATCCTGGCTTCAATAGTTTTCAATCCAGGACCGTATTGAGGGCTCCTGTTATTTGCGTAACAGAATCTTTTAGCTCGTCCATAATTAAATGGAAACACAAAAAAATGGGATAGAAGTAGGTATCTTAATTCACAAGCACAATGATATGGTATTTTATTTTTTAATTATATTTTTTATTTTCCCTGCCAGCACGGATGTCCGATGAGAGTTCTCTTTAATGTTTCGGGTAGTCTACTCCGGGTTGGAAGACTGGTATGAGTCCTTTTTAGTCGTGAGCGTTTATAATTGCAAACAACCTACTAAGGTACAAGTATTTTCACCACCGAACAATGTAATTATTGTCTACTTTAAAAAGTAAAGTTGACTGGTCCCTTTATTCACGAAACTACTCCTAGACATAAACTTTAAAGTTCTTGGCTGGGGGGAAGGAGTTGGAGTTGCTTAATATAGTTAATGAATGATTGTTACAATCTTTCTTTCACAAAAAATTTTCTAATAAATAAAAATAATCTTACAATAGTTCCAGATGCATGTTGTCTTGTCTCATTGTTCTTCACCTCAATTTATTTTTTTTCAAATGGGCTTTTCAAGTTAAAGTTATTTTATGATTTAGTCTTAGCTCACTTCAATTTAAATTTTGGGTTTTCAATTTAAAATTATTTTATGATTGGTCTTAGTTCACTTTTTGTCTCACTGTTCTTTCTTAGTTCACTTCAATTTAAATTTTGTGTTTTCAATTTAAAGTTAGTGTTAGTTCACTTGTTCACTTCACTTTCTCTTTTTTTCTTTTTTTTTTCTTTTTTCGGGTTTTAAAATTTATTTTATGATTGGTCTTAGTTCACTTTTTGTCTCACTGTTCTTTCTTTTTTTTCTTTTTTTTTCGGGTTTTAACTGCTCGGGCGCCAGTAAAGGATTTCACCTTCGAATGATTAAAAAAAATTAGAACGCCAACTCGAAGTTGGCCCAACTTGTTCTATTAGAAATGAAACGAGTAGCTCTTATTCCGATTGTCACAAGACTAACTTTTAATGTTTCCAATCTTATAATTCAAACTTAAGAGCTACGGAAAATATTACAAATAATCAAAAATAATTTAAACCTTAAGTTCACGGCCGCCGCAGGTTTCCGATGTCATCGTTCGTCGTCGTCCAGCGTTCTCACGGGAACTTGTTGACATCAGCAAAAGCACGTCTACGCGTGCATCGACTTCACATTATTTGTTGGCTGAAAAATGCACGTAAGCGTGTGAATGATTGATTTGCTAACGGTGCATTTTCACAGGGTGTTTACTGTCCCCCCTCTAAATGTCTGCGTCCCGCAGATCCTTGGATCCTTTTGGGTCAGGTGACTGTGGAAGGTTGGCAGTTAAAATTCCAGGGATTTCGAGCTTCATGTGCAGCTTCTTCCAGATTAGGATGATTATGCATACCACCAGTGTGAACACAACTGCTTCTGTAATCATAGAAATATTAAGTTCCATATTAAGGTTACCTATTCTCTTGATGTTTTGTAGACTGAGGTCATGCACGTATCCTACGTCGACCGCATAGTCCCTTTTGGTTATATTGGCTAATACCGGAGGGAGAGCTTGTGCTGATGACATCATGGAACTGGTAAAGCTGCGATTTCCTAGTGTTATCGTCTCGTTATGGATCTTAATGACATAAGTGCCTGAAAGATTTCTAGATGTATGATTAGAGGTAAGTTGTCCATTGAAGTTAGTGGCAAAGACAGTGTCTTCTTTTAATAATTCCACAACTTCATCAGAGTTGGTGCGGAAGGTGCAAGTCGTGGGGCCTCCCTTTAAAAGACGTGCTAAACAGCTGTCTTCAGCGATCTTCTCCAAGGCTCTGCTTTCGCATACGGTAATGTTGTTGATCGATAAACAGGAATCTTTTAATCCGTATGTTTTTTGGTGATTAACTAACATGTTCTTGTATCTGAGGTCGATTTGCTTTCTTTCAATTATGGCTGGTCTAGTTATAAGAAGATTAAATTCCTCGAGTCCCACCTTCGGTATGGAGAGAACATAAAGAAGCATCGACCCGTTCGTATAGATGGATGGTTTCCCGTACTCTACAGCTTCAGTGTCGTTAGCATAGGGTAAGGTTTCCAACTCATTGATAATCTTATTTATCTCTTCGGAGTCTAAAATGTTTGTATTAATAACTCCGCTCTTTGCCATTTGGCAAGCGCGTACGATCTCGTTTATCTCTTCCTTAGTGATTTGAATTTCGTCCAGAAGGTCCTGCTCTATTTTCCCAGTAGCTGCATCTTTGATACCGTTTTTATATTTCTCAATCAATTGGTTAATCTTTTGTGTAATCTGTTTTGCACTGCCCAAAAGTTTTTCGTTTATGATATATTGGTGATTGTTGTTCTCAATTATCCTCTGTTCACTTTGAAGTATTTTGCTCCAGTCTTCTGCATCAGGATTCCCTGCAAGCCATTTCCACGCTGACCCAATCCAGTTCATTGACCTCTGTACTCGAGTTGGTTTGCCTAGCAATTGGTTAAGGCGTTCTTTCATTTGCCCCAAGTAATGTTCGATGATGACCCTCCTGTATGGATCTTTAACATTGTTAGTTAAACTAGTAGTCATTCTTTGTTGAAGACGTTCAAAAGGTTCCAGGTCGATGGTATGTACAAGCTTAACAGTACCGTCAATAATCCATCCTTTTCCTTCTTTTAAAGAGACTAAGTGCGATTTATAATTGTGGATTTGGAATCCCTGGGCGATCGTGAAAAAAATTAATCTGTGAAGTAAATACAAATGTTGCTTGTTTCGAAAAAAGGATTGACCTATTTCGGCCATACTAATTTAATTTCATAATTAGAATAGTTAAATGTTTTCAAAGATTAATTGTACAACAATTTTCATATATTTTGACAATAATGTTTGGAATAATTATACATATTTTTAAATCATAAATTCGTATATTTAAATTAAATACATATATGTATTATTTCATAACTGAGCATTGATGTGCTACTTATTTAGTTAAATGCATTCTACTTATTAATTTCTGTATTTAACAACTTATTTGGTGCAACCATTTTTTTCTTTTTTTTTTTTGTGGTGCACCGTTTCATATTTTGTATTTATGTAGTGTTTCAAAAACAATTTTTATAATTTTTTTCTTTTTTTTTGTGCAACCCCTTCTCCATCATTTTGATATGTTTTTCAAATGTGCTTTATGAATCTTTTTGCCACTTTCTGTTGTTATAGTGACACGATTGTCTCTTGCAACAATCTCTTTTCGAAATAAGGGCTTGGCTTTGGCTTTAATACCTTTCATCGCCACAAACACTACTTCACCCCTATTATATTTTTTCGGTTGAATTCTTTTTTTATTTTGCCGAATGTTTCGAGCTTCCATGTTACGTTTTATGATCCCTCTTAGGTCCCTATTTACCTTGGAACGTATATTGAGAAGATTTTGGTAATTAACCCTTTGACTTCTATTAAAAAATATGTCTGTAGGTTTCTGCCTGATGAAAGAATAAATTGTGTTGTTGTAACGATCTACTGACACGTATATTAATTCATGGACATAAAGCTGAGAATATTCTGTCTTTAGGCAACGATAGATTTCTAAGATGGTGGAGTGGACTCTCTCTATTTGCCCGTTGACTTCACTACGGTAGGACGGTGTCAAGTACAGTTTTACTCCTAAACTTTTAATAAAGTTCAAGATAATGGGGCTCAAGAATCCCTTTTCGTTATCTGTGACTAAAACTTGCGGTACAGTAAAGAAGTGTGGGATTTTGATTAGTTTTGATCTAATGTAGATAGATGACTTTTCTTTTATTCTAAAAAACTTGCAAAATTTAGAAAATTTATCAATGACAGTTATGAATTTTTCATTCTGTATTTCCATGATATCCATATGAAGGATTTCACATGGATATCTTGGAATTGGAGTAGCTTGCAGTTCAGGGGATATTGGGTGCCTATCGTACTTGTTAGAGTTACAAATTTCACAGGATTTAACGAATTTTTTGATGTATGCCATCATGTGGGGAAAGTAGTAGTTTTCAAGGATTTGTTCCTTATTTTCCCTTGGTGCTCGATGAGCTCTTTTGTGCTCTTTTTCTATTAAGAGTAATTTGCGATTCTCGTTAGCGACATCTTCTACAACTCGTTGCGTGATTCGAATTTTGTAATTTGAAAAGTTCTCTAAATAAACAGACTGAAGTATTCCAAGCTTGTCTTCCGGAATTTTAATTCCATTTATGACACTTGGGTTAAGTTTTTCTTTAAGGGTGTTTCTGATGAAAGAATAGTCTAGAATTCTAGATGAAATATAATGGCGATGAAATTTAAGGTGTGGTTGTTCATAAGAGGACAGCTCTTTTCCTTGTCTAAAAATCATTTGATTTCTGAAAACGTTCAAGGGCGCCTCCACATATGGAATGAGGTCGGAACCATCTTGGTCAGCACTGTGCACAGTTTCATTATCACTGGACCGCTCGCAGAATCCTTCCTCAGCCGTGCATGTTTCATTGGCTTCGTTAGCGGTTTCTGTGGCTTCATCTCCTTCGCTAGCAGTCCTTGTTACTGAACTACTGCTAGTTGTCGGACCAGGAGCAAGAGGAGACAAGTGGTTGACTTCCGTTCTTAATCTGGAAAGAGCATCGGCCACAAAGTTTGATTTACCAGGTGTGTAAATCAACTCGTAGTTGTACTCTTCCAACCTCGCCTACCAGCGTTTAAGCTTAGCATTGTAGTTTCTACTATTTAATGCAAACGTTAAAGGTTGGTGATCCGCGAATATTTTTATTTTTTTTGCGCCATAAAGATAGTTCCTTAAATTGTCGAGTGCCCATACTATTGCTCGCAATTCCTTCTCGTTTGTTGCATAGCCTTCCTCGGTCCTGTTCAAGGACCTAGAAATATATGCTACCGGTCTATCTTTTCCCTGCTCTCCTTGGGACAGCACAGCTCCAATGGCATAGTCAGAGGCGTCTGTTGTCAGATTGAACGGTTTGTCGAAGTCCGGGAAGGCAAGGACCTCGGCTGAGGTAAGCAGTTCCTTCAGATTTCCGAATGCCTTCAGTGCTTCTTCGTCCAGTGTTATAGGGTTATTCTTTGATTGGTTGGCCTTTATTTGCGCTAGTTCTCCTCTGGTCATATTTGTAAGAGGCTTAGCTATTTTTGCGTAATCACGGATGAACCTTCGGTAGTATGATGTTAAGCCAAGGAAGCTCTTTAATTCTTTAAGGTTTTGAGGAGGTAAAATTGTTTCGATAGCCTTGACCTTTTTTGGATCGGGAAGGATTCGTTCCCCGGTAACGAGATAACCGAGAAACTCGACCTTCTTAGCCATGAACTGAGTCTTTTCGAGGTTGATTTTCAACCCGGCACTGTAGATTTTCTGAAAAACGGTTTCTATGTCTCTCAAATGACTGGCTTCGGTTTTGCTATAGATAATAATATCGTCTATGTACACATAGCAAATTTTTCCAATGATTTCTTTGAGTACATCGTCAATCATCCGCTGAAATATGGCGGGCGCATTCTTGAGCCCGAAAGGAAGCCTCAGGAATTCATATTTTCCATTCATGGTGGAAATGCAGTTTTATGAATATCTTTTTCGTTCATCAATATTTGATGGAAACCAGAGGTAAGGTCAAGGGTTGTAAAAAATCTTGCGTCACCGAGGCTCGCAAGCGTAGCGTTAATATCCGGGATAGGATATGCGTCAGCAATGGTTACAGCGTTTAGGCGCTTGAAATCAATAACCATTCTGTATTGTTTGTCTCCGTTTGGTTTTGGCTTTTTAGGCACAATCCAGACTGGAGAGTTATATGGGCTTTTGGAGGGTCTTATTATACCTTCCGCCAGTAATTCATTGACTTGTTTTTCTTCCTCTCCTCGCATGCAGGCTGGAAACGGATAGCTCTTCATATATACCGGGTCTTCGTTGATGGTGCGGATCTCGGCCTTTACTGATGTTTTGACTTTTTCATTGGAAACTGGTCCAAATATTTCCTCATATTTCCTGCATAATTGTTGGAGCTGGAGCTCTGCATGCTCTGAAGCATTTTTGCACATAATTGACAAGCTGTTAACCGTGGTTGCTTCACGGTTTTTGAGGGGAATTTGACTATTTGAATTAATAATGAGTTTATTCTGATCTCTGTCTATGACAGCCCTGAGTTGTTTCAACGTGTCATCTCCAATGATCCCGTCGAAGGACTGAGGATTTGGCAAGATAAAAAAGGTAATGTCCAAATCACAACCAAGGGAAGAAAAGAATTTCCCAACGGTTTTATTTTTTATTGGAATTTTTCCAGCAGGGCTGGCTACTTCGAAGGGAGTCTGTACAGGGATAGGTTTTGTTACCAATTCGGATCTGATGAAATTCTTATTTGCACTAGTATCCACGAGAAAACTGAGTGTTTTCCCGCTACGCGTAACATACTCTAAGTATGGTACGCTGGAAAAGAGACCCCTTCCATAAAATCCTCTTCATTATTGGGCTCAATTTGTTGATTTTCTGTGTCATTTGAAGTACTTGCTACCACATTGTATAGCCTTTGTTGTTTATAAGGGTTATAATTATCGGATGCAGCTTCTCTTTTAAATGGGTTATTTGGCCGGTTCATGTAATTGACGTTTCGGCTTTGACCAGATCCCAATTCCATTTTAATTGGTGGTTTCGGTCCTGTAGGCCTTGGTGGTGGTTCTGAAGACCTTGGGTATTGCCGTCTGTTCTGGCTATGTGGAGGATAGCGGCTCCCATACAGACCTCTATTATAATTTGAATCGTTCTTAAAGTGGTAATGAATGGGGGCAGAGATTGTGTTTGGCGCTTTCACATGCACCGAATTATTTCTGAAGTTGAGATTTTGCATATCAAGGCACAGAGAATATGCCTCGGGTAATGTCTTAGGCTTTTGGACTATAATGAGCTTGGACAAGTCGCCGTTGAGGCCTCTCATGAAGCCATCAAGAACCCTATCCCTATAGGACTCCACTAAAGCATCAAGAATTTCGGGCGAACGTGATTCAACCCTTAACTTGTTGACTATAAGAGAGAATTGATGATTAACGGTAGCGTAAAAATCATCAATTCTCGAACTCCCTTGAGTCAATTTATTTAGCTGGTTTTCAAGGGTTCTGAGATCCCTTTTGTCGGCATAATGAAGAGTAAGAACTCTTTTTTTATCTCTTGCCATTCGTCATCAAAAACATTGTACGAAACAAGGGCAGAGTCAGCCTTGCCTCTTATTTTCTGCCGAATGTGCTGGAGAATAGCACGATAAATGGGTTTATTACGGACTATTTTATAGTCCTTAAGAACATTTTCCACGCTGTGCACCCATGAAATATAATGCACAGGATTGCCGTCAAATACCTGCAATTCCTTAACAGCGTCAGGTAGCTTTGAAATCTCTTTTAGCTCCTGTTCTGTTATAGGACCTCGGAGTGGCTCGGGAGCCTCCGTAGGTTCGGATGCAGGAGGCATTTGGCTAATGTTATTGCATTCTATTGTCTTTAATTGTTGTTCTAAATTTCCTAACTTTTCCGTTAAGTATTTAATCGATAAGAGGGGATTCTCTCTACGCTCTACCTGTGATATCCTGGCTTCAATAGTTTTCAATCCAGGACCGTATTGAGGGCTCCTGTTATTTGCGTAACAGAATCTTTTAGCTCGTCCATAATTAAATGGAAACACAAAAAAATGGGATAGAAGTAGGTATCTTAATTCACAAGCACAATGATATGGTATTTTATTTTTTAATTATATTTTTTATTTTCCCTGCCAGCACGGATGTCCGATGAGAGTTCTCTTTAATGTTTCGGGCAGTCTACTCCGGGTTGGAAGGCTAGTATGAGTCCTTTTTAGTCGTGAGCGTTTATAATTGCAAACAACCTACTAAGGTACAAGTATCTTCACCACCGAACAATGTAATTATTGTCTACTTTAAAAAGTAAAGTTGACTGGTCCCTTTATTCACGAAACTACTCCTAGACATAAACTTTAAAGTTCTTGGCTGGGGGGAAGCAGTTGGAGTTGCTTAATATAGTTAATGAATGATTGTTACAATCTTTCTTTCACAAAAAATTTTCTAATAAATAAAAATAATCTTACAATAGTTCCAGATGCATGTTGTCTTGTCTCATTGTTCTTCACCTCACTTTATTTTTGTTCAAATGGGCTTTTCAAGTCAAAGTTATTTTATGATTTAGTCTTAGCTCACTTCAATTTAAATTTTGGGTTTTCAATTTAAAATTATTTTATGATTGGTCTTAGTTCACTTTTTGTCTCACTGTTCTTTCTTAGTTCACTTCAATTTAAATTTTGTGTTTTCAATTTAAAGTTAGTGTTAGTTCACTTGTTCACTTCACTTTCTCTTTTTTTCTTTTTTTTTTTCTTTTTCGGGTTTTAAAATTTATTTTATGATTGGTCTTAGTTCACTTTTTGTCTCACTGTTCTTTCTTTTTTTTCTTTTTTTTTTCGGGTTTTAACTGCTCGGGCGCCAGTAAAGGATTTCACCTTCGAATGATTAAAAAAAATTAGAACGCCAACTCGAAGTTGGCCCAACTTGTTCTATTAGAAATGAAACGAGTAGCTCTTATTCCGATTGTCACAAGACTAACTTTCAATGTTTCCAATCTTATAATTCAAACTTAAGAGCTACGGAAAATATTACAAATAATCAAAAATAATTTAAACCTAAAGTTCACGGCCGCCGCAGGTTTCCGATGTCATCGTTCGTCGTCGTCCAGCGTTCTCACGGGAACTTGTTGATATCAGCAAAAGCACGTCTACGCGTGCATCGACTTCACATTATTTGTTGGCTGAAAAATGCACGTAAGCGTGTGAATGATTGATTTGTTAACGGTGCATTTTCACAGGGTGTTAACTTGCGTCATATGAAAAGTATTGATATTGTGTCAACGTGAATGTGAGTCTAATTCAGTATGGAAGATGGAATAAGCAGAAACTCAACCCATTCTTCACGCGAGTTATCATCTACTTAACACGCGTTTGTCAAACGGGAAGAATCGAGTTGATTCTTCTTTTATTTCGGAGTGCGATTGGAACTGAAAAGACGATATGAAGAATACTAAGCTCTTGTACATTCTACTAACATTTTACGTTGTTAGCATGTAGATGAAGACTAATGCGTGTGAGGATTTTTATTTTATTGTGTGATTGTGTAAAGAAATAGTGTCTTATATTGCTTAAGTTTGGGATGCTGGAAGTTTATTTATTTACAGAACTCGGAAGGTACAGTAATAGCCCAGTCAAATGGTTTGGCGAACGAAAAAGTTCAGAAGTTTTTTTCTCACTTTTTTTATGTAAAGAGGGTCGCTGAATCTGATTTTCAACTTTGCTACTTTGCTACTTTGCTACTTTGCTACTTTGCACAGATATGGCTTCACAACGAAATTTGCAAGAACACCGAAAATGTCTACCTTTTTTTAGTTTTTCGCCCAAAAATCATGGGCGGCAATGGTACAATGGATTAAGTGCTTGCTTGTTAACCCAGAGGGTGCAGGTTCAATCCTCACTCTGTTACAAAGCATTTTTTTCTTTTCAGCATACCTCCCAGCTTATGCTGGACGTCGCCCATGAGGTTATGCAATGAAAAATAAAAATCAACTAGCTCTCTATCCATTGTACCAAAACAATTCTTTCCTATCTTTCTATTCCTTCTAACTAGTGTCGTGCAACATCTGTTGCATTTAAAAAGGCAATGTGCCTTACAGACACATAGTTAAATATTAAAAAAAAAAAAAATCGCACTTTTTGAGGCTACCTTCTATAAAGTTAAGGAACATTGAATTTCCACTTGTGTCAAGTTCTTATTATGGTTGAACCATGTGGCCGCTAGAGTTTGCTGAAAAAGCACTAAGATTTCCGCATATGCGAAAAAAAAAAGTTTTTGTATTATATTGTTAAGTGTTATCTAGGTTCGTCTTATTAAATATAACTTATTTCCGTTTTAACACAACTCACTTAACGTCTTTTCACTTAAAATTCCACTTAATATTTCAAAACACTCTTTAGTTCCTTCTACTTTCTTTATTTTAAATTCAAACTTTATCACTTTCAATTTACCGACTTCTACGCGACTAATTTTAATTTCAAACTGACTCTCGGTCTGCATCCGCTTCCTCTTTTATACAGAAATACTTGGCTTTTGGAAGGTTCTTGAACAACTTTGAATTTGGCTCTTAAACCTCGCTGAATTCGGTAAACAACATCATTGATCCTTGTCTTTCGTTTTCGCCAGTTGGACATCCAAATTTAATTTCGCTAGGCAACCGGATATATGTACCGAATACAATTTCTGATGGAGTGTGACCGGTTGTGCTGTGCACCGAATTTCGGTATGCCATTAAAAATAGAGGAATGTGTTGGTCCCAGTCTCGTTGGAAGTCACCTACTACTTTGAAAAGATGTTCTTTGAGAGTCTTGTTAAAACGTTCAACCATTCCGTCACACTGCGGATAAAGTTGCATTGTTCTCATCTTTTTGATGCCAAGGAGCGAACAGACCTCTTGAAAGATTTTGGATTCGAAGTTCCTTCCTTGGTCAGAATGGAGCTCCATAGGAACACCGAACCTGCTGACCCAATTGTACACAATCTGATCCACAACTGTCTTCGCTCCTTGGTTTGGAATGGCAAACGCCTCAGGCCACTTGCCGAAGTAATCCATGACAACAAGAATGAATCGGTTTCCACTGTTAGACTCAGGAAATGGGCCTACAATATCTAGAGCAATTCTTTTAAAAGGTGCTCCAAAGTTGTACTGTTGCATCTTACCCTGTAGTTTTCTGCTTGGTCCCTTGGTGGCTGCACAAGTGACGCATTTTCTGCACCATTTTTCCACATCGTCTTTTGCATGCAGCCAGTAGAAACGTTCTCGAATTTTCTCCAGAGTTTTGTTGATACCCAAATGGCCTCCAGAAGATCCATCATGCATCTCACGTAGAATGTCATTAACCTTTGTCCGGGGTACAACAAGCTGCATCACATAGGTTTTGCCATCTAAGCGTTCCCATCTTCGTTTGAGTAAACCTTCCTGCACATGAAGATAATTCCATTGTGCCCAATAGGCTTTGAGGGTCGGACTTCTATCAGAAATGTCTCCTTTGATCAAGTAAATTGTTTTCAATTCTATTTTCTACAACTAAATTGCATTGTGCTCTAGGGTTTGGTAGAAATTGATTGAAATTTCCACTTACAACCCAACCAAAGCGTGTTTTTTGTAAAATTTTTGTTTTATTTCTAAGTGTAATTTGGCCTTCTAACAGAAGAGAACAAAATAATTCTGCTCCAAGCAGCACATCTACCCTTTGTGGAATTTTGAAATTGGTATCGGCTAAGCTTATATTGGATGGTAAATCAATATCGATATTTATTTTCTCACATGGGAGAAAGCCCGTTATCTTTGGAAGTATAACTGCTTCAATTGATGACGAAAATTTTTCAAACGCGATTCGATTGTGAAGTAAGCTTTGTGATGCGCTTGTTTTGTAAACGATGAGGTACCAGAGTAGGTCTGATTTGATTTTTTACGATTTCAACCAATAAGTTGTGCAAACTTTTCACTAACAAAATTGATCTGCGAACTTAAATCCAAAAGAACGCGGCAAGCAACAAGAGAACCTTGATTATCAACAGCATTTATTAATGCAGTGGCTAAAATTGTCGTCGGCTCATTGCGAGTGGTGGCGAAGGAGGAATGCAACACTGAACGGTGAGAATTTGGTGTATATTCTGAAGCATTTAGATTAAATGAAGAAGTTGGAACATCACAATGTAATAATGAATGATGCTTCTGAGCGCAAATCCGACAGCTACTGGACGATGGACAGCTTTCTGTGGAGTTATGGAGCTAAAGGCAATTTTTACACAATTTGAGTGCAATCATTTGTTGTTTTCGGTCGGCCGGCGACAAACGCAGAAATCGAAAACACCTTGTGATCACATGACCAGGCTTAGAGCAGTGGGCACACTGATTATTGTTGGTAATTGTAAATGATTTTGGTGTGTTTTTTAATCTAAGATCTACCTTATTATTAGGACTCACCTTTGTTGCTGGCGTTTGGCTTACCATCCCTACCAAAATTTGGCTTCGCTTGATTAGGTATTTTGATATCTCTTCATAGGTAGCAAGACGATCAGCAGGTGCCTCTTCCTGCCACTTGGTCAGTGAAGCTGAATCTAATTTTGAGGTTAAGATGTAAACTATAAGATCATCCCAATGTTCAGTGGAATGACCCAGAGAAGAGAGAGCTCGTAAATGAACATTAAAGGTGTACAGGAGCATCCGAAGTGATGACGCAGAACTTCTTTGCACTGGCGCTGCCTCAAATATCTGTTTTAAATGCTCATGAGCAATAATTTTCCTATTCTCATAACGATCGCGCAACATTTGGATGGCTACATCGTAATTTGTGTCAGTAACCTCCAAGGATTTGATAATTAATGCCGTGCTGCCACCCAGAGAAAAGTAGATGATAGAATTTGCTCACATTGCTTAGTTTAGATTGTGAGTGACCAAGGGAATTGAAAGTATCATAAAACGACATCCAATCAGTGATCAAACCTGTAAATGTGGGAATATTAGCCTTTGGTAATTTAATAAAATCAGCGACGGATGAATTTTTTGATGGAGTATCAGTATCAATTTTTGAAGTTTGTTTTATATTGTGCAAATAAGTTTGCAACGCCGGTTGAACAGTAGAATAGAGTTCCTCATAAGTTGCACGTTCGTCTTTATTAAGTTCTTCCGGGTCAGCATCTTCCAATTTTGCTTGAAGTGTAGAGAAAAGCTTAAAACAGGATTCTAGAGCTTGGAGTCTAATGCTTAGATCTGCTATTGTTGCTGTTTCAGCCTTTTTGGTCGTGAACATTTTTATGCGATCCAACTGTTTTAGACACACGCTTCTTTTGTTGCGTATTTCGTCGATTTTGGACATTATGAACTCTTTTTTCACGTTTAATGCGAAACAATTAAAAATTTGTAAAAATTAGCTTTTAATATTTAGACTGAATCTTGGCAATCACGTCGGGGTCACCAATATGTTAGCGAATATTTTTATGTTTTTGACGATGGATTAAAAAAATAGCGATAAAAAATTCTTTACTTTGACGTGGTAGCCAAGACAAGCGAGTAAGTATTTATTTTTCAGGAAGTAGCTACAAAGTTACAAAAATACAAAAATTAAAATTAAGTTAATAACCGCATAAAATGAAAGGCATTGCCAGAGGGGCTGAGTTTTGTTTACAATATTAAATGACTTTACAATGCACAACTTATTTATGTTTTTATGTTTTGTTTATAGTTATATCTTTATTATTTATTTACGTACATTTTGTATCTAACTATTTGTTAAAGACTGATATAATATTGTTTTTTTGTTTTGCTTGATTGTGAAAGCTGTTTTGAATGAGACATTATTCGTTTTTGTTCCAACCATCCCTTCCTCATACTCTAGCAAATCTTCTTTTTTCTTTTATTTTTTGTTTAATGAAGGTATTTTCTAGTTGCTTTTCCTTCAATATTTATAATTGGCTTCAAGTTAATATTTTATGTACAAAAAATCCTAACTTGGCAGTAGTAAGGCATAGGTTAAGTACCAATCTCTGTAATATTGTGCAAAATAAGTTTAAAAAAAATATATAAAGTATATATAAAAATATACATACATACATGTCTATCTATGTACGCATATTTTGATCGCATTTTTAATAAAAGCTTAGAACAAAATTTTAATAATTTTTTTTTTTCTTGCAGACATGAGTGACAATGTAATTGAATATCGCACACACAAATATAAAGAAACGTTTAACAAACAAGCAAGAAAAAATAAAATCACAATTAAAACAACAGCAAAACATTTCTCAACATCTAATCATAACAAAAAAACTTAAATGTCGTCGATTTGTGATATTGCATAAGTTCCCATGGATACTGAAAGTTATTTAATAAAAATCGTTTCAAGCAAAGCTGAAGAGTTCGCAGCCCTTAGTGTGGATTGATAAAATAATTCAAAATTCGTCACCAATATCGGATACCAACCATCTCTTCCAAAATGAGCATGGATTCAATAAGTGAGATCATTCATCAGCAAACACTCAACGAGCAGCTGGTCATCGAAACATCAGACTTGACGACGGGGTCGAGTGGTGGTCATCATCACGACGGTAGCGGTACAGTTGTCATGGTCCACACGATAATCAATGGCATTTCGTCTGTATCGCCACCACAACATCATCAGCAACAGCAACAACATACGCATTCGAACGCCAATCAACAACATCATCTTGTAAATCATCACCATATCCATAACAGCAGCCACCATCAACAGCAACAATCACAGCAAACAAACACCAATGGACATCACTACAATCACCAACAGCACACGCATCACCGCAACAACAATGACGGAGTACGTAACAATGGCAGTCAGCGTCTGAATTCACACCATTCGACTCACTCAACGAATGACGAATACACTGGCTCAGACGTTACCTTGGAGTCACTTAGTGGACACTCGCATATAATCAGCCACCATTAGAATAACTTGGAGCTTATAAAACAAGAGCACAAGGGGAACAAAAGTGATTTAGTGATATCTTCAGACCCATTGTCTGATGAAGTTGAAGTAACTCTTAATCAACAAGCAGTGGGACGCCATGAAACTTTATCCGTGATTGTTCAACCTCAAGATGTTTCGCGGGACTCCCAAATACTTAGTCCCGGAAAACTTACACCGTCCTCATCAGATATGATAGGGAGTGCTCTAGAACCAACATACCAGACGCTCACGTCTGTCAACGGCGGCCGTATGTCTCCACCTGGATTCAGTTCGACATCATCTTATGCAACACTCACACCGTTGCAACCTCTGCCACCTATTTCGACGATGTCGGAAAAATTCGCCTATGGAAGCCATTCGGGAAATGTGAGTGGGTCATTCACAGTGATGCAGCATCAATCAATAGGCATCAGCCTTGGTCTTGGCGGGGTGAATTCACCGTACGCTTATGATAAGCTAATATGGGAATGTCACCACCGCACAATTTTTCATCGTCACAGACGAACACGCTATCCGGCATGGGAATGTCTCAGCAGCATAGTCCACTTTCTGCACAAAGCTCCTATAGTCAAACAGAACTACACTCACCCCAAAAAAGCATCTCACCAGCAGGCTATGAGTCACCGTACGGAAGCCACCGTGACATGCTCGGCGGACAACAAAATCTCTCGATACAGCACAGTCCTACAACGCTATCGCCGCACTCCGGGTCACTACACTCGCCTGGTGGCAACGCAATGGTTACCAGCTTCACCAGCGCATCTACGCTACCTTCAATCAACGGAATGGCTACAATAACCCCGCACTCATCTGTTATATCGCCCCCGTCGCATTCAGTTGTCTCCGGTGGCCTAGTACAAATATCAACACACCACGTGCATCGTGAGTCTTCGGTGGTGCAATCGCCATCGCCCCCAATCTTATCAATGCACTCACAGCATCACGTTATAACAAGTAAGTCCAATGGAGAAGGAACTGCCATCTCGACATCATCAACATCGTCCCTGGGAGAGCAGCATGTAGCCAGTGATGGAATAGTAATAAACGCCTCTTCTGGAAATGTATCCGAAGGCCTCAGTAGCATGCATTTAATGAATGGAAATGGAAATAACAACAACAGCAGTAGTAATAGCAGTAGTAATAGCAACAATAACAATAACAATAGAAATCACAGCAACAACTATAATACCAGCAGCAGCATGTGTGGCAATGGAAACCCAGTGACGGTGTCCGCGGTACAAAGTGATGTAGAAGAGATCAATACAAAAGAATTGGCCCAAAGGATATCGGCGGAACTAAAACGTTACAGCATACCACAAGCTATTTTTGCTCAGCGGGTGTTGTGCCGGTCACAGGGAACGCTGTCTGATTTGCTCAGAAACCCTAAGCCGTGGTCCAAACTGAAATCTGGTCGCAAGACATTTAGACGGATGTTTAAGTGGCTGCAGGAGCCTCAATTTCAAAGAATGTCAGCATTAAGAATGGCAGGTATGTTCAATTTATACTCAAACCATTAAAATTATTTTATTTTCCGAATACTGTCTTCAATTTCGTCTGACCATACATTTTTACCTCATTTCCCGAAATGTGAAATAGTGTCACACAAAGTATAAGTTCAATGTGATAGATTATACCCTATTAAGATAAGAATAGCGGATTCAAAAGCCCAATCGAATTGTGGTGTTTAAGTGTTAATTTTAAATATGCTACTACATACTAAATAAAGTGCGCGACTGGTTCGCACGAACCAGTCGCGCAGGTAGTGTGGCAGGTAGTCAAAAAATGAAATTAAATTTGACAAAAATAAATTTATATATTTTTTTTAAATAAAATTGATCCCGAATTGAAAAATCCTCAATGCGAATAATTCGGGATTTATTCGGGATGTTTTCCTTTTTTGATTATTTAACTTGATTTATACTAAAAGAACGGTTCGTCTTTGATGATTCTTATTTTTATAGGCACGTTTTAAACATTTATGGCGAAAGTTTAGATAAAGTTTTTACCAACATACGTGTTTTGATATCAATATATGGTAGACATTTTCGAATGAGGAATCCTTTTAGATTTTCACCAGTTTTTGACTTGTCAAAAATACATGTAGGCTCCTGTCAGACAACTGGAAAAACATTTAGCGGAGCAACGAAGTTTCGAGAACGGGAATGACTACAGAATGGGAGTTCAAATCTGTGAGAAGTAGGCCACCTAAGTGCTTTAGAATAAGAAGACTGCTGACACAGGCGCCTGTGAGACCATACCTTAAGTGGAGCAAGCTGTATTATAATAAATATAGTAAAAAATTATCATAATTATGGTATGCGAGAAAAAATACGTATTTCCTTCCATAAAATAATAATACTGTTAGGTTTTATCTAGGTTCGTTTTATTAATTAAAACTTATTTCCGTTCTAATACAACTCACTTTACGTCTATTTACTTTTAATTCCACTTAATATTTCAAAATACTCTTTATTTCCTTTTTAATTTCTTTATTTTAAATTCAAGCTTTATCACTTTCAAATAACCGACTTGTACACGACTGATTTCAAATTCAAACTGATTTCTTGCCGCATGGTGCGCTCGTATTTATAGTGGCTGCACCATTCAGCACTCCGCTTTAGAATCTTCTAGTACAGTGCCAGTCAGAGCCTTCTGGAGCTTTCTAGTCTATAGTCTTTCGTTAAGAAATGGGGTTTCGTTAACTTTGTTGTGGCTGTCACTTTAAGTTGGAATCAAAATAGCGAGCTTACGCATCGCAAAAAAAAAATTAATAGAACGGAGAACATCCCATTGAACACGTCACATTGCCCTCTTCCTAAGATTGTTCGCCCCAAACAATTTCTTCACCATCTTCTCCACTGTAGTGGTAAACCACATCATTGATCCTTGTAACAACACGGTAAGGTCCTTCCCAGTTTTGTTGAAGTTTTGGTGACAGTCCCTTTTGTTGATGAGGATTATACAGCCACACTAGATCTCACTCATCGAAAGGTTTCCTTGTGGCGTTTGCATCATAGCGTGTTTTCATTCCGTCACTAGCTATCTTTATTTTAGTCTTTGTCCTGTCATGGATGTCAGTGAGTTTTTCCTTTAGGCAATCCACGTATTCCCCTTCATTTAGTTTTTCGCCCGTTGGACATCCGAATTTAATTTTGCTAGTGTAAAGATTAAATACAAACTTCATATACCAATACTGAAAAAGATCAAATACAAACTTCATTTACCAATACTATTGCACACTATAAAATATCATCCTACAAAAGAGACGAGTGAAGTCAGTCGACCACGATTAGCCAAAGGATACGGACGCGAAGAAAAAAACAATAATTAAACGTACATCGTAAAACGTAAAACGTACATTGTAAATTCGTTAATTGTAAAATCTTAAATCGTAAAGCGTAAAAATTATTTCGTAAAGTTACATTGCATTGAATAATTAAATAATATTGAAAATACCTATGTACTTATATTTTAAAAGTTTTATTTTATCTAACACAAATAAAGTGCTTTAAATTATATAAGTTTGTCGACTCTCATTTTCTTTTTGCACTCCGCTTTAGAATCTTCTAGTACAGTGCCAGTCAGAGCCTTCTGGAGCTTTCTAGTCTATAGTCTTTCGTTAAGAAATGGGGTTTCGTTAACTTTGTTGTGGCTGTCACTTTAAGTTGGAATCAAAATGGCGAGCTTACGCATCGCAAAAAAAAAATTAATAGAACGGAGAACATCCCATTGAACACTTCACATTGCCCTCTTCCTAAGATTGTTCGCCCCAAACAATTTCTTCACCATCTTCTCCACTGTAGTGGTAAACCACATCATTGATCCTTGTAACAACACGGTAAGGTCCTTCCCAGTTTTGTTGAAGTTTTGGTGAAAGTCCCTTTTGTTGATGAGGATTATACAGCCACACTAGATCTCCCTCATCGAAAGGTTTCCTTGTGGCGTTTGCATCATAGCGTGTTTTCATTCCGTCACTAGCTAGCTTTATTTTAGTCTTTGTCCTGTCATGGATGTCAGTGAGTTTTTCCTTTAGGCAATCCACGTATTCCCCTTCATTTAGTTTTTCGCCCGTTGGACATCCGAATTTAATTTTGCTAGTGTAAAGATTAAATACAAACTTCATATACCAATACTGAAAAAGATCAAATACAAACTTCATTTACCAATACTATTGCACACTATAAAATATCATCCTACAAAAGAGACGAGTGAAGTCAGTCGACCACGATTAGCCAAAGGATACGGACGCGAAGAAAAAAACAATAATTAAACGTACATCGTAAAACGTAAAACGTACATTGTAAATTCGTTAATTGTAAAATCTTAAATCGTAAAGCGTAAAAATTATTTCGTAAAGTTACATTGCATTGAATAATTAAATAATATTGAAAATACCTATGTACTTATATTTTAAAAGTTTTATTTTATCTAACACAAATAAAGTGCTTTAAATTATATAAGTTTGTCGACTCTCATTTTCTTTTTGCACTCCGCTTTAGAATCTTCTAGTACAGTGCCAGTCAGAGCCTTCTGGAGCTTTCTAGTCTATAGTCTTTCGTTAAGAAATGGGGTTTCGTTAACTTTGTTGTGGCTGTCACTTTAAGTTGGAATCAAAATGGCGAGCTTACGCATCGCAAAAAAAAAATTAATAGAACGGAGAACATCCCATTGAACACTTCACATTGCCCTCTTCCTAAGATTGTTCGCCCCAAACAATTTCTTCACCATCTTCTCCACTGTAGTGGTAAACCACATCATTGATCCTTGTAACAACACGGTAAGGTCCTTCCCAGTTTTGTTGAAGTTTTGGTGAAAGTCCCTTTTGTTGATGAGGATTATACAGCCACACTAGATCTCCCTCATCGAAAGGTTTCCTTGTGGCGTTTGCATCATAGCGTGTTTTCATTCCGTCACTAGCTAGCTTTATTTTAGTCTTTGTCCTGTCATGGATGTCAGTGAGTTTTTCCTTTAGGCAATCCACGTATTCCCCTTCATTTAGTTTTTCGCCCGTTGGACATCCGAATTTAATTTTGCTAGTGTAAAGATTAAATACAAACTTCATATACCAATACTGTAAAGATCAAATACAAACTTCATTTACCAATACTATTGCACACTATAAAATATCATCCTACAAAAGAGACGAGTGAAGTCAGTCGACCACGATTAGTCAAAGGATACGGACGCGAAGAAAAAAAACAATAATTAAACGTACATCGTAAAACGTAAAACGTACATTGTAAATTCGTAAATTGTAAAATCTTAAATCGTAAAGCGTAAAAATCATTTCGTAAAGTTACAGTTATATTTTAAATTCGACCGTTTGACATAAAAAAAAAACTTAATCGTTTTTTCTTTTTTTAAATTTTGTCTTTATTAAAAAATCAATTTGTTTGGTTAATTAATTTCTAACTAAAGGCCGCTGTCCAAAGCAAAAGGCTGCACCTCTTCGTTAGATTGTCGAATTAAAACTAAAACTTATAATCTAATAAACTTTCCTACGACAGATAGAAAATAGGTATCTTACATCCTACGCGAAGTGCTACCCGTGGGTTTGGAATGCACTTGTTTATGAAATATTCATATTTCATCTTCGTGTGAGATATGAATGTTATATTTTGTTTGCATCCGCAAAAATGAAGTACTTGTGCATTTATTGCAAATAGGTTGCCATGGGGCGGGGAAAAGAGATATACAGTTAGTTGACAAAATGTCAACTAAGCAAAAAGGCGTAAGCCGTTATATTGAGTGGGAAGTGAAGCTTCAGACGTAACACGTTGTTTTGCTCGTTTAAGCTGAGTCTTGTCTTAATTTCTTGTTCGTCCTCATAGTCCATAGTTCCTGCTAAATATTTTAAGCTTTTTCCTACAATGTTAAATAGTCCTCGTTTCTGTCTGTCCTTGTGAGTTAGGCTATTAATTTCATGTGCCAGTTGATTAAATCCATGTAAAATAGTTGGGTATTCTTCTTTGTCTTCTAATCTGTCAACGTTGTGTTTTATTAATTCTAAGTTGTCTGTCCATAACGTCAAATTTATAACGTGTAAAATTTTAACATAATTGTCGATGATTTTAATTTCTTCGTCTCTAATTGTAATGTATCCATTTCCAATATTTAAGTTTTGTACGTCGATTCTTTGTCCGTTTGTTGTTGTCATCGGAATAATCAGAAAAATTATAAATAGTACCTAAAAAAGAAAGTATTTTAAGAGGTTTGCTCAAATTTATAGTTTCGCTTCAGTTGAGTCTTATAAAATGTACTTTGCTTATTGTCAGTAACGTGATCTTGGTCTATTACCTTAGGATCAATTTTTTTGTGGGTTATTTTTAGTTTGTTATTAGTCCTTGATTTTAGGTATACGTGTTTTGTTTTTGTTAAATCTACGTCATTCTTATTTTTATTATGTTTATTTATGTAACGTTCTTTATTTTTCTTAACTAGTTCTACAATTTTAGGATAGTCTTGATTTGTAACAGTACCATTTATGAAATCTATAGGTCTTTGTTTTGTTGTGGAATGAATTGTCTTGTTGTAATTAGCTACTGCTCTTAAGATTCTGGTTCTCAGGGTATCTTTATTATTATCGTCAGCTGCGAAAGTTCGCATATGTTCGTTAAGAGTTGAATGGAATCTTTCGATATCCGAATTTCCTGTTTTGTGATAGGGGGTAGTCAAATGTAACTCAATATTGTTTTCTTTTAAGAATTCTTTAATAACAATTGAAGCGAAGCCTGATTCATTGTCTGTAATTATTTTCTCTGGGTGGCCTTGGTTTGCAAGTCTGTATTTGAGTGTTTCTAGTAGTGCTATCCATGTTCTGTGTCTAATTTCTCTTACCGTTGCGTGTTTAGTGAATTTATCTATCATTGTTACATACATTAGGTTTATATTTGCGTACCAAATGTCAATATGTAGAACCTGGTTTGGTTTCGTCGGTGTCTCTGTAATTTTCAAGGGTATTTTATAAGGACTTCTTTCATATTTGGCCTTATTACAGATTTCACAATTGTTTATGTATTTCTGAATTTTTTCTTTGAGATTTGGGCAGTAATAAATATCTTTGATTTCTGCATACGTTTCATTTATTCCTCTATGGTTTAAAGAGTTATGTGTTTTAGAAATCACTAGAAGTTCTTTTTCTTCGTCTTCGAGATCTCCAAGGAGTTTTGTGCATTTAAAAACTCTAAGCAACTTATTTTTGCTGAAATATTTGATGTATGTGTTTTGAAACTGAGCAAACATATGGTCATCGTTACAATAAATTCCTAAGATTCCTTTAGGAGGGACTAATTTTTTCATAAGGTTTAAGATAAAATCTTCTTTGTAATCCTTTAGTTCTATAACTATTCTTTTCTTTTTAAATGGGGAGTATACTTTGTGGTTATTTAAGTTATTGGTTTTGTTTAAAATAATTTGAGTCTTATAAATATTAACAGGCGACTCTATAATTGAAATAAGGTTGCTACTATCTTCTCTAGCACTATGTATTGTGGCTATCATAGATTGATTATCATTGATTTCACTGAGGTTTGACACATCTTCATTGTGGTAAACTTCTATCCTTGATAAACCATCCGCAACCTGATTATCTTTTCCTTTGACGTATTCTACGTCAAAATTAAATTCTTCTAATTTCACTTTCCACCTTTGCAGTTTTGCATTTGGCTCTTTAAGTGAGCTCAACCAAACTAGGGGTCGATGGTCAGTTCTGACAAGGAATTTCCTTCCATAAAGGTAAGGTCTAAAATATTTTGTCGCCCATACTATGGCTTAGAACTCTTTTTCTATGGTAGAATATCTTGTTTCGTGATCGTTTAGTGTGCGACTAGCGAAACACACTGGGTGGTTGTCTTGAGAGAGAACGGCGCCAATTGCGAAATTTGATGCGTCCGTCGTAAGAATGAATCCTTTAGCAAAATCAGGATATTTAAGTATTGGATCAGATACAAGCAGGGTTTTCAAATTTTCAAAACTCTCAATATATTCCGGATCATTTGTATTTATTTTGGCTCCTTTTTTCAGGAAAGCTGTCATTGGTTTTGCTACTTTTCCGTAGTCTTTGATAAACTCCGGTGATACCAAGGAAAGACTTTATTTGTTTAGTTGTTTTTGGTATTTTATAATTAATAATTGCAGAAATTTTATTGGGGTTGGGCTTGATGCCCTCTGTAGTCACAATATGTCCCAAAAATTCTGTTTCTTTTTTTAAAAATTCTGTTTTATCTAATTGTACTTTCAAATTAACTTCTTTTAAACGTTTAAATATTTTCTTCAATGATACCATATGTTCTTCCAAAGATGTCGAGAAAACAATAATATCATCTAGGTACACTAAACATATTTTACCAATGAAATCTGATAAGACTGAATTCATCAGCCTTTGAAAGGTCGCGGGTGCATTTTTCAATCCAAATGGCATACGAACGAACTCGTAGTGACCACTATCAGTTGAAAATGCTGTTTTTTTTATATCTTCTTCCGCGATTTCGATTTGGTGGAACCCTTTGGCCAAATCGAGTGTTGTAAAATACATTGATTTCCCTAATTTGTCGAATATGTCATCCATATTCGGAATTGGGAACTTGTCATCAATTGAAACTTCATTCAGTTTCCGGTAGTCAATGACGATTCTCCATTTCTGTTTCCCGGATGCGTCTTCCTTTTTCGGAACGACCCAGATAGGAGCAGAGTAAGGAGATTTGCTCGGGCGAATAATGTCTTGCTGAAGCATTTCTTTTATTTGTTTAGAAACTTCGTTCTTATGGACTTCAGGATATCTATAACTTTTTGTATAGATTGGGATGTCGTTTTTTGTTTTTATATTATGCTTAATCGCATTAGTAAATGACAAATTGCTCCCTTCCTGGTAAAAAATACTTGAGTATTTACTTATTAAGTTCACTATCTCTTTTTTTTCTTCGTTATTGAGATGAACAATTCTAAGTTGTTCGAAGATGGGGTTTTTATTAATTTCCGTATGGTATTTTTCGAGTTTTGGAACATGTTTCGAATACTCTTCTTCATATTCGTTGAAAAAGATTGGTATTTCAGTTTCGTCTATTTTTAAGAGTCTTCTCTTGAAATCAAGGATTGCTTCTAATGGAAGCAGAATATTATTACCAATTAATCCATTAAAGAAGTCATGGAATTGATATTCCAAGAATTCGGCAGTTTTTTCTTTACCAAATTCCTTGAAAAGGGGAATTTTAACTTTTTTGTTAATAAATAGTGGGGTACTTGTTGTTTTAATTTTAATTGGGTTTTCTAGTTTTGTTGCCCATTTAGGATGGCAAATTCCTGGGTTAATGATACTTGTTTCTGAGCCTGGGTCTATTAGTATTCTAAGTCTCATGTTATCTTTTACTTCAACGATTATATAGGGTAGTCTGCCATTCGGCCTGTTTCCCGAAAATCCGAATGTTGAATATTATTTATACGTCTAGCATACCTTCCAGTTGAGGTATCCATGGGTTCTACTCTATTTCTAAAATTGCCTGAGTTGTTGTTATTTATGTTATTTGTATATTGGCCTGTCCTGTTCGGATTATTATGACTATTTGTATTATTATTATTATACTGACCAGTCCTATTAGAATTGTTATTAAAATTATTTCGTTGATGGGGGTTATATTGATGGTAAATAGAGTTTGAATTATTATTATTATTTTGACCACTAAAATTTGGACTGTTAAAGTTATATTGGCCAGACCTATTAGGGTTGTTATATAAATTATTTCTTTGGTTGGAGTTATACTGGCTACTTGGGTTGTTGTTATTATAAGTGTATCTAGTTTGTTGTCTTCTATCTGAACTGTCATAAAATGTTTTCAAATTGCCCTGATCTTGTCCTATAAATGTGTATACTCTGTTTCTAATTTCTGTTAAGTCGTGTAAACCTGTAAGAGCATATGCTAATGCTCCTGAAACTATTTCTTTAATTTTTAGAGCTAACATTCCATAAAATATGTCTTTAATTATTTTACTGTTATCACTAAATGTGGCAAATTCTGTAATATTTTCTACGAGATTTTTTACTTTAGTATCTAGTTCAAAAATTGATCTTACTCTCAATAATCCTATTTCTTTTGTAAGCGTCAGCTCGTCCTTTGAGGCTCGAAAATGTTTTTTTAGTAGTTGCAGACATTGGTTCCAGTCTGTTGGTGATTCAATTTGAAGATAATTTTTCGCTGCTCCGATAATTTTACTGCTGTATATAACTTCATATACTCGTTGCTTATCTTCTGGTGCTTGATAGCTCCCCAGGATTTCATTCACTGATAATATGAATGCTGGTAATGTTCCTGGATGTCCTTCAAATGACGTCAGGTACCTGATTTCTTTCTCGATTTTAGCTCGTACACTAATTGGTTGGCGATTACTGACCATCAATTGTGTGAGCACACTAAGGCATTCTTCTATTGTATTTTCAGCCATTTTTCTAGCTCTCTGCTCGTCAAACTGTCTATTTCGTTTTTTATTAATTGTTTTTAAATTGCACTTCCAACAGGTTTTTAAATTAAATTACTCTTTCTCTCGTTGTTTTTATCCTTGCGCGGACTTTATCGAAAATATATTATTTACACCTTTCTGTTCTCTTGTCTTATTCACTTTTATTCAATTCATTCATTGATTTATTTGTTGCAGAAAAAATTTTTTTTTTTTTTAAGATTTAAATCTTTTTCGTGGTTAATTTTTTTTTTTTTTTTTTTTTTTTTGGATTTGATCGCACTATATTTTTTTTTCTCAGTCGCAATTTTTTTATTATTTGCACTCGCTTATTCGCGCTTACAATTTTTTTTCTTTGTACTTAATCGCACTATTTTTTTTTTCTTATTCGAAAATGTTATTATTTGCAATCACTTATTCGCGCTTACAAATTTATTTCTTTGTTTTTTTTTTTTTTCTTATTCGAAAATTTTAATTTTTGATTGCACTTATTCGCGCTTTTTTTTCTTATTCGAAAACTTTAACTTTTGTTTGCACTTATTCGCGCTTAACCGCACGCTTTTTTTTTCTTATTCGAAAATGTTTCCACGCACGATTATTTTTAAGTACGTTCACTTCGAGTTAAGAAGTTAAAACTTGCCGCGATTCATATACATAATTAATCTTACTCGATTTATATTACGCGTACTCGAGAACTACACGACTGCGCCAGTTATATTTTAAATTCGACCGTTTGACATAAAAAAAAAAACTTAATCGTTTTTTCTTTTTTTAAATTTTGTCTTTATTAAAAAATCAATTTGTTTGGTTAATTAATTTCTAACTAAAGGCCGCTGTCCAAAGCAAAAGGCTGCACCTCTTCGTTAGATTGTCGAATTAAAACTAAAACTTATAATCTAATAAACTTTCCTACGACAGATAGAAAATAGGTATCTTACATCCTACGCGAAGTGCTACCCGTGGGTTTGGAATGCACTTGTTTATGAAATATTCATATTTCATCTTCGTGTGAGATATGAATGTTATATTTTGTTTGCATCCGCAAAAATGAAGTACTTGTGCATTTATTGCAAATAGGTTGCCATGGGGCGGGGAAAAGAGATATACAGTTAGTTGACAAAATGTCAACTAAGCAAAAAGGCGTAAGCCGTTATATTGAGTGGGAAGTGAAGCTTCAGACGTAACATTACATTGCATTGAATAATTAAATAATATTTAAAATACCTATGTACTTATATTTTAAAAGTTTTCTTTCATCTAACACAAATAAAGTGCTTTAAATTATATAAGTTTGTCGACTCTCATTTTCTTTTTGCCAAAAGCCAAAACAGTTTTAATTATTATCTCTCGCGTTTGTGTGAACAGTTTTCAATATTTCATTTCGTGGTGCGATTAAATATACGCATATTCACTACACGTAATAAATTCGTCGAGAAAAAAAATACCTATCACCTTTTCTTCTTTATTGCCACCAAGCCGAGCAACACGGAAGGAAGGGAAAAGGTTAATATAGCCGCCGCCATAAAGTTTTCTGTTTTGCCTACACAGACTGCCGCCTGTTTGATTTGTTGTTGGTACCGCCAACACAGTGACAATTATCCTTCTGTTTTGCCTACACAGACAGCCGCCTTTTTGATTTGTTGCGGTTACCACCAACACTGACAATCAAAGTATCTGTTTGACTGTACATAGCCAGCCGCACATTTTGTTACTGTTAACGCCAACACAGTGATAATAACTTGTGCCAATCAATTTGTTGCTGTTGCTGCCAACACATTAACAAACATTTTCTCTTGCCAAACAACAGCTGCCGTTTTTGCTGTCACTGCATTCATTTTTTCTGATCTGCCAACACAGCCAGCTTCCAACACAGTGACAACATAATTATATTTTTTCTGTTCTGTCTGTTCTGCCAATACAGTCAGCCATCAAGTTGTTGCGATTAACAACCCCTTTTTGTTCACGACAATACAACGACAACAGCCACCGCCATTTTTTGTTGCTGACAACATTTAAACAATTTCTAAAAGCAAAGAAATCGTAACCGCCATAGCTTTTTTCTGGATCGTGGTGTGGCAGACAGCCGCCAAAGTAATTTCTGGATTTTTCTATTGCTTTGCAACGAAAAGAAAAATTTTATATTTCGTGAGTATTTTGCGTTCATTTATTGAAAATAAAATTATTGTGAAATAATTGAAAATGCCGAACGAGGACGGAAACACTATATCTGGCCTAATGGTCAGCATTAACACGTTAAAAGATGCAGTTGAGGAGCTCCGCAAAAACACAGCCGAAAGCCAGGAGCAGATGAAGGAACTAGCGTGCCAAATTGGAGCTATTCCCAATCAAAACAGAGAACTACTCAACGCTACCACATCGTCAACAACAGGAACTACTGGTGAATTTTTAACGCCGGGAAGTAGTGAAATCGTCGTTCAAGGGAATGACATCACGACCACCAGGTTATACGATTTGCCCACATTCTCGGGCAATGCCGAGGAATGGCCTTTGTTCTTGGCAAGCTTCAACGACACAACAGATGCCTTTAGATACAACGCCAGACAGAATTTAATGCGTCTACAAAAAGCCTTGGTAGGTGCGGCCAGAGAAGCAGTAGTGTCAATGTTGATATTCCCAAGCGAAGTGCCAAAAATTATGGATGAACTACAGTTTACGTTTGGAAGGCCTGAGCATATGGTCAGATACCAGCTTGCTAAAATAAAATCCATACCGTCAATCCCTGAAAATAAAATTGAGCAAATTCTGACATTTTCAACGAAGGTAAGAAATGTGGTTTCCTTCCTAAAGGCGTCAAAGTGCGATCGATATCTTTCCGACCCAAATTTGCTTGATGAACTCATTGGGAAACTACATATAAGCAAACAGTACGATTGGATAAGAGAGAGTATCGATATAACACCTCATGCATCTATAGAAAATTTCTCGGATTGGCTGAGTAAACTGGCGAGAATAATGGGAAAAATGACACCACCAACCCAAACTACAACCAGGACAGGCCCTTTCCAGGTCACACAAAGGAGAATCGTCGTCAAAAGATTACAAATGCTGCCACTGCAATGGAAATCACAGACTGTCCAATTGTGAAAGTTTCAAAAAAGAACTCAAAGTTGATGATCGCTGGCAAAAAGTAAAAGACCATCAATTATGTTTTTCATGCTTTCTCAAGGGCCATAATTCAATGATGTGTCGCAATAAGAAGGTCTGTGGTGCATCAGGATGTCGGCGGTATCATCATCCCAGTCTTCACGAAAACAAGCCACAACAAAGCCCAGATGTCAGGATGTTAAACTGCGAAACACCAGATGACCATGGACAATTGTTTAAAATGTTACCTGTCACCTTATATGGCCGAACGGGGAAAATAGAAACTCTGGTGATGTTTGATGAAGGCTCCGCAATATCATTGATAGAAGAAGAAGTAGCTGTGAAACTTGGTCTCCGAGGTCAGCATGAGCCATTAAAATTGCAGTGGTATTGACAAAAAGTAACCACAGAAAAATCAAGGAAAGTGAATCTTAAAATTGAAAGTCTGGAAAATGGTATGCGGTTTAATGTAAAAAATGTAAGAACCATACAAAATCTCAACTTGCCAAGTCAGTCGTTCAACAAGTCGGACTATAGCCACCTCACGTCTGTTCCACTTCAAGAGTACACCACAGCCAGACCAGTCATGCTGCTTGGATTAGACTATGTCCATTTGAGTGCTGCATCACAAGTTGTAGAATCCGGAAATAACAAGCCGATTGCCGTCAAAACTAAGCAGCAACAGTTAATAACAATCCCTTATTTCTACACATCAGAAGACAGAAGGATAATGATTTACATCAAATCGTCAGGGACTATATCTCGATGGAAAACTTCGGTACAAATGAATCCTATGCTATTCCAGAGTCAACAGAAAACATACAAGCCAAAAAAATTATGGAGAGCACAACACAAAAAGTTGGAAATCATTATGAAATCGGGTTGCTTTGGAGGGAGTTTTTTCCTACACTCCCTGACAGCTTTTCAATGGCACTAAAACGTTTAACCAGCATAGAAAATAAAATGAGCCGAGAACCAGAGTTTGCCGACAGGTACCGCCAAGAAATTAATAAATATATTGCCAATGGTTATGCCAGAGAATTTTCCAGTGCCGAGATCAGCAATACCGAACATCCAGTATGGTACTTGCCACATTTTGCCGTACAAAATCCACATAAGCCGGACAAGGTACGAATTGTGTTTGACGCCGCCGCCACTGCCAATAAGATTTCGTTAAACTTGCTTTTATTAAAGGGCCCAGAACAAGCAAAACCTCTAATTGGTGTATTGTTTAAATTTCGGCAAGATGTCATCGGTGTTGCAGCCGATATCAGGGAAATGTTTTCCCAAGTTCACATAATTCCAAAAGATCAACATGCGCAACGCTTTCTTTGGAGAGATGGTGATCCAAAAAAGCCAATTAAACAGTTAGTTATGGTTTCGATGATATTTGGAGCGGTTTGCTCACCATGTTGCGCAGAATGGATAAAGAACATCAATGCAAGTCAATTTGAAGACAAGTACTCCGAAGCTGCAGCCGCCGTAAAGAATAATCACTACGTTGACGATTTTGTGAGCAGCTTTCAAACTGAAGAACATGCTGAGCTTATTTGTAAAGAAGTCACCACTATCAACGCCGAAGCAGGGTTCAACTTACGAAATTTTGTTTCAAATTCATCGAAACTGGAAGCAACGATGAATGGCGAGGCCAGTGCTGAATGTCAAAAAATCAACATGGAACGTCAAGCTGCAACAGAGAAAATTCTTGGAATTTTCTGGGACACAACAACAGATTCCTTTTATTTCGAGACCAAATTTCATCGCATCCCACAAAAAGTACTCGAATGTCGACGACCTCCTTCCGAGAGGGAACTTCTTGGAATTGTGATGGCAGTATTCGACCCTTTTGGATTTCTGGCTGATTTTTTGATATTTTCAAAAACTTTGCTACAAGAATGTTGGAAAACAAATATTGAGTGGGATGAGCCAATCCCAGCCGAGCTTAACAACAAAGGGGTAGCTTGGTGGACCGAGTTCCAAAAGTTGAAACGAGTATGTGCATGGGTTGTTCGATTTGCTAAAATGTTGAAGACCAAATCTTACGTTCCCCAAGGCCCGCTAACAACCAAAGAACTGACGGCAGCTGAACACTTTATTGCTCGCACCATTCAGACAGAAATGTTTCCGGATGAAATAACGGCCTTAGAAGGGGGCAGCAAAATTCCCAAAAGCAGTCCGATTCACTCACTAACACCAGAATTGAACGAAGAAAATCAGCTGAGGATCAGAGGCCGATTAGACGAAGCGCTGTATTTGCCATATAGCGCACGATGACCCATAATACTTCCTCAAAATCATCCGGCGACACAACAAATAGTGGATACCTCGCATCAAATCAATCCTTAAAGAAGTAAAAAAGAAATATATAATGTGCAAGTTTGACAGCGCAATGCCGAGTCCACCGATGATGGGACAATTGCCAATTGACCGCATAACGCCATATGTTCGTCCGTTTTCATACACTGGAGTCGATCTATTTGGGCCTTTGACCGTGTCTGTAGGACGACGACGAGAGAAGAGGTGGGTGGTAATATTTACCTGCCTTACCATCCGTGCTGCTCATTTAGAAATAGCAGAAAACTTATCAACGGATGCCTTCATATTGTGCCTTAGAAACTTCATTAATCGAAGAGGAACACCAGTATCAATTCGATGCGACAATGGCACGAACTTTATTGGTGCCAAGAAGGAGCTAAAGAAGGGAGAATCTTTATTAGACAATGACAAAATCAACAACGAATCGATAAAACACAACAAAGACTGGATCTTTAACTGCCCTGCCAACCCCAGTTCAGGTGGATGTTGGGAGCGACTCATCAGAATTGTGAAGCTATTGTTATTAAAAAAACTAAGAGAAGAATCACCAAGAATCGAGACACTGCGATCCACACTTTTGGAAGCCGAAAATAAAGTCAACTCCCGACCGTTGACAGAGATTCCATTGACTAGTGACCAGGATGAGCCGTTAACCCCTAACCATTTCTTGATGGGATGCGTCAACTCGACTCAGACACCGCATCCGGTTGATGTTAAAGTATGTTTACAAAAACAATGGAGAATCGCCCAAAATTTGAAGGATCGCTTATGGAAAAGATGGGTTGTAGAATATTTACCGCAACTCCTACGCCTTTCTAAATGGCACGATGAACCACCACCACTTAAAGTTAACGACTTTGTCATCATTTGTGATCCAGGACAACCTCGTAGCCAATGGCAAAAGGGACGTATTAAAAAGGTGTTTCCAGCGAAGGATGGCCACATAAGAATCGCCGCGGTAAAAACATCGACTACGCTTCTTAAGCGACCTGCCAATAAACTAGCCGTTTTGACGATAAATGGTGAATCCTAGAGGATCCACGGGGGGTGGAATGTAAAGATTAAATACAAACTTCATATATCAATACTGTAAAGATCAAATACAAACTTCATTTACCAATACTATTGCACACTATAAAATATCATCCTACAAAAGAGACGAGTGAAGTCAGTCGACCACGGTTAGCCAAAGGATACGGACGCGAAGAAAAAAAACAATAATTAAACGTACATCGTAAAACGTAAAACGTACATTGTAAATTCGTAAATTGTAAAATCTTAAATCGTACGGCGTAAAAATCATTTCGTAAAGTTACATTGCATTGAATAATTAAATAATATTGAAAATACCTACGTACTTATATTTTAACAGTTTTCTTTTATCTAACACAAATAAAGTGCTTTAAATTATATAAGTTTGTCGACTCTCATTTTCTTTTTGCCAAAAGCCAAAACAGCTAGGCAACCGGGTATTTGTACCAAACACAATTTCTGATGGAGTGTGACCATACCGCATTTCGGTATGCCATTAAAAATAGAGGAATGTGTTGTTCCCAGCCTCGTTGGAAGTCACCTACTACTTTGGAAATGTGTTCTTTGAGAGTCCTGTTGAAACGTTCAACCATTCCGTCAGACTGCGGATGAAGTGATGTTGTTCTCGTCTTCTTGATGCCGAGGAGCGAACAGACTTCTTGAAAGATTTTGGATTCGAAGTTCCTTCCTTGGTCAGAATGGAGCTCCATAGGAACACCGAACCTGCTGACCCAATTGTACACAATCTGATCCACAACTGTCCTCGCTTCTTGGTTTGGAATGGCAAACGCCTCAGGACACTTGCTGAAGTAATCAATGACAACAAGAATGAATCGGTTTACCTTGTTAGACTCAGGAAATGGACCTGCAATATCGATGACAATTCTTTCAAAAGGTGATCCAACGTTGTACTGTTGCATCTTACCCTGTAGTTTTCTGCCTGGTCCCTTGGTGGCTGCACAAGTGACGCATTTACTGCACCATTTTTCCACATCGTCTTTTGCATGCAGCCAGTAGAAACGTTCTCGAATTTTCGCCAGAGTTTTGTTGATACCCAAATGGCCTCCAGAAGATCCATCATGCATCTCACGTAGAATGTCATTAACCTTTATCCGGGGTACAACAAGCTGCATCACATAGGTTTTGCCATCTGAGGGTTCCCATCTTCGTTTGAGTAAACCTTCCTGCACATGAAGAGAATTCCATTGTGCCCAATAGGCTTTGAGGGTCAGACTTCTATCAGAAATGTCTGCCCATTCTGGTTTCTCTTCATGTTCTTTCCATGCAAGAATGGGTTCGATGTCCAAATCTTCTTGCTGAGCATTCCTGATTTCCTCGTTACTCTAGCCGCCAATGGGTTCAACTCTTGTTTGCTGTATGGCAATAGATTCTTTTTCTACCTGGCGAGTGCAATGCTTGCAGTCTTGGTAACATGGCTGACGAGATAGGGCATCTGCATTCGAGTGTTTTCCTTTTCAATGTTGGATTCCATAGTCGTATGTATGAAGTATTTATGAAAGTGCTTTGTGGCCAAAACCAAAGCAAGAAGTTCTCTTCTGGTTACGCAGTTATTGCTCTCTGCCTTTGAGAGCACCTTGCTGAAGTATGCTACAACTTTTTCTTGACCGTCATGAACCTGGAAGAGAACGGCTCCTATTCCGACATTGCTTGCATCTGCATCGATTATAAACTGTTTTCCAGGAGTTGGATAGGTTAACACTGGAGCATCACATAAGCGTCTTTTAAGTTCCTTAAAGCTTTTCTCGCACTCATTTGACCACTTGAATTGTTTTCCTTTTTCTGTGAGTTGGTGCAAGCTTTTGGCGATTCCGGCAAAATCCTTCACAAATCGTCAGTAATATGTAGCTAGCCAAAGAAAACTTCTAAGTTGATGCTTGTCTTGTGGATTTGGCCAGTTCTTCACAGCTTCCACTTTCTCGGGATCAGTTTTACCCCTTGAGACGAGATGATATGCCCCAAATACTTCACTTCAGACTTGAACAGCGTACATTTTTCTGGATTGAGCTTGAGATGAGCATTTCGCAACCTCTGGAATACTCCTTTTAAGTTTTCACAATGCTCGTCAAATGTTTTCCCAAACACGATGTCATCATCCAAATAGACTAGACAGGCTTTCCAAGTAAGGCCCTGTAATACGCATTCCATTAAACGCTCAAATGTTGCAGGAGCGGTACACAGGACAAAAGGCATTACTTTGAACAGCCATAAATCGTTACCTGTTGATAATGCAGTTTTCTCCCGATCTTCTGGGTGCATTTCAAAATGCCAGTAACCACTCTTAAGGTCCAATGTTGAAAACCATTGAGCTCCAGCCATGTCCTTCTTTGTGACATCGTTCAGCCTTCGATAGTCCACACAGAATCGAGTACTTCTTTTTGACTAGTACGACATGTGATGCCCAAGGACTTTTTGAATTCTCGATTAAACCATCTTTCTGCATTGTCGATATCATTTTAGTAACTTCGTCTTGTTTGGCTAAGGGCAGGCAGTTACGTTCTCAGAACACCCTCACATTCAATTATAATCATATATAAAACACCCTTTCAATAAAGATATACAAAGTATCTTCTATGATCATTTTGTCATATAAGCAGTTTGCAATAAAATTAAATCAGATGCACAAACGTACATCCAAACAAAGAAAGATAACAATAAATCGTTAGGATTTCATCATACAAAGATAAATGATGAAATAATTATTCTAGATATGCAGAATTGCTGCATAAGCATAATATAAGTATAAATAGGTTGACTTGACCATTGTAAGATTTTAGTATTAACTGAACTTCGTATAGCTGAAGATTTCCCCCCACCAGAGGTAAGGGATCGGATGCTTAGTAAACTATTTAAATAAAATAAACTTGCGTTTTACTTAAGTGGTTGCATTCTCTTATGAGAATGCTAAATATATTTTTTTTGTAATAATTAAATCAACATAAAACTGGCGCAGTCGGTTCCGAAAGATCCATAGTTAAAATACGCATCTTACTTTTTTAAAAGTAAGATGCGTCAATTCGGGATTTCAAAAGAAAAAAATTGTCCGTACTAATTTAAATAGTGAAATACCGGTTAACTAAAATAACCAAAAGGTATTGGACAAAATTAAAATTAAATCAGTGAAAAACATTAAAGTCAAGATCCGAAAGGACCATCTTTATTTATCCCATAGAGGGAATGTTTAACTGAAAAAAAAAATATATGTGTACAAAAAAAAATATATATAAATATTAAAGTTCAAAAAGTTCATTACTCAAACGGATTGTGGTAGTGTAAAAAAAGCCACAACGCAAAAAAAAAATTTATACAAAACGGATTGTGGTAGTGAAGAAAAAGCCACAACGCGAAAAAAAAATGTTTACTCAAAAATAATACAAAACGGATTGTGGTAGTTAGAAAAGCCACAACGTGAAAAAAAAATTTTTACGCTTTTATTGAACTATTAATGAGAGACTTATAAAAAAGTTCACATGCCAAAATTCGCACCGTACACCATACCAGCTGCATTAAAATTTAACAAAAAGGAAGGAGAATCAACAGAAGCAGCACCAATTCAACAAATAAGAGGAAAAACAATAGAGGAAAAAAATCTGAAGAAAGTCAACCAGCCATTAATTTAGAAAACCAGGTAAAAATGGCATCAATAAATATCGATCCCTTAAAATTAATAAAAAATTTACCAAACTTCAATGGTTATATTCATAAAAAAATTTGAATTTATAATAAACGCGACAAGCTCATACAATGAGGCAACAAAAGAATTTATAGTTAATGAAATAAAATCTAAATTAACAGATTTCGCCTTAGAAATGTTCCGATCTACATCCCACCGTGAGCGCACGCGTGGGAGCGTAGTACATTTGTCTCTGCTGTGTTGACAAAATAAAACAGAATAATAAATAAATACATAAATATCCACCTCCCTTTTTCAAACACATAAAACTAAAAACAAAATAAAGAAACCTACGCGCAGCGTGTGCAATAATAAAACAAAAAAAATTGCCAAATAAAATAACCAAGTTTCTTCAGTGCAGTGCAGTGCACATTCATCTAATAATATAAAGAAAACAAAATAAAAACAACACAACGAGTCTTCCTTGTGCTCCCCTCCCTCTCTGTTCCACCTTCGCCCACAATTGTTTCGCATAGCCACTGCAAGAACTGCTGTTATATACATATTATACAGTGCGGCAATAGACTATGTGAAATGACAACTAGATAAATTGTGGTAAAACTTTTTTTGGGGTTCAGGAGCGGATCAGTTTTAATTTGCCATTAAGGCATAACACTAATGGTAAATTACAACTGTGAAGTTTTAGTGTCCAAAATGAATTTGCTTCATAGTTAACTGTCTTGTTTTGTTTTTTTTTTGTGTTTTTGTGTATTGTGATGGCTGGTAAGTTCAGTGTTCATTATAGCAACATTCGTGGGCTTAGGAAAAATTTCCATGCTGCGTACGTTCATACTGTTTTGAACAGGCCAGCTATTTTGGCACTAAGCGAATCTCAGGTTGGTGAAACCACTGACCACTCGGAGTTTAACCTTTACGGTTATAGCTTAGTGCCTTTATTCTTTTCTCACCATGGTCTAGCCGTATATGTACGGAATGATGTTGCCTATCAACTTCTACCACAATATGGTCAGTGCACCAACACAAATTTTAATTATATGTGGTTTAAATTCACCGTCCAAAGGCGCATCATTCACACATGTTTTATTTATCGTAGCCCAAGTTTGGATAGTAATTCGACTTCCAACGAATTCGATGCGCTGTCCGACTCTATCCAGAGAATTGTATCCCACTTTCCGCACAGTGAGATCGTTGTTACGGGCGATTTCAATGTTCACAATTCTTCGTGGCTGCGCTATTCTGGTCAGACAACACCCGAAGGAAGGCATGTCGAGATCTTTGCTGAGTTAAACCACCTGACTCAGTTAGTTGATGAGCCAACTCGGATTCCTGACGTTGCAGGTCAGTCCGCCAACATTCTAGACTTGTTTCTTGCCTCTGATCCTAATAAATATACGATTAGTGTATTACCGCCTCTAGGCACATCAGACCATTGTGTCATATCTGCTTATTTCTGATGCCAAAAAACCCCAGTTAAAGAGAAAAACCCAACGAGAACCGTATGGCAATATGAGAAAGCCAACTGGAACGGTCTCAACGACTTCTTCAGGAACTTTAGCTGGTCACTATGCTTCCTCGATAGTGACGGGGGTTCCAGCACAGATATGGTTACAAACTTAATTCTTTTAGGAATGAGAAATTTTATCCCGAATAGGGTAAAATCTATCAAACCTAAAGAAAACTCATGGTTTGATTCCAGCTGTAAAGAGGTTATTAGGATCAAAGATGTAAGTTTCCGGATTTATAAAGCCAACCCTACTGAGGAAAAAAGAAAGATTGTAACGGACATATTCGACGCATTAAATTTTTGCACGACCAGAAATTAAGGCAAAAAATACTACAATGTCCCAAAGGTAGTAAAAATTTCTGGTCATTTGTAAAAAATGTGCGCAACACTACGTCATCGTCAGTTCCTACGCTCGTTTCCAATGACACTCCTTTTGTAAGCTCGATTGATAAAGCCAATCTGTTTGCAGCACAGTTTGCTGTTAATTAGATGCTGCCAATGAGTGACATGACTCCTCCTGTACTTCAAAGCGTAAACGATTCTATGGGACGAATCTTCTTTCGCACTCGTTCAGTTGCTAGAGTCCTAAAAGATCTTGACATTCACAAATCCGCTGGCCCGGATAGTATCCCCGCTATTGTTCTGAAGAGGTGTTCTTCAACGCTGGCAAAACCACTGCGTAAGCTTTTCCATCTGTCCTATTCCACTGGTCTCTTTCCGAGTGGATGGAAAACTGCATTTGTCCAGCCTGTCCCTAAAAAAGGTGAATCCTCCTCCCCCTCTAACTATCGTCCAATTGCACTTACGTCCCTTCTTTCCAAGGTCATGGAAACGCTGCCCAATTTTCAGCTTAAGAAATACCTTGAAGAACGGAAGCTTCTTAATGACCGGCAGTATGGCTTTCGTTGCAATAGGTCCACTGGTGATCTCATGGTTTATCTCTCCGAACAGTGGAATAAATCTTTACATCGTTTTGGAGAAAGTAAGATTATTGCACTTGATATTTCAAAGGCATTTGATAGAGTTTGGCATCAAGCTCTCTTATCGAAAATGCGTGCTTTTGGTATTGATGAATCTCTTCTTTGTTGGATTAGAAATTACGTTTCGGACCGTTCAATTCAAGTAGGATTGGACGGGTTCAAATCTGATATCCACAAAATAAACGCTGGTGTGCCCCAGGGTCTCCGACGCTCTTTCTTATTTTTATAAATGATCTTTTGTCTAAAACTTTTAACCCACTACATTGTTTCGCTGATGACAGTACCCTCTGATTTTCATATTCGTTTTTAGATTCTCATCCTTGTTCTTCGGATGTGGACTACCAACGGCAGCGTATGATAAGCTCATAAAATTCTGATCTTGACAGCATTGTTCAATGGGGATTTAAAAACCGTGTAGAATTTAATGCTTCGAAAACTCAATGCTGCCTACTGTCGCAAAAGCGTAACCCTCCCCCAATGCCACTATCCATGGGTGGTACTTGCATCGAGGAGATTGAACAACTATCGGTCCTAGGTATGTGCATCACAAATCACTTGCTGTGGAGTGATCATATATTTGACATCGCCAAAAATGCTGCTAAGTGTTTAGGTTTTCTCCGACGATGCAAGAAGTTTTTTACTCCTTCTGATCTGGCTACAATTTACAAAGCTTTTATTCATCCCAAACTTGAGTATAACTCTCATATTTGGGCTGGAGCCCCAATAACGTACTTGAGTCTTCTGGATAGAATTGAAAAAGGAGCTCTAAAAATGATAGGAGATCGTTCTCTTACTGAGACATTTGCTTCTCTTGAACCCCGCCGCAAGGTCTCATGCCTATCATTGTTTTATCGTTATTTTTATAAACAATGCTGTAGTGAAATAGCCAGTTGCATTCCTCCCCTTAAACAATTCAACCGTAATACCCGTACTGCTAGGAATGCCCATCAGTTTACCCTTGAGCCCAATTTCGGACGTACTGTTAAGTACAGAGATTCTTTCTTTAGCCGCACTACGCGAATGTGGAATGCTTTACCAGACACAGTATTTCCCACTCATTACAGTCTGCAGACATTCAAAACCAATGTGCATCGGTTTCTCCTTTCTAATCCTATCCTCATTTCCTAATTGCTCGCACTGTGTTTAATCATTATAAGGGTATTCATAACCCCTTTCGTGCGCGCTCAATAAAAAAACAAAAAAAAAAAAGTAGTTTTACGGAGTGGCGACCCAAGCGATTGGCAGGAAATAAAAAAAATACTAGTTAGACATTTTGGTGAAAAAGAATCCTTTTTAAAATTAAAGGAGCAAGCTGACAAAGTGTATTCAAAAAATATTACACAACTTTATAATTTATATTCAGACATTCTCTGTAGATTAAATAATAAATATTATCTTTCGGAAGATAAACCGATAGAGTATAATCCTAGCAATAATGAAGCGTCATTATTAGCTAAATTTTGTGAAAAAATCCCACCAAATGCTAGTTCGATTATAATTAATCACAACATACAAACTTTAAGTGAAGCATTCTATAAATTAGAATCTTGTCATTGGACAAAAGAAGAAAATAATAATAGTAATGATAGAAATATTCGAAGTTATAGAACTGGAAATAACAATAATAATTTTAATGATAGATACAAAAATAATTTCAACAATAATAATAACAAAATAATAACAAAATTAATAATTTTAATCCAAACTATAGGAACGATTGGAATTATAGAAATGAATCTGGGAACATAGCAATAAATAGAAATCAGAATAATATCGGTCAGAATTTTTATAGAAACAATCAAAATTATAGGCAACCAAATAGAAGTGGCAATTTTTCTAATCAGTACAGTAATCAGAATCCATTCACACAAAATAAAAGAAACATTCCAGAACCAATGGAAGTAGACCATATTACTCCAAACACATCAAATTTTCAAATACATGCCTCAGCAGCCCATTACCCTGCATAGATTTTCATATTTTAAATAAAAAACTTAGATTTTTAATAGATACAGGAGCAGCGACTTCTGTATTAAAAAAAAGTAGATTAGTAAAACCAGTAACCCTGAAGACATTATATAAAGATAATTTAGTAAAAATGAAAATAATTTTACCGTTACCAAGTGTTCCAATAAAAAAGATTCAACTATGGAATTTTCAATTACTTCAATATCTAACAGTTCTTTCGATGGAATTTTAGGAAATAATATCCTGATTCCACTACAAGCTGAGTTATCATATTTTACTCATACTTTGAACATTAATAATATTGAAATCCCATTGCTTTCAAACCCTAAAGATTATCCTTTAGATAGTTATATTCAAATAAACTTATGTAGTATTGATTAACAAAATTTATTTAACAAGTTAATAGAACCTTACATGAATATTGACGCAAAGAAAGCTCTCAATCAAATAATAAAGAATAACAAACAATTATTTTATCAAGAAGGAGATATTTTAACTAACTTAAATGAAGTAATACACAAAATAGAAACAAAAGATGATAAGCCAATATATTCACGCCTATATAGATATCCAGAAATACATAAAGAAGAAGTTGATAGACAAATAATTGAAATGTTAGAACAAGGCATAGTAAAAGAAAGTAGCAGTCCATATAATGCTCCTATCTGGGTCGTACCCAAAAAGATAGACAACTCGGGACTTAAGAAATGGCGTATTGTCATAGATTATAGCAAGCTTTACGGAGTAACCGTGGAAGACAAGTTTCATATACCTAATATTGATGATATTTTAAGTAAATTGGGAAGAGCAGTGACGATTGCAACGACCCTGGCCGTGTCTATTCTGTTTCGTTTTATTAAATCATTCGATCTGTTTTTGTCAAAGGTTGGCCATATCTTTCTAGTTATTTTACAGGTTGCCAAACCTTGCCACCTCTTTGTTGATTCTGAAAGGAAGTGGTCATATATTCTGCCCTTCACGAAGCCCAGTGGAAGATCTACTGATTCCGCCTGAGAGACGAGAAGGGCTGATCCTTGACTAGCAAGATCATCTGCTCGCTCATCGCCTTGGATGTCGCTATGGCCTGGGACCCATACGAGAGAAATTTTTATACTATCACTGAAACCTGAGAGCTCTGCTCTGCATTGATGAACTATCTTTGAAGACACCAGGCAGCTGTTAATTGCCTTAATTGCCTTGGCTATCTTTACAAATGGCTACATTGTGAATATTATGGTAAGATATTGTTTTTTGTTTGAGTATCCTACAGGCTTCCTTAATAGCAAGCACTTCAGCTTGAAATATGCTGGCAGCGTTGGGCAGGCGGAACGATTGACTAATTTTAAGTTTGTCGGAGTAAACACCCGCCCCAACTCCGTCAACCATCTTTGAGCCGTCAGTGAAAATTGTGGTGTCATATTCATTTGTCACCGTATCGTTTTTCCATTCGTCTCTGGTAGGAAAAAGCACATTGAAACTTTTATCAAAGTCAAGACAAGGGTATTGGTAGTCAATATGGACTGAGCGAAGATCTATTGGCAACAGTTTTAAAATTTGTCCATGACCATAGGGTCTTTCTGCCCAACAGCTTGCTTCTTTAAGCCTGGTTGCACTGCAGGATACCATGTATTTGATGTGAAGGTCTAGAGGCAAAAGATTAAGAATAACGCTTAAGGCATCGGTTGGGCAAGATTTAATTGCACCTGTAGAACCTATGCTGGCTGTTCTTTGAATCTTTTTCAGTTTGTCTATATTATATTTTTAACTTAGGGCTGGCCACCATACGATCGATCCGTATGTTAGAATTGGACGAACTACAGCTGTGTAAGTCCATAATATCATTTTAGGCTTCAGACCCCATTTTTTCCCGAAAGTTTTACTACATGCATAGAAGGCTATACTTGCTTTCTTCACACGTTCTTCGATATTGATTTTCCAGCTAAGCTTAGGGTCCAGAATAACTCCTAGGTATTTAGCTTTTGTTGATAGAGAAAGAGTGTGACCGTTCAACTGGGGTAGGGTGAAGGGGGGAATTTTAGTCCTAGTGGTGAAGAGCATCAATTCGGTTTTATTTGGATTGACACCTAGTCCACAACTAGTAGCCCAGATGTCAACTCTTTTCAAGGCAGTTTCCATGATATCACTTATCACTGTAGGAAACGCCCCTGATGTCATAACCACCAGGTCATCCGCATAAGCCACCGCCTTTACACCACAGTTGTCCAGTTCACAAAGGATTGTGTCCATGACAAGCAACCATAGTAAGGGGGATAGAACTCCTCCCTGAGGTGTACCCCTATCTACGAGTTTAACAATGTGGTCATTACCTAACGTTGCTTGAATGATTCTTGATCTTAACATGGATAAAATCCATTTTGTAATGTAGGCATCGACGCCGAACTTGACAAGAGATCCCTGAATCGAATTAGCAAGAACGTTATTGAAAGCTCCCTCGACGTCAAGGAAGGTTGCAAGGGTATATTCTTTATATTGAATTGTTTTTTCAATGGTGCGCACAACCTCGTGAAGAGCCGTTTCCGTGGACCTTCCCTTAAAGGTAAGCGTACTGTGATTTGGAAAGAGGATTTCTATCTAAAATCCCTCTAATGTATATGTCAATTATTCTTTCCAGTGTTTTCATGACGAAGGAAGTGAGGCTGATGGGCCTAAAGTCTTTTGGGGCTTCGTGTCCCCGTCTCCCCACCTTCGGAATGAAAATAACTTTAACTTGTCTCCACGACTTGGGGACGTAGTCAAACCGGAAGCAATTTGTGAAGAATACTTCTAACCAGGGTACAGCTGTGTAATGCAACTTCTGTAGCATTATGGGAATAATGCCATCTACACCTGGAGATTTGTATGGGGAGAAGCTATTAATAGACCAGGAAATCTTTTCCTTGGTTTTAATATCATGAATATTTTCTAAGTGTTCTGACTGAGCACTAAGGGCATTGTCTGTTACTAGGCTGTAATCCTTACAGCCTGGGAAATGGGTTGTCATTAAAGCCTCTAGAGATTCGGCTGAATCCACTGTCCAAGTACCATCCTCCTTTTTGAGGAGAGATGGACATGAGTTTTGTTTTGACAGTATTTTGCCTAGCCTAGCAGAGTCTTTTATATTTTCAATTGATTCACAGTATTCTTTCCAAGCCAGCCTTTTGGCTGAGGATACCGCTTTTTTGTAATCTTTGAGGCAGTCCATGTACGGTTGCCATTGTTTGCTAACGCAGCAGATATTGAAGGTCTTTCTTGTAATCTTCCTAAGATTTGAGATATCTTCATTCCACCATGGAGGGAAAGTTTTTTTACTGTACCTAACTGGACAGGAAGCTTTGAATGCTACATTCAGAGCCGTTTCAAAAGTGCTTACTTTCGCCTCCAGTTCTTCTACGGAATCTAAAACAAGATTCGGTACAGTTCTTAATTTGGAATTTACAACTTGACTGAATTTGTTCCAGTCGGTTTTTTTGGGGTTTCTAAACGGGACAGGGGGCTTAGTGTTAAGACCTAATTCGTAAAGTATATACCTGTGATCGGAGAATGATCTCAGTTTAGATACTTTCCAGTTTTCCAACCTGACCTGTTCATAATTGTTTGTTAGTATAACGTCTATTAATTCGACAATACTTCGTCAGTCGAAGTGCTTTATATATAAAAAAAAAAAAAAAAAAAATTGTTTGTTTTTTCATTTAAATCAATTGTTTTTTTATTTAATTATTTAAATTTTAAATAATTTTGTTTTTTTAAATGTTTGATTGTTTATTTTATTTTTGTCATCTCTGTCGAAACGTTGGGAAAATCAATGTAAACTTTGTTTCATTGTCACTACTAATGACCAAATAAGCCGAAGGAAGAATAAGATTTCATCCAAAATCCACAAGTATAACGTCTAGCACATCTTCCCACCCTTCAAACGTATCCGTACTCGGGAAAATGAAGGTGGAGATATTGCCTCTGTTACAAATAGACATGTTGTTAGAAATAATGAAATCAAATAAAGACTCACCTCTTTCGTTGATTTCGGAACTGCCCCATACCGTGTGCCTAGCATTGGCATCACAACCTAGTATGAGGTTGATCTTATGGACCAGAGTGGCAACTTCCTCGGGTGGTGCAATTCGATCGTGGGCCATATACGCCGATTCTACGTATAATCCACTTACACCTTCTGTTTCCAGTCTGACAACTGTCAGGTCTGGAGTGCTAAAATTTGGACATAAAAATACTTTTAAATGTTTTTTAGCAATAATACATGTGCGAGGGTTACCTTGGTTATTGTTGTTTGAGATGTAATAGAGATTGTAGAGCTGGTCTTGAAGCCCGCAGATCTTATGGCTTCGAACCCATGGCTCTTGAATGATGCCGAAATCCACATCTTCCTCTCTGAGATTGTCTGAAGCACTTTTTGAGTGCTTCAGATTAATCTGCGTGAATTTCAGCATTTTGGGTTGTAGTTGCGGCCACACTCAAAGGTTCCAACGTCACGTCAGATGTTTCTACAACTCCTGTGTCACCCCCTTGATCCTTGTCGCAAGATCCTCACTTTGGCTTCCCTGATGCCAAAATTTAATCGATGAGAATTAACAATCGATAACCTTCCTGCCTCATCAATCAAGAGCAGGAAGGACATCGTTGTTTTGTTGGCATTGGCCCCTTCGGCTTTAATGACGACCCAGTCGTCCATAGCAACCCCCGGGTTTTGGCATTTTAGGACTTTGAGAAAGCTCTCACCATCCAACTTTTCCATATACGGTACCCAAATGCGAGCCTTTGGTCGTCTGGGAATGTCCCTGGCTTGGATTAGCTTGAGCTTCATGCCTTTCCATGCATCACTAATCTTAGTGACGCAATCGCCAAGGAATTCCTTCGACAACTGATCCTTGCACTTGATCACCCTATATCCTCTTACCGTCTCAGCAGAGCTGAAGGATGGAGAGGGCCCTCCCTTACCCTCTAGGATATGTTCCACCACCATACCCTGCAGTCGAGCCTCAATAGCGTTCCACGCTTCAAGGACTGGTTTCCCTGTAGAGGAAAACTCGTCCGTCAGCGCAACTTGAAGGTCGTCCCTGACGATCTCACTCAAAGTTTTCGCCACTGGCTGACTGCCGGATGTGGATGGTGGAGTGTTTTTTTTATTTCTGGCAAGAACTGGAAGAGCCTTACTCTTTTTCGAGGGCCGAGGAGTCTCATCCTGAGACCTGTTGCGCTTTGCAGCTTGCTCTTTCCTCTGAAGAGTAGCGCCCTCCAAGAACTTGCTATATTCTTCAACAATTTTGGAGAAATTCTCCCTGTCCTCACGATCGCGTTCGCTTAAAGCTTGCGTTTCTTCTCGTTTCGCAATTTTTTTCAGGACGAACCTAGCATGGTTGAACTGGGCCTTGCGAGTCGTGCGATGGGACCTATGTTTGTTTGTCCGGCCTTGTTTTTGTGTTGTGGTTAGCACCCGCCCACCGCTGGTGCTCTGAGTGCTAACCGAAGGTTTTGGTGACGATGGAGTACTACTACGAGCAGCACTACCTTCGCCACCGACGTTGATAATTGTCTCCTGACTGGAGGCAAGCAGTTCGCCTTCTGACGCGCTGCCAAGTTCGTTAAAGTCTGTCATATCAACGTCTGGATGTTGTTGTTGTTGTATTTGGGGTCTGTAATCGTTCGTCATGTCATCGTCTGGGGTTTTGGGTTTTGAAAAATCTATTTTGGTCCCACGAGTAGTACGGAAAGGAGGTCAGCCCCGGCAGAGCCGATATACCGGGGTAAGGTAAAGAATATTTCGGGCCTTGTAGAAGTTATAGTATCAGAAGATGAAAAGAAAAATACTAAATTTATCTTGATATATAAAGAAGACTTACTATTAAACCAAAAGATGTTAGCGATTATTTTACTGAAGCATTAAGGGAATTTTACCCGATCACGGCAAAGTGGCATTATACTGTCCAAGTGATAATTTATTTTGCGAAATTCAGAAAAAATATGTTGAGCTTTACAGCAATCAAAGTAAACTAAAATTACTAAGATGCATTACGCTTTTAAAAGATTTAAATAATACGAACGATGCATTCAATCTCATTCAGAAAATTCATGAACAATTTAATCACAGGGGAATACATGAAACATATCTTGAAATAAAAAACGAATTCTATTTTCCAAAGTTAAACTAGAACTTAAACTAGAACTGAATTTTATAGTTTCACCCCTAAGGAAGACAAGCTTCAAACAGTCCTCCTGAAGGGTATCGAATCCTCTACGGATCCGCAGGCGCTCTTAGCATAGCTCCGTCATTGGCGAGCGACGATCTCGATTTTATCGGGGTCAGACCGTTTACCACAGTCAAAGCCAGACGGGAGAAACGGAAGTTACCATTCTTCCTAGTTCAGCTCTCAGCAAATTGAGTGGTCTAAGGAATATAACAGTCCTGGATTACCAAGTTGTACGATGGGAAAAATTAAACAAGCAGAAAGACATGCTTCAATGCATGAACTGCCAAGGGTTTGGACACGTTGCAGTTAACTGTGGTATGGACCCAGTCTGCGTTAAATGTGGAGATACCCACAAAACAGGGGAGTGTAAACTTGGGCAAGATAGGGTCACAGATATGACCCAGTTAAAATGTGCGCTCTGCCGAGGCTCCGGGCACCCCGCAAACTATCGGGGATGTCCGAAGTTTCAGGAGATAAGGCAAAACAAAGCCCAAAAGAAAACAGTAGAGGTGAGACGCCCTGAAGTACGCCAGAAAACAACTTCCGTCAATCCCGCAATTTCTTACGCCCAAATCGCGTCTGGAAGGGGAAACACGGTACAGCCTCAACCACAGGTAGCCAAACAGGTCCAAGTGCCTACGGCTCCTGTGCCAGAGGCAGATCTGATGCAGGTGTTGCTGACCATTCATGGTCAGTTAACCGACGTGCAAAAACAGATCAGGGAGCAGGCGGCTAGGGTGGATTACCTCTACTCTATTCTGCCGGCAACGCGAAATGGTTAAAGGCGCGCTGCCTGAGCGACCCTTTAAGATCCTAGCTGTGAATGTAAATTCGCTGATTAGGACCGAACGTAGAGCAAACCTCTTTCATTTGCTGCAAGACCAAAGTCCTGATGTATTTATGGCTAGCGAAACTAAGCTAAACCAGAAACACAAATTGACTAATAATAATTACAATATCGTGCGAAGGGATCGGCCTAACTCCTCTCAAGGGGGTGGGGTCGCAATCTTCATACGAAAGGGCATTAAATTTAAGGTTATATATAATAGTGAAGTGCGAAGATTTGGGCAGCTAGAAGCCTGCATCATTTGCATTCCGCTCCTGCAGAGGAAAAGAATGTACGTGATCTCGGCGTACGCACCCGAAGCACCTCAGCCTGCTAATTTTATCGCAGAACTCGAAAAACTTTTCGAATGCTTAAGACTGCACTTGGATGAAAATTATTATCTAATGGCAGGAGATTTGAACGCCAAACATGAAGATTGGGGAAATCAAATTCAAAATCCGAGAGGGTACCATTTATTTAATTGGATGGGTCGTCACAGTGTTGAGTGTAGGATCGGTCTTTTTGCGACAGATAGACCTTCGTTTCCTAGGAGCGGTGGCTTTCTGGATCTTTTACTGCTTGACTCACGACTTGTTATAACTGACGCAACAAATCAACAGACAAGAAACTGTTTACGAACAATCGAATACGACAGCGATCACTGCGGACTTGCCACCGTAATACAGCTTCCGAGCGAACTTGTGGAATTGGATGAGTATGTGCCTGTGCACTCTTACAATTTCAGTAAGACGCGCTGGCCACGCTTCTCCAACGCCTTGGCAAGAGAAATACGTTCCGAGGACATTTCTCCACCAAATGACAGAAACCTGACGAACCTCGAGATCGACGGGTTTCTGACTCAAATGGATACGACTATAAAACGAACAATGGACAAAACAATCCCAAAATATAAGGAACAAGACCCAAACGGTTTATACAAGAACGCGACAATCGACGCACTACACCGACAAAAAAGTGGACTGCTGACTAGGTTGAAACTTCTTTATAGACGTTTCACGGACACACGTGATCTGGAGATTAGGACATTGAAGTCGTCGATCAAAAACATTAACGTTCTGATTAGACAAAACTATAGATTATCTATTAATTTATATTGGGATAACAGAATTCGGGCTGTTAATTCTAGCGACCCTAGTATGTTTCCCCAAATAAATAAGATATTTAGAAGAAATGATCAAAACGATCTTCCATGTCTTAAACTCCAGAGGACAACAGATAACGAAGACGTACTAACGATTGCGGGAATTGATCCGGAGGGTGCCGTTTTCGATGACAATTTTTATATGATAGAAGATCCTCAGGAAAAGGTAGAAGCTGTAGGGGCTGCTTTCCAGCAAGTGTATAAGGTGAATGCTAGCATTCGTCCGAATCATGACCTGGAGAACAGAGCCTTGCTGCACAATTTCTATCTTGGAAATAACATAACGCAATGGCGATCTGAGAATACTGGTTTCACCGTGTTCAATGACGAAAATTTGGCAAACGCCACCATCGCCGAGCAAAATGGACCCAGTTCATTGTTAATTTCGAAGGTAGAACTTCATTTAATTTTTCAAACATTAAAGAAAAAGAAATCTGCGGGGGTCGATGGTATACCCAACATTGTGTTACGACATCTCCCTGAGGAAGCCATAGACATTTATACCACACTGTTTAACAACGCATTGAATAATGCATATTATCCAGTGAGTTGGAAGACAGCTGTGGTCCATCCTCTCCCCAAAAAGGGAAAGGACAGCTCCAATCCGGCAAATCTTCGGTCGATAAGTCTTCTTCCAAGTATCAGTAAGGTATTCGAAAAGATTCTCAATAGAGCTCTGTTCAAGTGGGCTGAGGACAAAAATATTATTCCAGACAATCAGTTTGGCTTTAAGGCGGGACATGACACTATTCATGCCGCGTCTAAGTTAGTTTCTGATGTTCAATGGAACAAAGCGAAAAATCAATGCACGGGTGCCGTTCTTGTTGATTTAGAGAAGGCTTTCGACACCGTATGGTTAGAGGGTCTTTATCTGAAATTAACCAGATTTGGCATAAGTAAACCACTGTTGTATATGCTTCATGACATGCTCAATGGTAGAAAGTTTGTTGTCAAAAGTGGCAATGTAACTTCCACCACAACTTTTGATATTAAAAACGGTCTACAGCAAGGAGCTGTGAACTCGCCGATTCTTTTTAGTGTTTACACCAGCGATCTGATAGGTAGTCTCACTCATGCGATTGCGTATGCCGATGACCTTGTAGCGTACAGGACGGGTCCAAAAGTTGAAGTCATCAGAATTCTCTTGCAGCGTGACTTCGACAAGATTCAGCGATATTGTGATGACTGGAAGTTAAAAATTAACTTTCAGATATCAGAAACTATCCTGTTTAGAACCCCTTTGTCTAAGGCTTCTAGGGATACAAGAAAGAACTGGAGAAATCTAGTGATCGTTGGACCAAGTGGACATCCACTGGCGAGTAAAGATGTAGTAAAGTACCTTGGTATCTGGCTAGATCAGTATCTATATTTCAATCGACATATAGATGCTGCTCTGGCCAGAGCTAGGGGAGCGTTTGCTCTGACAAGACGGTTGTTTTATAGCAGCCGCCTTGAAAACAGAGTGAAGGTGATTTGCTACATGGCCCTCATACGGCCGATGATTGCCTATGGGTGCCCTGTGTGGTTTAACGTTGCCCCATCTCAAATGGAAAAGATTCGGGTGTTTGAGAGGCAGTGTCTTAGGACCTGTCTTGGATTACACAGAACACCAGAGTCGGAGTACAAACATTATTATGCCAACGAGGTCTTATACAACGGGGCCAATATAAACAGGATAGATAACTTTTTAATTAAGCTGATTCGGGGTCACATTGCAAGAGCGATGACCTCAGCCAATGGACTTATTTTCGGGGCTTATTACCCCAATGAAGAATATAGTGAGAGCGTTTGTCTTAACGGTTTCATCCCGCCCGAGACATTCCTCTATTTAGACAGTCGGGGGCTGATACAGGATAGATTGGCGGTTCCGTTAATCTACCACGTCGGCCGTAGAACTGTGGATCGGCGAATCCTGTATGGTCGAGACGTCGGCTCTGGGAACGGAGCAGAGCGTCTGCGGTTCAGTAGAGCTGTGCTCCTTCGGGACAAAAAGGACTGTTATAAGCAAGTTCAAAAATACTGGTGGTTGGGTGACCACCTTGATATTGATGGTTAGTCAAAATTGTTGCCTTGGCCGACCCACGTATTTTTAAGTATTAATAGGTTTTTTATTTTATGTAGGACAGTGGTGGCACCAAAAAAATTATAAAAACTGCATTTGCTTGTGGATATGTACATTGGGCGCTAGTACATATGCATATATATTCATTTATGCATATGTGTGGGTGTGTGTGCATTTGCATAAGCTGCTGCGAAAAAAAAAAAAAAAAAAAAAAAAAAATACGCTGCGGGTGGCTGTTGTAGTTTTAAGTTATTTTAAGTATTTTTAAGTAGTTTAAGTTAATTACGTATATTTACGTATATTTTAGTTTTATTTAGGTTAATTTAGTTTTATTTAGGTAAAGGGTAGTTTTAAGTTTTTATATAAAATAAAATAAATGTCTTGAAAAACGAGTTTTAAAAAAATTTTCTCGTTTAGTTTTAAGTAATTTTGAATTTTAATTTAAGTAGTTTTTACGCCCAAAGGCATTTTTAATATATAGTTATAGTATAATTTAGAGCGCCCGTATGGGGCCAGTAAGTTAGTTAAGTTATTCTGTAAGCTAGTTTTTAAGGTTTTTGTCTAGCATTTAAGTTAGTTATAAGTTGAATTGAAAATAAAAACATGAATTAAAAAAAAAAAAAAAAAAAAAAAAAAAAATTCCAAGCAAAGATATTTACTTTTTGACTATTTTAGATAAATATACAAAACATTTGACAGCTTTTCCAGTAGCTAGCAGAAATACTCATAAAATTATTGAACAACTTAAGCTAAGAAACTCAATACTAGGCAAACCAGAAGAAATAGTATGCGATAATGAATTTAGTAGCTAAGCATTTAAAGAATATTGCAACGAGGAAGGAATAAAAATAAAATTTAGTACCCCAAATCATAAGACAGGCAATGCAGACGTAGAAAGAGTTCACGGTACACTCAACGAACATATACGCATATATAATGCACAAGAAAATAAAAAGAACATATTAAACTTGAAAGAAAAGGTTATAAAAGCAGTTAGTGTATATAATTGTACAATTCATTCAACAACATTAAGAAATTCTTTAGATTTTATCCAAAACAAAATAAAGGAGAAAGAGTTACAAGAAATAGGAAGCAGAATTCAAAAAGTTAAATAAGATAAAATTAATAAGCTTAATCAAAATAAAACTGATTTTGTTGAACCAGATTTAAATAAAGAGTTATATATAAAAGCCGATGTAGTTAGAACAGCTAAGAAGATAGCAGCAAAATACAAGAAAACCAAAGTAGAAAAGAAAAATAATAAATTTTACGCAAATCAGAAAAAAGTACATAAGAGTTATTTCAAAAGAAAATATAAATACCAAAACACAGATAATAATTTGATCTCTTTACAGGCAATATGAAAATCATAAGTATATATTTATTCTTCATTGTAACCATGGTGAAGTCAGAGTTCTTACTACAAGAAATTCACAACTAATTGTTATAATCAAACAGGAGCCCATTGAATTAGTCGAAAAATACGATAAAATACTTCATATAATTAATTTAGAAACATACAGTGAAATTATAAAACAAATTGAATTTTCTATACAAAATGGATATAATAATTTTAAAGATTTGAGATTAAATAGATTAATGTCAGATGCGTTAGAAGATTCTAAATTAAAATTAAAAAGTATACTTCCACATTCAAGACAAACAAGGGGACTTTTTAACATAGGAGGTAGTGGACTCCATTTTCTTTTTGGTGTAATGGACAATGATGATAGAGTAGCAATTGAAAATCATTTAAAAATCATAGAGGAAAATAATAAAAATGCTACTGCCGAGTTGAATAAACAGATAGGGATTAATGCACAGTTTCAAACAGAATTAGAAACAATGGCAGACCGTATAAACAAACATCAGTATATATTGAGGAATTTCATTAACTCCACAGATATAAAACAAGAAAATTTAGCTAAGAGTATACTTTCACTACAGATCAATACAGATATAATGTTATTAAATAATGAGATAGAAAAGTTACAAGACAACATAGTTTTTTCACGATTAGGCATTTTAGGCAGAAATATCTTGACAAATGAAGAAAACAGAAGATTTAATATCTCAATCAACAAATTAGAACATAAAGAAAGCAGCCTACTTACTAGAAGCAGCCAATTAGTTTTTTTTTTTTAAATACCTACATTTACATATAAATATGAAAGTATAATGATTTTACCTATACCTAATAATAAAGGATTTGATATCGAAATATCTAAATATAACTATATAATTTACAACGGAACAATATATGAGAAAAATGAAATAAAATATGTAAAAAACTTAAAAAAGAGTCCAATATGTATCCAAAATTTGTACAAGACAAAATATGAGAATTGTAAAATAAGATTAAATAAAGATCAAGAATTAATTGAATTAGAAGATGGACTGATTTTAACTAAAAACCTTTTCAAAACAAGTCTAAATAACTATTGTAATAACATTGAATATACAATTTTTAAAAACAACCTTATATATTTCAAAGAATGAAACATAGAGATAAATACAACTATATACAATAATGAAAAAGATACATTTAAGCAAAATATTGTTATTCCACTGTACAACACATTGAATATATCACATATACATCTTACATTAGATGATATACATATAAGTCACATGCAAAATTTAAAAGCTTTACAAGAATTGAAATACAATAATAACGTAAAACATATTATATCATTTAGCAATATAACGCTCATAATAATTACAATTGCAATTTTGCTATTATATTTCAAATACAAAGAAACAAAAAAGTTAAAATTGAAAACATAATTTTAGATTCTCAGGAGAGCATCAAACTTAAGGGGGGAGGAGTTACGTTCTCAGAACACCCTCATATTCAATTATAATCATATTTAAAACACCCTTTCAATAAAGAAGATACAAAGTATCTTCTATGATCATTTTGTCATATAAGCAGTTTGCAATAAAATTAAATCAGATGCACAAGTGTGCATCCAAACAAAGAAAGATAACATTAAATCGTTAGGATTTCATCATACAAAGATAAATGATGAAATAATTATTCTAGATATGCAGAATTGCTGCATAAGCATAATATAAGTATAAATAGGTTGACTTGACCATTGTAAGATTTTAGTATTAACTGAACTTCGTATAGCTGAAGATTTCCCCCCACCAGAGGTAAGGGATCGGATGCTTAGTAAACTATTTAAATAAAATAAACTTGCGTTTTACTTAAGCGGTTGCATTCTCTTATGAGAATGCTAAATATATTTTTTTTGTAATAATTAAATCAACATAAAACTGGCGCAGTCGGTAGGATCCCGAAAGATCCATAGTTAAAATACGCATCTTACTTTTTTAAAAGTAAGATGCGTCAATTCGGGATTTCAAAAGAAAAAAATTGTCCGTACTAATTTAAATAGTGAAATACCGGTTAACTAAAATAACCAAAAGGTATTGGACAAAATTAAAATTAAATCAGTGAAAAACATTAAAGTCAAGATCCGAAAGGACCATCTTTATTTATCCCATAGAGGGAATGTTTAACTGAAAAAAAAAATATATGTGTACAAAAAAAAATATATATAAATATTAAAGTTCAAAAAGTTCATTACTCAAACGGATTGTGGTAGTGTAAAAAAAGACACAACGCAAAAAAAAAATTTATACAAAACGGATTGTGCTAGTGAAGAAAAAGCCACAACGCGAAAAAAAAAATTTTACTCAAAAATAATACAAAACGGATTGTGGTAGTTAGAAAAGCCACAACGCGAAAAAAGAAAATTTTTACGCTTTTATTGAACTATTAATGAGAGACTTATAAAAAAGTTCACATGCCAAAATTCGCACCGTACACCATACCAGCTGCATTAAAATTTAACAAAAAGGAAGGAGAATCAACAGAAGCAGCACCAATTCAACAAATAAGAGGAAAAACAATAGAGGAAAAAAATCTGAAGAAAGTCAACCAGCCATTAATTTAGAAAACCAGGTAAAAATGGCATCAATAAATATCGATCCCTTAAAATTAATAAAAAATTTACCAAACTTCAATGGTTATATTCATAAAAAAATCTGAATTTATAATAAACGCGACAAGCTCATACAATGAGGCAACAAAAGAATTTATAGTTAATGAAATAAAATCTAAATTAACAGATTTCGCCTTAGAAATGTTCCGATCTACATCCCACCGTGAGCGCACGCGTGGGAGCGTAGTACATTTGTCTCTTCTGTGTTGACAAAATAAAACAGAATAATAAATAAATACATAAATATCCACCTCCCTTTTTCAAACACATAAAACTAAAAAGAAAATAAAGAAACCTACGCGCAGCGTGTGCAATAATAAAACAAAAAAAATTGCCAAATAAAATAACCAAGTTTCTTCAGTGCAGTGCAGTGCACATTCATCTAATAATATAAAGAAAAAAAAATAAAAACAACACAACGAGTCTTCCTTGTGCTCCCCTCCCTCTCTGTTCCACCTTCGCCCACAATTGTTTCGCATAGCCACTGCAAGAACTGCTGTTATATACATATTATACAGTGCGGCAATAGACTATGTGAAATGACAACTAGATAAATTGTGGTAAAACTTTTTTTGGGGTTCAGGAGCGGATCAGTTTTAATTTGCCATTAAGGCATAACACTAATGGTAAATTACAACTGTGAAGTTTGAGTGTCCAAAATGAATTTGCTTCCTAGTTAACTGTCTTGTTTTGGTTTTTTTTTGTGTTTTTGTGTATTGTGATGGCTGGTAAGTTCAGTGTTCATTATAGCAACATTCGTGGGCTTAGGAAAAATTTCCATGCTGCGTACGTTCATACTGTTTTGAACAAGCCAGCTATTTTGGCACTAAGCGAATCTCAGGTTGGTGAAACCACTGACCACTCGGAGTTTAACCTTTACGGTTATAGCTTAGTGCCTTTATTCTTTTCTCACCATGGTCTAGCCGTATATGTACGGAATGATGTTGCCTATCAACTTCTACCACAATATGGTCAGTGCACCAACACAAATTTTAATTATATGTGGTTTAAATTCACCGTCCAAAGGCGCATCATTCACACATGTTTTATTTATCGTAGCCCAAGTTTGGATAGTAATTCGACTTCCAACGAATTCGATGCGCTGTCCGACTCTATCCAGAGAATTATATCCCACTTTCCGCACAGTGAGATCGTTGTTACGGGCGATTTCAATGTTCACAATTCTTCGTGGCTGCGCTATTCTGGTCAGACAACACCCGAAGGAAGGATGAAACTGAAATTTTTACGTGGATACACTATCAATTAAGACTTAACTCCACGGTGGCGCTCCACTGCGAGTTTAATCAAACGTAAACCAGCGTCCTGAAGTATAATTACCGAAGTAGATTATAAAGCAGTAACAAATTGAGAACATGTAGGTATGTGCACACTCCTTGTTAAGAAGCGAGACCGATCTACATCTCTTGCACCGAGGTGCCAATTGTTTCCGCTATGGATAACCACAGCCAGCACGAAGCTCCCCAAAAGGGCCAGCCCAACTGTTAGGTAGAGAATGATCATGATTAAATTCCACAAGGGACATTCCTCTCGAACAAACTCTAGGGCTCCTAACACCCGTGCTAAGTTTATTGTACGTCAAACCTAAAACGTCGTGTAGTTGGGGAAATACTCCCAACTGTAACACTTTGACATTCTGACTTTACCTACAAAGTCACAGGGATTGCCTACCCTGAAGATGTAGCCCAAGTATGTCTTGAACTGGAACAAACTCAAGTTCCACATCTCAACTTCTGTCAATTCTACTTGACTTACTCAAGTTTTTTTTTGACGGTAGTAACGCTCGTTACCCAGTTTATGTTCTGGGATAGAGTAGTTATCTACCGCCTTTTCGGGTGGCCTCCTTGAGTTACAAAGACCACCCTGCTTATTTGCTACTTTTCACAATGGCACTAGCCCAGTGCAAAACCAACAAAACACTCATATTATGAAAGTTCCCTTTCGAACGTTTAAATGAGTATTCGTCAAGGACACTTTCGTGATTCCCCTGCCCTAACTACTTTTGCCTGATGTAGGGCCGTTACCCAGTTAATCCTGGGATAGGTTACCTATTGAACACGGACATTACTCTGAAGATGTTTATAAATAAACATTCAGGTATGCTCTGGTTCTTCACCAAACTTGAGGGTGAACTCCCTAGGGTGTGCCGTTCACCCGGACTGCAGTTAGTTCACTGATCGAGACATCTTAGATGCCGTAGAATAATGAACAGTTTAAGCCCTACAACCACGACAAGGTCGCAGTCCATCGGTAGAGACCCGAAGGAAGGTATGTCGAGATCTTTGCTGAGTTAAACCACCTGACTCAGTTAGTTGATGAGCCAACTCGGATTCCTGACGTTGCAGGTCAGTCCGCCAACATTCTAGACTTGTTTCTTGCCTCTGATCCTAATAAATATACGATTAGTGTATTACCGCCTCTAGGCACATCAGACCATTGTGTCATATCTGCTTATTTCTGATGCCAAAAAACCCCAGTTAAAGAGAAAAACCCTACGAGAACCGTATGGCAATATGAGAAAGCCAACTGGAACGGTCTCAACGACTTCTTCAGGAACTTTAGCTGGTCACTATGCTTCCTCGAAAGTGACGTGGGTTCCAGCACAGATATGGTTACAAACTTAATTCTTTTAGGAATGAGAAATTTTATCCCGAATAGGGTAAAATCTATCAAACCTAAAGAAAACTCATGGTTTGATTCGAGCTGTAAAGAGGTTATTAGGATCAAAGATGTAAGTTTCCGGATTTATAAAGCCAACCCTACTGAGGAAAACCGGAATAAGTTCAAACAAGCTAGAAAGAATTGTGACGGACATATTCGACGCATTAAATTTTTGCATGACCAGAAATTAAGGCAAAAAATACTACAATGTCCCAAAGGTAGTAAAAATTTCTGGTCATTTGTAAAAAATGTGCGCAATACTACGTCATCGTCAGTTCCTACGCTCGTTTCCAATGACACTCCTTTTGTAAGCTCGATTGATAAAGCCAATCTGCTTGCAGCACAGTTTGCTGTTAATTCGATGCTGCCAATTAGTGACATGACTCCTCCTGTACTTCAAAGCGTAAACGATTCTATTGGACGAATATTTTTTCGCACTCGTTCAGTTGCTAGAGTCCTAAAAGATCTTGACATTCACAAATCCGCTGGCCCGGATAGTATCCCCGCTATTGTTCTGAAGAGGTGTTCTTCAACGCTGGCAAAACCACTGCGTAAGCTTTTCCATCTGTCCTATTCCACTGGTCTCTTTCCGAGTGGATGGAAAACTGCATTTGTCCAGCCTGTCCCTAAAAAGGTGAATCCAACCCACTACATTGTTTCGCTGATGACAGTACCCTCTGCTTTTCATATTCGTTTTTAGATTCTCATCCTTGTTCTTCGGATGTGGACTACCAACGGCAGCGTATGATAAGCTCATTAAATTCTGATCTTGACAGCATTGTTCAATGGGGATTTAAAAACCGTGTAGAATTTAATGCTTCGAAAACTCAATGCTGCCTACTGTCGCAAAAGCGTAACCCTCCCCCAATGCCACTATCCATGGGTGGTACTTGCATCGAGGAGATTGAACAACTATCGGTCCTAGGTATGTGCATCACAAACCACTTGCTGTGGAGTGATCATATATTTGACATCGCCAAAAATGCTGCTAAGTGTTTAGGTTTTCTCCGACGATGCAAGAAGTTTTTTACTCCTTCTGATCTGGCTACAATTTACAAAGCTTTTATTCATCCCAAACTTGAGTATAACTCTCATATTTGGGCTGGAGCCCCAATAACGTACTTGAGTCTTCTGGATAGAATTGAAAAAGGAGCTCTAAAAATTATAGGAGATCGTTCTCTTACTGAGACATTTGCTTCTCTTGAACACCGCCGCAAGGTCTCATGCCTGTCATTGTTTTATCGTTATTTTTTTAAACAATGCTGTAGTGAAATAGCCAGTTGCATTCCTCCCCTTAAACAATTCAACCGTAATACCCGTACTGCTAGGAATGCCCATCAGTTTACCCTTGAGCCCAATTTCGGACGTACTGTTAAGTACAGAGATTCTTTCTTTAGCCGCACTACGCGAATGTGGAATGCTTTACCAGACACAGTATTTCCCACTCATTACAGTCTGCAGACATTCAAAACCAATGTGCATCGTTTTCTCCTTTCTAATCCTATCCTCATTTCCTAATTGCTCGCACTGTGTTTAATCATTATAAGGGTATTCATAACCCCTTTAGTGCGCGCTCAATATAAAAAACAAAAAAAAAAAAGTAGTTTTACGGAGTGGCGACCCTAGCGATTGGCAGGAAATAAAAAAAATACTAGTTAGACATTTTGGTGAAAAAGAATCCTTTTTAAAATTAAAGGAGCAAGCTGACAAAGTGTATTCAAAAAATATTACACAACTTTATAATTTATATTCAGACATTCTCTGTAGATTAAATAATAAATATTATCTTTCGGAAGATAAACCGATAGAGTATAATCATAGCAATAATGAAGCGTCATTATAAGCTAAATTTTGTGAAAAAATCCCACCAAATGCTAGTTCGATTATAATTAATCACAACATACAAACTTAAAGTGAAGCATTCTATAAATTAGAATCTTGTCATTGGACAAAAGAAGAAAATAATAATAGTAATGATAGAAATATTCGAAGTTATAGAACTGGAAATAACAATAATAATTTTAATGATAGATACAAAACAATTTCAACAATAATAATAACAAAATAATAACAAAATTAATAATTTTAATCCAAACTATAGGAACGATAGGAATTATAGAAATTAATCTGGGAACATAGCAATAAATAGAAATCAAAATAATATCGGTCAGAATTTTTATAGAAACAATCAAAATTATAGGCAACCAAATAGGAGTGGCAATTTTTCTAATCAGTACAGTAATCAGAATCCATTCACACAAAATAAAAGAAACATTCCAGAACCAATGGAAGTAGATCATATTACTCCAAACACATCAAATTTTCAAATACATGCCTCAGCAGCCCATTACCCTGCATAGATTTTCATATTTTAAATAAAAAACTTAGATTTTTAATAGACACAGGAGCAGCGACTTCTGTATTAAAAAAAATATATTTCCTAGAAACTTTGAAAGTAGATTAGTAAAACCAGTAACCCTGATGACATTATATAAAGATAATTTAGTAAAAATGAAAATAATTTTACCGTTACCAAGTGTTCCAATAAAAAAGATTCAACTATGGAATTTTCAATTACTTCAATATCTAACAGTTCTTTCAACGGAATTTTAGGAAATAATATCCTGATTCCACTACAAGCTGAGTTATCATATTTTACTCATACTTTGAACATTAATAATATTGAAATCCCATTGCTTTCAAACCCTAAAGATTATCCTTTAGATAGTTATATTCAAATAAACTTATGTAGTATTGATTCACAAAATTTATTTAACAAGTTAATAGAACCTTACATGAATATTGACGCAAAGAAAGCTCTCAATCAAATAATAAAGAATAACAAACAATTATTTTATCAAGAAGGAGATATTTTAACTAACTTAAATGAAGTAATACACAAAATAGAAACAAAAGATGATAAGCCAATATATTCACGCCTATATAGATAACCAGAAATACATAAAGAAGAAGTTGATAGACAAATAATTGAAATGTTAGAACAAGGCATAATAACAAGATAGGAGCATTATATGGACTGCTACTTTCTGGGTCGTACCCAAAAAGATAGACAACTCGGGACTTAAGAAATGGCGTATTGTCATAGATTATAGAAAGCTTTACGAAGTAACCGTGGAAGACAAGTTTCATATACCTAATATTGATGATATTTTTAGTAAATTGGGAAGAGCCCAATATTTTACTACGTTAGATCTAGCTAAAGGTTTTCATCAGATATTGGTGAATTATAAAGACAGACATAAAACCGCTTTTTCAATAGCTAATGGCCATTACGAATTTAATCGGATGCCATTTGGATTAAAAAATGCCCCCGCTTCTTTTCAGCGAATGATTAATCACGTCTTAGAAGGACTTGTAGGAAAAATATGCGTAGTTTATTTAGATGATATTCTTATATTTAGTACATCACTAGAAGAACATATTTGTTCAATTAATAAAATATTTCAGAAGCTTAAACAACATAATTTAAAAATACAAATAGATAAGTACAAGTTTTTTAGCAAAAATACAGAATATTTAGGGCATATAATTACTACTAATGGAATAAAGCACAACCCAGAGAAAATAAAAGCAATTGATAAAATACCGATTCCTTGTACAACAAAACAAATAAAATCTTTTCTAGGACTAACAGGTTACTACAGAAAATTTATTCAAGATTATTCAAAAGTAGCAGTACCAATGACCAAATATCTTAAAAAAGGAGTAAAGATTAATATTAAAGACCCAGAATATATTACAGCTTTTGAAGAACTTAAATTACTTATATCTAGTGATCCAGTTTTAAAATATCCTGATTATAAAAAAGAATTCGTATTAACAACAGATGCATCCAATTATGCAATCGGATCTGTTCTTTCACAATCAAATCACCCAATATGCTATGCATCTCGCACTCTTAACGAACATGAACGCAAATATAGCACTATTGAAAAAGAATTATTAAGTATTGTATGGTCAACAAAATATTTCAGACCCTATCTTTACGGACGAAAATTTAAAATACGAACTGATCATAGACCTTTAATATGGTTAAGTAAGTTAAGTAATCTTAAAGAACCAAACTCAAAGCATCAGAGATGGAAAATTAGTTTAAATGAATATGACTTTGAAATTGAATATTTAAAAGGAAAAGAAAATCGTGTAGCAGATTATCTCAGTAGACTTGAAGTAAATGCACTAAACAGAAAAGATGACTCCTCATTGGCCACAAATCATAGTGGAACAGAAAAAAGAAATGATCACATAGGTATTTCAGAATTACCAGCAAATATGTTTAAGCATCAAATAGAAGTTATAGGTAGGTAGGTAAAATGGCAGTTTCGCAGAACAACTGTTCCGAAGAAACCCAATTAGCGCGGAAAAGCGCCGTTTTGATACCATAACTCGTTTGATATATATTTCTGATTTTTTTGTGATATAGTGGTAGTGACTGTTAAGCTGAGGGGACTAGTTTTTGGTCTGTGCCCGCAGTCACAAGGGAAGAACCTAGCTCACACTGTATGCTGGGTGGTTCCATTTGGACTGAGAGACGACCAATTAACTTTACACCAGATCTATATTCCTAAAGGTAAGTTCCAGAAACTTAAAAGGTGAAAGTTGAAATGGAAAGTGAGTGAGTGCTTTGAAAAGCTAAGGGGACCAGTTTTTGGTCTGTGCCCGCAGTCCCAAAGGAAGAAATTAGCTCACACTGTGTGCTTGGTGGTTCCATCCGGACTGAAAGCCTGCCCAATAACTTTACACTAGATCTATATGAGGCTAAGCCCGTTCAAAGACAGTTTATAACTTCCAGGTATTAAACAGTGCTCTGATTCTATTGCCAAAGATAGAGTAAGTGCTAGTCCGAATAGCCAGTCCTAAACGGAAGTCTCAAAAAACTTCCAAGGTGAAAGTTGAAATAGAGATATTGCTTGGTTTGTTAAAGCCAACTGGTGCTGTTGAGAAAAGCGGTAAAATCATTTATCCCTTTGTTCGACAGCACGTTTAGGTTGTCGAGAAACAGGCTACTAAATGCCTGGAGGCGAGATCTAGCCAGGGCCGGACAGTGGCAGAGGAAATGCTCAATAGTTTCCTTCTCCAGCGGATTTCTACAACTACGGCAGTAGCTGTTAAAAGGTATGCGCAGTTTAGCTGCGTGTTTGCCTATTGGCCAATGGCCAGTGACGATTGCAACGACCCTGGCCGTGTCTATTCTGTTTCGTTTTATTAAATCATTCGATCTGTTTTTGTCAAAGGTTGGCCATATCTTTCTAGTTATTTTACAGGTTGCCAAACCTTGCCACCTCTTTGTTGATTCTGAAAGGAAATGGTCATATATTCTGCCCTTCACGAAGCCCAGTGGAAGATCTACTGATTCCGCCTGAGAGACGAGAAGGGCTGATCCTTGACTAGCAAGATCATCTGCTCGCTCATCGCCTTGGATGTCGCTATGGCCTGGGACCCATACGAGAGAAATTTGTATACTATCACTGAAACCTGAGAGCTCTGCTCTGCATTGATGAACTATCTTTGAAGACACCAGGCAGCTGTTAATTGCCTTAATTGCAGCTTGGCTATCTATACAAATTGTGAATATTATGGTAAGATATTGTTTTTTGTTTGAGTATCCTACAGGCTTCCTTAATAGCAAGCACTTCAGCTTGAAATATGCTGGCAGCGTCGGGCAGGCGGAACGATTGACTAATTTTAAGTTTGTCGGAGTAAACACCCGCCCCAACTCCGTCAACCATCTTTGAGCCGTCAGTGAAAATTGTGGTGTCATATTCATTTGTCACCGTATCGTTTTTCCATTCGTCTCTGGTAGGAAAAAGCACATTGAAACTTTTATCAAAGTCAAGACAAGGGTATTGGTAGTCAAAATGGACTGAGCGAAGATCTATTGGCAACAGTTTTAAAATTTGTCCATGACCATAGGGTCTTTCTGCCCAACAGCTTGCTTCTTTAAGCCTGGTTGCACTGCAGGATACCATGTATTTGATGTGAAGGTCTAGAGGCAAAAGATTAGGAATAACGCTTAAGGCATCGGTTGGGCAAGATTTAATTGCACCTGTGGAACCTATGCTGGCTGTTCTTTGAATCTTTTTCAGTTTGTCTATATTATATTTTTTACTTAGGTTAGAATTGGACGAACTACAGCTGTGTAAGTCCATAATATCATTTTAGGCTTCAGACCCCATTTTTTCCCGAAAGTTTTACTACATGCATAGAAGGCTATACTTGCTTTCTTCACACGTTCTTCGATATTGATTTTCCAGCTAAGCTTAGGGTCCAGAATAACTCCTAGGTATTTAGCTTTTGTTGATAGAGAAAAAGTGTGACCGTTCAACTGGGGTAGGGTGAAGGGGGGAATTTTAGTCCTAGTGGTGAAGAGCATCAATTCGGTTTTATTTGGATTGACACCTAGTCCACAACTAGTAGCCCAGATGTCAACTCTTTTCAAGGCAGTTTCCATGATATCACTTATCACTGTAGGAAACGCCCCTGATGTCATAACCACCAGGTCATCCGCATACGCCACCGCCTTTACACCACAGTTGTCCAGTTCACAAAGGATTGTGTCCATGACAAGCAACCATAGTAAGGGGGATAGAACTCCTCCCTGAGGTGTACCCCTATCTACGAGTTTAACAATGTGGTCATTACCTAACGTTGCTTGAATGATTCTTGATCTTAACATGGATAAAATCCATTTTGTAATATAGGCATCGACGCCGAACTTGACAAGAGATCCCTGAATCGAATTAGCAAGAACGTTATTGAAAGCTCCCTCGACGTCAAGGAAGGTTGCAAGGGTATATTCTTTATATTGAATTGTTTTTTCAATGGTGCGCACAACCTCGTGAAGAGCCGTTTCCGTGGACTTTCCCTTAAAGGTAAGCGTACTGTGATTTGGAAAGAGGATTTCTATCTAAAATCCCTCTAATGTATATGTCAATTATTCTTTCCAGTGTTTTCATGACGAAGGAAGTGAGGCTGATGGGCCTAAAGTCTTTTGGGGCTTCGTGTCCCCGTCTCCCCACCTTCGGAATGAAAATAACTTTAACTTGTCTCCACGACTTGGGGACGTAGTCAAACCGGAAGCAATTTGTGAAGAATACTTCTAACCAGGGTACAGCTGTGTAATGCAACTTCTGTAGCATTATGGGAATAATGCCATCTACACCTGGAGATTTGTATGGGGAGAAGCTATTAATAGACCAGGAAATCTTTTCCTTGGTTTTAATATCATGAATATTTTCTAAGTGTTCTGACTGAGCACTAAGGGCATTGTCTGTTACTAGGCTGTAATCCTTACAGCCTGGGAAATGGGTTGTCATTAAAGCCTCTAGAGATTCGGCTGAATCCACTGTCCAAGTACCATCCTCCTTTTTGAGGAGAGATGGACATGAGTTTTGTTTTGACAGTATTTTGCCTAGCCTAGCAGAGTCTTTTATATTTTCAATTGATTCACAGTATTCTTTCCAAGCCAGCCTTTTGGCTGAGGATACCGCTTTTTTGTAATCTTTGAGGCAGTCCATGTACGGTTGCCATTGTTTGCTAACGCAGCAGATATTGAAGGTCTTTCTTGTAATCTTCCTAAGATTTGAGATATCTTCATTCCACCATTGAGGGAAAGTTTTTTTACTGTACCTAACTGGACAGGAAGCTTTGAATGCTACATTCAGAGCCGTTTCAAAAGTGCTTACTTTCGCCTCCAGTTCTTCTACGGAATCTAAAACAAGATTCGGTACAGTTCTTAATTTGGAATTTACAACTTGACTGAATTTGTTCCAGTCGGTTTTTTTGGGGTTTCTAAACGGGACAGGGGGCTTAGTGTTAAGACCTAATTCGTAAAGTATATACCTGTGATCGGAGAATGATCTCAGTTTAGATACTTTCCAGTTTTCCAACCTGACCTGTTCATAATTGTTTGTTAGTATAACGTCTATTAATTCGACAATACTTCGTCAGTCGAAGTGCTTTATATATAAAAAAAAAAAAAAAAAAATTGTTTGTTTTTTCATTTAAATCAATTGTTTTTTTATTTAATTATTTAAATTTTAAATAATTTTGTTTTTTTAAATGTTTGATTGTTTATTTTATTTTTGTCATCTCTGTCGAAACGTTGGGAAAATCAATGTAAACTTTGTTTCATTGTCACTACTAATGACCAAATAAGCCGAAGGAAGAATAAGATTTCATCCAAAATCCACAAGTATAACGTCTAGCACATCTTCCCACCCTTCAAACGTATCCGTACTCGGGAAAATGAAGGTGGAGATATTGCCTCTGTTACAAATAGACATGTTGTTAGAAATAATGAAATCAAATAAAGACTCACCTCTTTCGTTGATTTCGGAACTGCCCCATACCGTGTGCCTAGCATTGGCATCACAACCTAGTATGAGGTTGGCATTGTTGATCTTATGGACCAGAGTGGCAACTTCCTCGGGTGGTGCAATTCGATCGTGGGCCATATACGCCGATCCTACGTATAATCCACCTACACCTTCTGTTTCCAGTCTGACAACTGTCAGGTCTGGAGTGCTAAAATTTGGACATAAAAATACTTTTAAATGTTTTTTAGCAATAATACATGTGCGAGGGTTACCTTGGTTATTGTTGTTTGAGATGTAATAGAGATTGTAGAGCTGGTCTTGAAGCCCGCAGATCTTATGGCTTCGAACCCATGGCTCTTGAATGATGCCGAAATCCACATCTTCCTCTCTGAGATTGTCTGAAGCACTTTTTGAGTGCTTCAGATTAATCTGCGTGAATTTCAGCATTTTGGGTTGTAGTTGCGGCCACACTCAAAGGTTCCAACGTCATGCCAGATGTTTCTACAACTCCTGTGTCGCCCCCTTGATCCTTGTCGCAAGATCCTCACTTTGGCTTCCCTGATGCCAAAATTTAATCGATGAGAATTTACAATCGATAACCTTCCTGCCTCATCAATCAAGAGCAGGAAGGACATCGTTGTTTCGTTGGCATTGGCCCCTTCGGCTTTAATGACGACCCAGTCGTCCATAGCAACCCCCGGGTTTTGGCATTTTAGGACTTTGAGAAAGCTCTCACCATCCAACTTTTCCATATACGGTACCCAAATGCGAGCCTTTGGTCGTCTGGGAATGTCCCTGGCTTGGATTAGCTTGAGCTTCATGCCTTTCCATGCATTACTAATCTTAGTGACGCAATTGCCAAGGAATTCCTTCGACAACTGATCCTTGCACTTGATCACCCTATATCCTCTTACCGTCTCAGCAGAGCTGAAGGATGGATAGGGCCCTCCCTTACCCTCTAGGATATGTTCCACCACCATACCCTGCAGTCGAGCCTCAATAGCGTTCCACGCTTCAAGGACTGGTTTCCCTGTAGAGGAAAACTCGTCCGTCAGCGCAACTTGAAGGTCGTCCCTGACGATCTCACTCAAAGTTTTCGCCACTGGCTGACTGCCGGATGTGGATGGTGGAGTGTTTTTTTTATTTCTGGCAAGAACTGGAAGAGCCTTACTCTTTTTCGAGGGCCGAGGACTCTCATCCTGAGACCTGTTGCGCTTTGCAGCTTGCTCTTTCCTCTGAAGAGTAGCGCCCTCCAAGAACTTGCTATATTCTTCAACAATTTTGGAGAAATTCTCCCTGTCCTCACGATCGCGTTCGCTTAAAGCTTGCGTTTCTTCTCGTTTCGCAATTTTTTTCAGGACGAACCTAGCATGGTTGAACTGGGCCTTGCGAGTCGTGCGATGGGACCTATGTTTGTTTGTCCGGCCTTGTTTTTGTGTTGTGGTTAGCACCCGCCCACCGCTGGTGCTCTGAGTGCTAACCGAAGGTTTTGGTGACGATGGAGTACTACTACGAGCAGCACTACCTTCGCCACCGACGTTGATAATTGTCTCCTGACTGGAGGCAAGCAGTTCGCCTTCTGACGCGCTGCCAAGTTCGTTAAAGTCTGTCATATCAACGTCTGGTTGTTGTTGTTGTTGTATTTGGGGTCTGTAATCGTTCGTCATGTCATCGTCTGGGGTTTTGGGTTTTGAAAAATCTATTTTGGTCCCACGAGTAGTACGGAAAGGAGGTCAGCCCCGGCAGAGCCGATATACCGGGGTAAGGTAAAGAATATTTCGGGCCTTGTAGAAGTTATAGTATCAGAAGATGAACATAAAAATACTAAATTTATCTTGATATATAAAGAAGACTTACTATTAAACCAAAAGATGTTAGCGATTATTTTACTGAAGCATTAAGGGAATTTTACCCGATCACGGCAAAGTGGCATTATACTGTCCAAGTGATAATTTATTTTGCGAAATTCAGAAAAAATATGTTGAGCTTTACAGCAATCAAAGTAAACTAAAATTACTAAGATGCATTACGCTTTTAAAAGATTTAAATAATACGAACGATGCATTCAATCTCATTCAGAAAATTCATGAACAATTTAATCACAGGGGAATACATGAAACATATCTTGAAATAAAAAACGAATTCTATTTTCCAAAGTTAAGAGAATTAATTAGAAGTTATATAAACAATTGTACTGTATGTCAAACAGCGAAGCATGATAGAAACCCAGACAAAATAAAATTTGAAATTAGCAAAACTGCACTTAAGCCAAATGAACTCGTCCACATTGGTATTTATATTCCAAGCAAAGATATTTACTTTTTGACTATTTTAGATAAATATACAAAACATTTGACAGCTTTTCCAGTAGCTAGCAGAAATACTCATAAAATTATTGAACAACTTAAGCTAAGAAACTCAATACTAGGCAAACCAGAAGAAATAGTATGCGATAATGAATTTAGTAGCTAAGCATTTAAAGAATATTGCAACGAGGAAGGAATAAAAATAAAATTTAGTACCCCAAATCATAAGACAGGCAATGCAGACGAAGAAAGAGTTCACGGTACACTCAACGAACATATACGCATATATAATGCACTAGAAAATAAAAAGAACATATTAAACTTGAAAGAAAAGGTTATAAAAGCAGTAAGTGTATATAATTGTACAATTCATTCAACAACATTAAGAAAACCTTTAGATTTTGTCCAAAACAAAATAAAGGAGAAAGAGTTACAAGAAATAGGAAGCAGAATTCAAAAAGTTAAAGAAGATAAAATTAATAAGCTTAATCAAAATAAAACTGATTTTGTTGAACCAGATTTAAATAAAGAGTTATATATAAAAGCCGATGTAGTTAGAACAGCTAAGAAGATAGCAGCAAAATACAAGAAAACCAAAGTAGAAAAGAAAAATAATAAATTTTACGCAAATCAGAAAAAAGTACATAAGAGTTATTTCAAAAGAAAATATAAATACCAAAACACAGATAATAATTTGATCTCTTTACAGGCAATATGAAAATCATAAGTATATATTTATTCTTCATTGTAACCATGGTGAAGTCAGAGTTCTTACTACAAGAAATTCACAACTAATTGTTATAATCAAACAGGAGCCCATTGAATTAGTCGAAAAATACGATAAAATACTTCATATAATTAATTTAGAAACATACAGTGAAATTATAAAACAAATTGAATTTTCTATACAAAATGGATATAATAATTTTAAAGATTTGAGATTAAATAGATTAATGTCAGATGCGTTAGAAGATTCTAAATTAAAATTAAAAAGTATACTTCCACATTCAAGACAAACAAGGGGACTTTTTAACATAGGAGGTAGTGGACTCCATTTTCTTTTTGGTGTAATGGACAATGATGATAGAGTAGCAATTGAAAATCATTTAAAAATCATAGAGGGAAATAATAAAAATGCTACTGCCGAGTTGAATAAACAGATAGGGATTAATGCACAGTTTCAAACAGAATTAGAAACAATGGCAGACCGTATAAACAAACATCAGTATATATTGAGGAATTTCATTAACTCCACAGATATAAAACAAGAAAATTTAGCTAAGAGTATACTTTCACTACAGATCAATACAGATATAATGTTATTAAATAATGAGATAGAAAAGTTACAAGACAACATAGTTTTTTCACGATTAGGCATTTTAGGCAGAAATATCTTGACAAACGAAGAAAACAGAAGATTTAATATCTCAATCAACAAATTAGAACATAAAGAAAGCAGCCTACTTACTAGAAGCAGCCAATTAGTTTTTTTTTTTTAAATACCTACATTTACATATAAATATGAAAGTATAATGATTTTACCTATACCTAATAATAAAGGATTTGATATCGAAATATCTAAATATAACTATATAATTTACAACGGAACAATATATGAGAAAAATGAAATAAAATATGTAAAAAACTTAAAAAAGAGTCCAATATGTATCCAAAATTTGTACAAGACAAAATATGAGAATTGTAAAATAAGATTAAATAAAGATCAAGAATTAATTGAATTAGAAGATGGACTGATTTTAACTAAAAACCTTTTCAAAACAAGTCTAAATAACTATTGTAATAACATTGAATATACAATTTTTAAAAACAACCTTATATATTTTAAAGAATGAAACATAGAGATAAATACAACTATATACAATAATGAAAAAGATACATTTAAGCAAAATATTGTTATTCCACTGTACAACACATTGAATATATCACATATAAATCTTACATTAGATGATATACATATAAGTCACATGCAAAATTTAAAAGCTTTACAAGAATTGAAATACAATAATAATGTAAAACATATTATATCATTTAGCAATATAACACTCATAATAATTACAATTGCAATTTTGCTATTATATTTCAAATACAAAGAAACTAAAAAAGTTAAAATTGAAAACATAATTTTAGATTCTCAGGAGAGCATCAAACTTAAGGGGGGAGGAGTTACGTTCTCAGAACACCCTCATATTCAATTATAATCATATTTAAAACACCCTTTCAATAAAGAAGATACAAAGTATTCTCTATGATCATTTTGTCATATAAGCAGTTTGCAATAAAATTAAATCAGATGCACAAGTGTGCATCCTAACAAAGAAAGATAACAATAAATCGTTAGGATGTCATCATACAAAGATAAATGATGAAATAATTATTCTAGATATGCAGAATTGCTGCATAAGCATAATATAAGTATAAATAGGTTGACTTGACCATTGTAAGATTTTAGTATTAACTGAACTTCGTATAGCTGAAGATATCCCCCCACCAGAGGTAAGGTATCGGATGCTTAATAAACTATTAAAATAAAATAAACTTGCGTTTTATTTAAGTGGTTGCATTCTCTTATGAGAATGCTAAATATATTTTTTTTGTAACAATTAAATCGAACATAAAACTAGGCGCCTTGCTGGTTGAAGGATCGGCCTTGCATGACCAGTATCGATTCGATGCTGTTCGTCCATATTGCCCATATTCTGAAGCGAATACATCAGCGAACTCTTGTAGAAGGTTTCCAGCACTTAAACATTTTTCACTTCAAAGAAATTACTTAATCTGGATTCACTAATTTTTCGTGATGTTCTTCGGTTATCTTTGTTATTGTCGCTACAAGGTCACATTTACCGACAACTTCTCCTTTTCTGAGCTTGATTTCATATGATTTGATGTTTAGTATTCGTAAGGGCACCATGTTATTTTGAGGTGCCACCAGCGTCTTTCCCATGGTTCCTCCATGAGGTATCGATGGCTCCCAGAATCATCTTTGATGTTTGTCCAAACAAAGACTTCTGACGAAGGAGGTAGGCACATATCTTCTTTGATAATTGCTCTTATCGATGATAAGTTTTGACTGCCATAAACCTTTTATTGTTTCGTTTAGTCTGCGAGACTTGGATGATGTTTCTGGGGCCATAGATACCAGAAACCAGCTTCTGCCCCTCGAAGTTGGTTATTACTCGTTTCCCTGCTGGGAAACTTGGGGCGTTTGTCTTGTTTGTAGTCTTATCTGATGTATTATTTCTGCTTCTGCAATGTTAACATGCGCTTTTTCTTGGTGTCATTTGGCACTGGCGCTGGAAATGTCCGGTCTTGTTGCAATTCCAGCATCGCATTTGTCCATCTCGACGGTTGTTCTGGAATGCCATTCTTTGGCAAGAGCACTCTTCTCAAGCAACTTCTCTTACTCGATGTACTGCTAGTGAATCCTGTTCAGCTGCTTCCATAGTCAAGGCGAAAGCTAAAGCTTCTGGAAGTGTTCGTTTTCCAGCTGTGCGTACTGCTCTTTGGAGATTAATGTCAGACAAGGCACGAACAAAGGCTTCCGCGGCTAATTGGCTTATGATTTCTTCGCCCGCAGTTGGATATGCCGATTGAGCTAGTCTTTCGATGTCTGTTTGAAGCTGCTGAAGAGTTTTACCCCGTTTCTGAAGTCTAGTGTTAAGTTGAACTCTAAAGACTTCTTGCATATGGCCATCTCCAAAGCGTTCATCAATGGCTTGTGAAAGTGCACTAAAGTTGCCATATCTGCTGGTATTGTTTGTCTTCATCGTCCCAGCCGATTGTCATTGCCTCTGCTTCGAATTGTTTCTTATAGATTGACCAAGAAGTTTGTCCATCAAAAGCGGATGCATTTTTTTTCTCTTTAAATAGTCACTAGAAGTTTCTCGTACCTCCAGTTTTATTACCTTGTACAATTCTTTGGCAATATTTTTAAATTTTTTGCTCAAATATTCCTTCTAAATTCTCGAAGTTCCCGTCAATCTTTGTCTGAACTGTTATGAGTTATTTTTCGACGGCTTTAAAGCTTTCGTCAGCAGCAACGAATTTGTTTCACAACGCAGTGAGCTTATCTTCGAGAAGCTTCTTTTGTTCTTCAAGAATGCTGTTTCTAAGTTCTTTGAAAACTTCCTTTTCCTCATTTCTTTGATCTTCGAACTAGAAGTTTCGTTTGTTAATTTTTTTGTTCTTCTCTTTGCTCTTCGAAACGTTCGAGAAGAAGAGCCAACATTTTGGACAAGTCTGTGTTGGTACTTGTCCTTCTGCCATTTCAATTTCCAAGAAGAATTTGTCTGGATTTTCACCGTGTCGTCTCATGGCTTCTTGCAGACAAATAATGAGGTCATTTTTCGTTCCAGCAATAGAAAGACCCCGTTTGTTTAATTCTGCTTTTAGTTCAACAGCGTTTAAATCCTTCAGAAGCTTACCCATATTTTTACTTTCAACTTTTCACTAAAGTTTTATTTGATTATACTTCTGACACCTATGTTAAGTTTTATCTAGGTTCGTTTTATTAAATAAAACATATTTCCTTGTCCAATGTCCACCCCCGTCAGTGGACTCTTTGTCAACCCCCAAATACTTCAGCACCCGGTGGTAGATTCTGTGGGAATGTTGGGAAGCAGCCTCTTCGGTTAGGGGCAGACGAGTGAGGTGGACTTTGGAGTTGACTGCAGATAGAACAAATATTCTGTAATGCAGGATATAATAGAGAGAGCCATCTGATGAACATATATGGGCCTTTCAAAATAACAGGTATGTCTCGGTTAGTGCAAAGGTCATACTACTGGCGTCCTTCATTGTAATTCATCATACCATGGTAGTTAGGTAAGAATGGCTGTTTATTCTAAAAACTAGAATAAACCCAATTAGCGCTAGGTGCGCCATTTTTATGACAACAACTCATGAGACCTATTAAGTATTTGGGTTTAGGTTGGGTAATCGTGTTTACTATTGTGTGATATGACATCCGGCCCTAGAGGGAACGAGAGATCGTAGTCTGCCTGCACGGCTTTGATACTGGTTGCGACGGGAGTTCACATGGTTCTTTGATCTGTTTGTCAGTCTGAGAAGGATGTGAACGGGTATGTTATTCACGATTCGGGTATATATGTGTAGGAATCAATTCAATTAAATAACAAAAGATATTTATTTAGAAATAAAAGATTATAATTAAATAATTATATTCCACAAAAAATGTAATTTAAGTGCTTTGCACAAAAAAAATATGTTTAAGGTAAATGGACAGCTGCTTAAACGTCTTCTCGGCTTGACGGCTTAATTGATACTCCTCGAAAAATCCCATTGTTGTATGCAGACAGGTTTTATTGTATGCATAAGCAGAGAGTATGGTGACGTCACACTAGGGACAGTGATGCCACTCTGCCTACATCCGGCCATCCTGCATTTCATCCGTCTCGGATGAATGGTCACTCTTAACATCAAGTCTGCTGTCACTTCGCCAAGGTTTCATATAGTCACAACTGGTAGTAGTGTTCGACCTCTGCAGCGTACTGTTAATGGCAATCTGTACCCGCGAAACAAACTTGTACCATTTCTCTGGCGATAATCTTCTGAGAACTTCAATCACTTCGAGCGTTCAGCTTGCCCATTTCCCCTCGGCACGCCTGTGGTAACAGCAACGTGTTCTATATTCTCTTCAATGCAAAAATCTTGAAAGCTTTTAGAACAAAACGCACTCCCTTTGTCTGTAATGAATCGGCTTGGGTTTCCAAAATGTTGCTGCAGCTCTCTTATTTTTCGTAAAGTTTCCTCCGCTGACACCGTCTTCGTCGGGAAAATCCACATAAACTTTGAAAATCCATCAGTTATGGTCAGGATATATTTATACTGCTTCGTTGTTAAATCCATCGGTCCGATGTGATCGAGTTGAAATGTATCGAATGGTTTGTCTCCTTTGTCCAGCTGATTAAGAAAACCTTCCTGCTTGCCGGCCTTTCTGTTTGCCAATATACACTTGACACAGTTGTTGATACGTCTCTAAATCTTGTCCTTCATCTGGGGAATGTAGAACTCCTGTGAAATGAGGTGCAATGTTTTCTGCAGCCCAAAGTGTCCTTCATTATGCTTCATGTTAATGATTTCAGTCTCCATATTACGGGGAACTACTAAAAGTGAAAGACCATCAACTTCTTTAAAGAGCAACTCACCTCGAATTTCAAAACCGTCATAGCTCTTTTCTTTCAGAATTTCTTTTACTGCAGATATAAAGTTGTCCGCATCTTGGGCCTTTTTCATTCGAACCAATAGTTCTTGTTGTAAAACGTATACAGCTGGTGAACGACTAAGCGAATCGAAATGGGTCATCCTTGATCCCGCACGATGTTCAACTTCATAATCATAATCCTGCATATACAAAACCCATCTTCTTACAGCACTTGGAAGTTCCTTTTTGTTCACAGTTTGACGAAACGCAGCACAGTCAGTCAAAACTCTGAACCTAGTACCCAACAGATAAATTCTAAATTTTTCTAGTGCCTTGTAAACAGCATAAGTTTCTAGCACAAAACTATGCCACCTCTGTTCAGATGTGCTGTTCTTTCTGCTGTAGTAGAAAACTGGATGGAGCTGATTGTCATCACTACGTTGCAGAATAATCGCTCCTATGCCTTCTTGACTTGCATCTGTATGCACTTCGGTGTCCACACCTTGACGAAAGATGGTTAGTACCGGCTAACAAGTCAAAGCCTGCTTCAATGTTGCCATCGCTTGTCGTTGAGGAGCTGCAAAAACAAATTTAGAATTTTTCTTCGTTAGATCAGTTGAAGGCTTTGCCAAAATCGAATAGGAATTAATAAATCGTCTGAAGAACCCCGTCAACCCAAGAAACTCCTGCAGCTTTTTTAAGTTTTTCGGCTCCGGAAACTTAGACACAGCATAGAGTTTTTCTTCAGATGGACTTACCGTGCCATTCGCAACAACATGTCCAAGAAACGTAACCCTCTTCTGAAGGAACTTACATTTTGCCCAATTAAAAAACAATCCATTTTCTGCAGCGACCTTTAGTACAATTACCAGCTTTTCCAAACACTCCTCACAACTTTTCCCAGATATGATGAGATTATCTATGAAGGTTCTTAATATCTTCCGCCTAACCAGATCGCGAAACACAACTGTGATGAACCTCACAAAAACAGCAGGACCATTTTTGAGACCGAAAGGAACAAAATTGAATTCCCACTCACCGTCCCCAGTAGCAAAAGCAGTGAATTTGTTGCTGTTTTCTTCCACGGGAACATGAAAAAACCCGTTCTTCAGGTCCATCATCATCATCGGCTCGACAACCGGGGTCCGGTCCTGGCCTCCTTCAACAAGTCTCTCCACCTATCCCGGTCTCGAGCCGACGCCATCCAGTTGCGCACCCCAAGGCTCCGGGCGTCCTGGTCTACGCCATCTCTCCAGCGCAAGCATGGTCTACCACGCTGTCGTCTGCCATAGAATGTACCACAAAGAACTTTCCGAGCAGGTTCCTCTTCGCTCATGCGAGCTAGGTGCCCTGCCCACCGAAGTCTACCGAGCCTAATTTTTGTCACTATATCTGCTTCAAGGTAGATTGCGTACAATTCATGATTGTACCGTCTCCGGAATCGTCCTTCCTCACATATGGGGCCAACAATTCTCCTTAAGACTTTTCTCTCGAACGCGGCTAAGAGGTCAGAGTGCCTTTTGCTAAGCACCCAAGTCTCGGATCCATATGTGAGTACTGGCAGAACCATGGTCCTGTACAGCAGTAGTTTTGAAGTTATGGTGAGATTTCTGGATTTGAAGAGCTTTGACAGACTGTAGTAGGCTCTGTTGGATTTGAGAAGCCGCCCGCGTATTTCTTCTTCTATATTGTTATCGGCTGCTACTATTGACCCAAGGTATTTAAAGGATTGCACCACTTCAAATTCGTGCTCCGCTACCTTGATTGTTTGACCAACTGTTCCTCTCGCATTCGACGCCACCATGTACTTTGTTTTACCTTCACTAATGTGCAGCCCCAGATTTTGTGCCGCCTGCTCGATCTGGATGAAGAAATCGTGTACAGCTTGCTCGGTTCTTCCGATGATGTCGATGTCGTCTGCGTAAGCCAGTATCTGGCTGGACCTGTTGACGATGGTCCCTCTTGTTGCCGTGCCAGAGTCACGGATTGCTTTCTCCAACGCCAGGTTGAAGAGGAGGCAGGCCAAACCATCCCCTTGTCGGAGTCCATTAAAGATGTTGATTGGTCTGGATAGCAATCCGGCTATTTTTACTTGGCTTGTTACGTTGGTCATGGTCAACCTACATAGTCGTGTCAATTTATTTGGGATGCCGAATTCTCTCATGGCTTTGTAAAGTTCTACCCTGGCTATGCTATCATAGGCGGCCTTAAAGTCTATAAACAGGTGGTATGTTGGGATGTTAAATTCTAGACATTTTTCCATCGCCTGCCTAAGGGTAAAGATCTGATCAGTTGTTGATTTGCCTGGAATGAAACCACACTGATATTGTCCGATGATGGTTTTAGCGTATGGGGTTATCCGGTCTTGTAGGATAGAGGAGAGTATCTTATAGGCGGTACTCAACAACGTGATACCTCTATAGTTGCTGCACGTTGTGACATCTCCTTTCTTATGTATGGGGCATATTATACCTTTTCGCCAGTCTTCTGGCATTTCTTCACGCTCCCACACGTGCACTATAATATCATGAATTGCCTGACGTAGAGCTGGCCCACCGTGTTGAAATAATTCGGCTGGTATACCATCAGCTCCCGTTCTTCAGGTCCAGTGTTATAAAAATCACATCGTCCTCCAAGTTGTCTAAGACGCTCTCGATTAGTGGTATTGGAAATCCATCTCGTATTGTTCTGGCATTGATTCCCCTGTAGTCGATACATACTTTGAATGAATTCTTTTTTACTACAACGACTCGGCTTGTAAACGGTCGAATTATTCCAGCTTTACTCCATTCATCAACCTGCTTCTTCACAACTTCAGCTTCATTTATTGGAAGACGTCGTGGAGTTGAGTAAATAGGAGTCTCATCACTCAATGAAATAGTCATCTTAATGGGACAATCACTTACAGCTTTCGGCTTGTAGTTCGAAATGAGCTCTTTGACCTGCGGTTGATATTGAATTGGGACTTCAATATCGTTTTTTCCATCTAATTCGATGTTTAGGATGTAATTTGCATCTTCCTTCTCATAAAACGTCGACTCCCCATTCAACATAACCACCTTAGCTTGTGCCATAACATCACGACCGATTATTGCATCGACACGAATGAAGTTGTCTGGAACCACGTGTATACAACCCATTAGCTTAACATCATCGATCACCATACTAGCTTCGAAACTACCCAGCGTTCTATGTTTTCCTGAACCCAGACCAACTAAATTTATTTTGGTTTTTGCAAGATCTATATCAGCCAGCTTTGCAAATTTATTTTCCCGAATTAAAGAGATTTCAGCACCAGAATCAATGAATGCTTTAAAAGGACAACCGTTTATAAAAACTTGTTTAGAGTTGATTACGGAAAATGCATTTGCTTCTTTAGGTTTCATTGATGGACAATTATTTGACATGTGGACTGTCCCGCTACATCTGAAACAATTAGTTGGTGAACGGCATTCTTTCCTCTGATGTTCAGAAGAACCGCAATTGAAACAATGTATAGAGTTAGTACCACGTGAAATTTTACCGTAACCTTGCCCGCTATTTTTTGATGACGATCTCGAACCGCTACCACTACCGCTGTTGCTGCCTACACTCCTGCCACCACCAAAACTCATCCCAACTTTAGCTTTGAATTTCAAAAAGAGTTCATATTTTTCAAAAAGGTCTGCAAAGGTCTTACCACCGTAAAATAAAAGTTTATGATCCTCACGCGCACCGATACCATTGATTATGAACGTGATCAACGAAATGTCATCCACGTCAGCTAACTGCCCGATTTCTTTCATTTTGTAGACATACTCGCGGGAGCTTTCGTCTTTTCCCATTTTTCTATTTTGTAGACGCATATAAATATCTGCTTTGCAGAACGTTTTTTCGAATTCAGCACATAAAGTAGTTTTAAAATCATTAAACGATCTACAAGTGCAGGTTTTCATAAAGCACTGCGCCGACCCTGTCAATTGTTTTCTCGCGAATATTAATTTTTCTAGCTCTGACCATTTTAACAGCAACGCGACATCCTCAAATTCCGCAAACCATGACCTTATTGACAAGCTATCATCACCACTGATATTCGACATTAAACCTTCGACATCTCTAACAGAAAATCGAAAAGACAAATCACAATCAGCTCCTCGTGGAATATTCATCAGAGTTTGCTGCCCGTTATTTGATTGATTCCCTCCTTCAGCCAACTTCTTCCGTTCGTTCGCTTCTTTAAGTCGGTCGAACAATACAGCTTTAACACCAGTTGTGTCCAATCCTAGTTTAGACAATTCAGCTTTTAATTGTTCAACAGTCCATGAATCCATGAAATATTTTTAGGCTTTAAAATTAAATTTAGAATGAATTTTACGTTGACTTTTAGGTTGAGCCCCCAAAGATGTAGGAATCAATTCAATTAAATAAAAAAAGATATTTATTTAGAAATAAAAGATTATAATTAAATAATTATATTCCACAAAAAATCTAATTAAAGTGCTTTGCACAAAGAAAAATATGTTTGAGGTAAATGGACAGCTGCTTAAACGTCTTCTCGGCTTGACGGCTTAATTGATACTCCTCGAAAAATCCCATTGTTGTATGCACAGGTTTTATTGTATGCATAAGCAGAGAGTATGGTGACGTCACACTAGGGACAGTGATGCCACTCTGCCTACATATGTTACTTGGGAGTTAGTCCCTTGTTTCCAAATTCCATAAGAAATCAAGAGATCTTCGGATGCCTTACGAATGGCTAGTGGCTCATTCCCCCCACCAGGCTTTATACCAAGACTGTTAGCTCCGATTATGGCTGTCTTCGCTAAGAAACCCTTATAGGCAGGTTACTGGATGGCTTAGGCGCAGTGAGTATTGTGTGGAATGCCCATTTTTGCCGTATGCTCTCCTATCGGCCAGTGACCCGTGCTGACTGCAATAATTCTGGCTATGTCTGGCCGAGTTTACACATGAGTTCACCTGTACCGGATTTATCATAAGCAGGCCACATCTTCCTTAAAATGACACAAGTAGACAAACCTTTCTATCTGCGATTGGATAAGGATAGATAATGTGACATGATATTGCCCTTCACAGCTCCTAGGAAAATTCTAACTGCTTCTGCGAGCGAGTTGTGAAGGGCTGATCCTTGCGTGGCAAGCTCGTCAGACCATTCATTTCCATGAACACCACTGTAACCTGGTACCCAGACCAAACTAAAATTGAAGTTAACATTAAGGCTCGCGAGCTCGTTTAAGCATTGTTTCACGAGATTAGAGGATACGGTGTTAGCGTCAATAGCTTTGATTGCTGCCTGACTATCTATAAATATGGCGTTATTTTGGCTTTGATTTGGATCAAGTTTCAATATCTTGCATGCTTCAGCTCCGACACCACATTCCATCTTCGATCCATCAGTTAAAATAAGAGTGTCATAATTATTTATTACATCGTCATCCTCCCACTTCTTACGGGTAGGAAAAACGACGTTAAAGCCTTTGCAAGGATTACGAGAGGGAATGCAGTGATTGGATGTTGTCTAATTAAAACTTTGTGGCAGTAATTTCGCACTGTTGCAGTGACCAAAAGGTTTTTCGGTCCAACATATAATTTCTCCAAGTCTTTATGCAGTTTGAGATACTAAGTAATGTATATGTAAATCGAGGGAAGAATATTTAAAATCACGCTCAAGGCATCAGTAGGGCAGGATCACAGTGCTCCTATAGTCCCCACACTGACTGTTCTCTGTAACTTTTTGAGCTTATCGATATTATAGGCTTTGCTTAGAGCAGGCCACCAGACAATCGATCCAAAGGTTAATATGGGCCGTACAATTGCGGTGTACGTCCACAGAACCATCTTCGACTGGAGACCCCATTTTTTCCAAATGTTTTACTGCAGGCATAAAAAGCTATGCTGGCTTTTTTGACCCGTTCTTATATGTTAAGTTTTCAGTTAAGTTTAGGGTCGAGGATTACAACCAGTTACTTAGCCCGGTTTGAGAGTGAGAGAGTTTGACCATTGAGGCGAGGCAGAGTGAAGGCGGGTATCTTGTAATTGTTTGTAAAAAGCAGCAGTTCTGTCTTGTTTTGATTAATGCCCAAACCGCAACCTGTGGCCCAGTTGCAAACCTTATCAAAGATCTATCAGTGATTTCACTAATCACAGATAGGAATTTGCACGATACTAGCAGAACTAAATCGTCTGCGTACGCCACCGCCTTCACTCCTCCTCCCTCAAGTTCTACTAGAATTTTATTTATAACCAGTAGCCACAATAGTGGAGACAGTACTCCTCCCTGTGGTGTACCTCTGTATTACTGTATTGCTTAGCATGGATACTATCCATTCTCTTAAAGGAACATCAATTCCAAAGTCAATAAGGGATTGTAGGATAGATTCGGTAAGTAAGTTGTTGAAGGCTCCTTCTACGTCTATGAAAGTAGCCAATGTATGTATACTCTTTGTAATGTAGTGTGTTTTCAACTGTTCGCACAACCTCATGAAGAGCTGTCTCAGTAGACCTGCCCTTGAGGTATGCGTGTTGTGATCTGGTAAGAGGCGAGAAGACTATTGTTTCTCTAATGCAGATTCGTGGCCTCGTCTACCCACCTTTGGGATGAAAACAACTCTGACCTGTTTTCACTAATTGGGAACATTATTAAGTAAGAGGCATCCCTTAAATACGTTCACTAGCCAAGGGACTACTATATCTTGTAGTTTTTGCAACATTACTGGAAGTATGCCATCCGGGCCAGGAGATTTATACGGAGAAAAGCCTTTTATAGCCCAAGCTATATTTTCTTTAGTTATAACTAACCCTTGTATCTGTACTGTTTTTCGCAGTATTGTACTGTTTTTTGCTCTCAAAAACTGCGTAAAACTGCGTACTGTTTTTTTTTTTTTTTCAAAAATGGTGCTTTTATTTTGAGATATACAAAACTTTAAATCAGCATTTTTTAATGACAGTGGGATATTTCCATCTTTACATTGTTAATCTCCGAGTAGGAAATTTCCTCCTCAATGAAAAATTTCTTGGTGAAATTTATACCACTTTTATTTATATGAGATGAAGTTCTCTGATTTCACTAATAACTCAAAGGAATTCAATAATGAACGCAATAAGTTTTTCATGCACTTTGTCAGCGGTATTTGGAATTCTTTTTCTAGTCTTGACTCAGAAAATAACCCGTTCCTTACTTCGACAAAACAGAACTGATATCGCTTATGAAAAGCAATGTACCTTTTCAAGCACATCGACTTCAGACAAGACTCGATTAGAAGTGGAAACATTGGAGGCGATTCTAATCGTCAAATGCAATATTAAAAATTCTTGCTGATGAAGAATTTTAATCAAAAATATAATTTTTTGTTCACCGAATAAAACAAAATCATTATTAACAAAAGCAAAAAAATAAATTATATTAGCAGGTGTATTAATTAGGTGATACAATGAAAAGTTACCAATCGATCCTTGCTGTGCTGTGGTTAAAATCCAAGTGGCAGAGAAAAGCCCTGCTTAATAAAGCAACAGCCGAATTCACTCAAAATACAACCCACTGCAACTGTAGCTTTCCAGTGTGCTCTCTCAAATTATAATAAAAGTACAAAAGTACCGCTTGTACAAGAAACAAACTCTAATGCACTCAAAGTATAAAACCGCAAGTACAGTGGAGTTGTAGATTGATTTACAATGACAAAATGTAATGAATGAAAGTATAACAATTAATTTAATTTAAGTATAAAATAATTTGAAGGCAAAAAAAAAAATAAGTATTAAATTTAAAGAAAATCATTTCAATGGATTATTAGAATAGCAAATTACAAGTTAAGTTAAGTAGATAATATGTAATAGCAAAATAAAATTCTTAAGTCGATGTGCTTCTGTTTTGAATAGTCCAAAACATCCCGGCCGCTCTGGAACAGGTTTCAGGATAATGGGAGCAAAGCCAATTTTTTTATTGGCCGTAAAAAAGTACCATGTTTAGTCCTTACTGAAGCTACTCTGACACGACCATCTGATCCTTGTGTGACTGTTCCGATCTCTCCAAGAAGCCATCTGGTTGGTGGTAGGTTTGGCTCCTTTATGACGACTATATCTCCAACTTCAAGGTTTCTTCGAATTTTCTGCCATTTTGGTCGCTCTTGAAGGGAAGTTAAGTACTCCATTCTCCATCTGTGCCAAAACCCTTCCATATTTTGGATGTGGTTCCAATGCGATAACCGGTTGATTTGAGTGTTAAGCATGTTAGGCTCAGGTACTGCTGTTAAAGGTTCACCTATAATAAAATGAGCGGGAGTTAATGGATTTAAATCTTCGTCAGAAAGAACACATAAAGGACGAGAATTTAATACAGCTTCAATTTGCGTTAATACTGTGTACAACTCTTCAAACGTCAAAATTGATGATCCAATAACTCTTTGCAGATGCAGTTTAACAGATTTCACCCCAGCCTCCCACAAACCACCGAAATGGGGTGCAGAGGGGGGAATAAAATGCCACGCTATATTATCCCTGGCGAGTGCAGCTGCAATGGTCTGGTTATAAGTCTCGGACATTACCAACTTATGCATTTCATTTAGACATCGACGAGCCCCTTGGAAATTGGTTCCATTGTCGCTGTAGATATTGGCGGATAATACTCGACGTGACACGAACCTACGCAAAGGAACTCATCAGTAGTAAGGTCACTCACCACTTCGAGATGCATTGCCTTAGTAGCCATACAAACAAAGAGTGCAATATATGCTTTTGATTGTTTTGGATTACGACCTCGAGACATTTTGATGGTCAGTGGGCCAGCATAGTCACAACCAGAATTCAAAAACGGGCGACTTGGCTGAATTCGCTGGGCTGGCAAATTACCCATTAGCTGCGAGATAGTTAGCTTGCGTTGCATGAAACATTTGTGGCACCGATTTACAATTTTTCGGATTAAGTTTCGGCTTCCCAAAATCCAATATTGTTGCCGCACAATTGCAAACGTTTCAGATACTCCTGGATGCTGATGAGTGTCATGAATATCTGTGATAATGAGAGAAGATATTTTATTAGTACTAGGGAGAATAATAGGGTGTTTTATATTAAAAGAAGCCATGGAATTTTTAATTCTTCCTCCTACTCGGAGAATTCCCTCATCGTCTATAAAAGGGGAATATTTGATAAATTTGGATTTCAGGGGAAGTTCTTTTGTACAAATTAGGGCTCGAATATCCGCACTGAATGATGTTATTTGAATGGTTTTTATAATATGTTTTCGAGAATATTGAATTTCACTTAAACTGAGGCTAGAAGTGAGGCGGTAGGGTTTTGGGATAAGTACATTCAATAAATACCGAAGGATGCATGCAAGGACTTTCTGAATACGATACCAGCTTGAAATATTGTCAATTAGTGACTGAATTATATCCGACCCAACAAAGGTTGCAAGAACATGAACTTGACGCGCTTGTTTTTGTTCGATATTACATTCGTCGAAATCTAATTTTTTTGACACAAATCTTGTTTTTGGCCAGTGTTCTTCTGCTTGAGATAACCACGATGGTCCGGTCCACCAAAGGTCATGACTAGGTAAAGATGTAGGAAGAACACCTCGTGACGCGCAATCTGCTGGGTTGTATTCCGAAGGTATATGTTGCCATGCACTCCGAGGCATCGTTTCCAGGATTGCAGCTGTTCGGTTGGCGACAAAGGTGGCCCAACGTCGTGGGGGTGAGGAAAGCCAATGTAGAACGATTTCCGAATCGCACCACGCCCATGTCCTTGTGATTTTTGTTTTAAAAGATGATTTAATGCGAGTAAGTAAGCGGGTTAACAGCAAGGCGCCACAAACCTCCAAACGTGGAATCGAAACTGGCTTGAGCGGAGCAACCTTTGTTTTTGCTGCAACGATTGTTACCCTATACTCTCCTTTAGAGATTTTGCACCTTGTGTATACGACAGCTCCATATGCAACCGATGATGCATCCGAAAATCCATGCAGCTCAATCTCTTCAAACACTGAGAACACAAGTCTAGGAACCTTAACCTTTTCAAACGAAGAAATTTCTTGTCTGTAGCCATTCCATCGCTCCGATAAATGAGGGGGTAAAGGGTCATCCCATTCTAAATTTAGTTCCGAGGACCAAAGTTCCTGAAACAGAATCTTGAACAGAACAACCGATGGTGCTAACAGTCCCAATGGATCAAATATCCGTGAAACTTCCGATAGAAGAGTACGCCTTGTTGATTTGACACTTGCGAGAGTTTGAGCCATACGAAACGAATATTCATCAGTAACAGGGTTCCAAAACATGCCTAAAACCTTTATAAGAGACTGCGTACGTTCGGTATCAAAGAAAGAAAATTCACAATCCTCCTTTGGTAAAGATGCAAGCATATGTGAACAATTCGAGCTCCATTTTCTAAGTTCAAGTCTACCTCTTGAGAGCACAGTTACAAGTTCTGACCGCAAATTTGTCAAATCTTCAATCGAATTAGTTCCCGTCATGACGTCATCGACATATACGTCCTCCATTAGAACGCGAGAGGCATCTGGAAATTGGAACCTGTAATCATCTGCTAGCTGTTTAAGAACTCGAACTGACAAGAAAGGAGCTGACGCGGTACCATATGTTACGGTACATAAGCGAAAATGTCCGATTTCCTGATCAGGATGTTCATGCCAAACGATGCGCTGATAATCGGTGTGTTGGTCGTCGACCCAGATCTGAGGGAACATTTTTACCACATCTGCGGTAAAAACATACTTATACTGTCTAAAGCGCAAGCAAACCCCAATTAAGTCTCGCTGAATAGGAGGGCCTATTAACAACATGCTATTGAGAGAAATCCCTGAAGAATCCTTCACCGAACCGTCAAAAACAACACGTAGCTTTGTTGAGGAACTGTCCGGCTTTAAAACAGCGTGATGTGGAAGATAGAAGTGCTTACCAGGGCGAGTCTTAATTTCATCTGTAGGGATACGCCTCATGTGGCCAAGATCTAAATATTCACGCATGAAGTCCGAATACAATTTATGTAGTGCGGGATTATTCGCAAACCGACGTTCCATTGAATACAATCGCGATACAGCTGACTGTAGTGAATTTCCGAAGGTGATTTCTGAAGATTTGAAGGGGAGTTGTACAATATACTTCCCATATGATGCTCGAGTGAATGTCTTTACAAAATGTTGCTCTGCCTGATCATCTTTACTATTTTGACTAGCAGGGATTACTTCCTCTAGCTCCCAAAACCGTTGTAGCAATAAATCTACGTCAATAGTGGAGTGAAGTGACGACAAGCAACGACTATCCTCTGACACCTTTGGTTCTATGTACTCTCCTGTAATCACCCACCCAAATGTAGTCTTTTGAGCGAGTGGAATGCCCTTGGAACCACAAATCCGTTCTCCCTCTAGTATGGTCCATAATTTGTCAGCTCCTAACAGCACATCCACAGGTGCACTTAAATAAAAATTAGGATCCGCTAGTTCAAGATCACAAATGTGAGACCAAGAAGAAATATTTACGGATTTAGACGGTAAGTTCGAAGTTATTTTATTCAAAACTAATGCATCAACGAACAAGTGAGTAGAATTATAACGCGAAGATAGCTGAAGAGGAATACACCCTTTTGTATAACCTGAATCTATAGATGACAATCCTCTAATAGAATTCGTGCATGCGAACGAGGATACCCAAGTCTCTGTGCGAAAGATTCGACCACAAACGACGACTGTGACCCAGAGTCCAGTAAAACTCGACAATCAATAACTTTTCCATGAGAATCCTTAATCTTGGCTAGAATCGTAGGAAGAATGGTTGTTTTCCGAAGGTTAAATTCTATTGAATGGTTGTTTAAGAGGGGTGGTTGTGAAGGGGAAGTAAGTACAGACAAAGCTTGAGAAGATTTTGGCGGAGCAGAAGACAATGACGATGACGACGACGAAGACGATGGCAGCGGTTGGCGAGAAGAAGTAGAGGTATTATTCGAGTCATTATTAGTTGTATCTTCTGGATGAACCAATGTATTATGTCGTGACTTACAAACCCGACACCGAAAAGAAGCACGACATTTAAAGGCCGGGTGTCCAGCCCGAAGACAATTGAAACAAAGCGAACGGCTTTTCACTAGGCTTCGCCGCGAAGCTATGTCTAGTTCCACGAATTTCGGACACTGACTTAAGAAATGATCACTATTGCACTTTGGGCATTGTGATTTAGGATCTGCAGTTTCAGCAAAATGTGATTTTATTGCTGTAGTTGATGGTTTAGTTCGCGACGGACCCGTTTTACTAAGTGACTGACAGGATTCTAGTGCATCACAATGAGCTTGCAATAAGTCTAATAGTTCCATAATGGAGCAATCTTCCGTTGAACCAACAACTTCAGCCCACGATTTATTAGTATCTGGATCTAGTTTGCTTAATAAAAGATAAATGATCCACTGATCGCGATTGTTTTTATTTAGCGCATTAAGTCCTCGAATGACATGGTCTGCATCGTCAGTTATTTTTTGCAAAGCCTTAACGTTACTAACACTAATAGATGGAAGCGATAAGAAAGTTTGAATTTAAGACTGAACTATAATTTGAACACGATCATATCGTCTCTCTAGTCTCTCCCATGCTTCAAAGTAGTTCGTATCGGAAATGGTTATGTCATTTATTAATTGAGCAGCATTTCCACGCAGAAATGATTTTAAAAAATGAAACTTTTGAGACGGAGTAATATTTGTTCTGCAGTCAATTGACCCAGTAAATAAATCACGAAAACTGGGCCAGTCTTTGTATTCTCCAGAAAAAGGAGGTACCACTATTTTGGGTAAATGATTTGAGGGAATAGAGTCTCTCGACGAATTCAACCTTTCAAGAAAGGAAGATTGTTGTAAAGCTAACTGTTCAACGACCGAAATTTCCACGTTTTTCTCAGCCACATGTTCAGGGATCTTTCGTACCCGAGCAGCTTGAGTAAGGCGCGAATGAGCGGTGAAATATTTATTTTCATAGTCACCAAACTCAGTTTCTAGCTCACTATTTTCATCAGTTTCCTTTAGCAATTGAAAAAGTTCATCGTACAAAGAAGTGAATTCTAACCACGTGGTTTCCAACTTTTCTAACCGAATTTCAATCAACTCGAGAGGCGTAGACTCCTCGATGGTTTCTACAAAGTTTGCCGCACGAGTTAACATTTCCAACCTTTAATTTTATAGCATTCATAATTTATAATTTAAAGAACGGAATCAATGAGTAGGTTTACTTTAAGTCTAATAACCACTATCAATCACAAAAAAAAAGCACAGACCGTTATCTTAAATGCAGTTTACACAAAGGAATCGATTAATTGATCAGTTTTTTTAATCACCAATAGTTTTAGTTCAATTAAATGTATCATCCGGCTCGAAGGACCAATTTATGATGAAGAATTTTAATCAAAAATATATTTTTTTGTTCACCGAATAAAACAAAATCATTATTAACAAAAGCAAAAAAATAAATTATATTAGCAGGTGTATTATATAGGTGATACAATGAAAAGTTACCAATCGATCCTTGCTGTGCTGTGGTTAAAATCCAAGTGGCAGAGAAAAGCCCTGCTTAATAAAGCAACAGCCGAATTCACTCAAAATACAACCCACTGCAACTGTAGCTTTCCAGTGTGCTCTCTCAAATTATAACAAAAGCACAAAAGTACCGCTTGTACAAGAAACAAATTCTAATGCACTCAAAGTATAAAACCGCAAGTACAGTGGAGTTGTAGATTGATTTACAATGACAAAATGTAATGAATGAAAGTATAACAATTAATTTAATTTAAGTATAAAATAATTTGAAGGCAAAAAAAAAATAAGTATTAAATTTAAAGAAAATCATTTCAATGGATTATTAGAATAGCAAATTACAAGTTAAGTTAAGTAGATAATATGTAATAGCAAAATAAAATTCTTAAGTCGATGTGCTTTTGTTTTGAATAGTCCAAAACACTTGCGTTGATTTCTATCAGTACCTCAAAACAAAGCCGGAATTTCTTCGTCGAATTGCTTCAAAGGACAAGTACGAAGCAAAAACAACAGGAGATATTGAAATGGAAAGTGAAGACGATTCTGATGATGGAAATAAATAAAAATTAAAAAAAATGTAGGTACTGCGAAAAATACTGTTTTTTTTATCGACATACTGCTTTTTTCAATTTTTGTCCGGCTTTAAAACAGCGTGATGTGGAAGATAGAAGTGCTTACCAGGGCGAGTCTTAATTTCATCTGTAGGGATACGCCTCATGTGGCCAAGATCTAAATAGTCACGCATGAAGTCCGAATACAATTTATGTAGTGCGGGATTATTCGCAAACCGACGTTCCATTGAATACAATCGCGATACAGCTGACTGTAGTGAATTTCCGAAGGTGATTTCTGAAGATTTGAAGGGGAGTTGTACAATATACTTCCCATATGATGCTCGAGTGAATGTCTTTACAAAATGTTGCTCTGCCTGATCATCTTTACTATTTTGACTAGCAGGGATTACTTCCTCTAGCTCCCAAAACCGTTGTAGCAATAAATCTACGTCAATAGTGGAGTGAAGTGACGACAAGCAACGACTATCCTCTGACACCTTTGGTTCTATGTACTCTCCTGTAATCACCCACCCAAATGTAGTCTTTTGAGCGAGTGGAATGCCCTTGGAACCACAAATCCGTTCTCCCTCTAGTATGGTCCATAATTTGTCAGCTCCTAACAGCACATCCACAGGTGCACTTAAATAAAAATTAGGATCCGCTAGTTCAAGATCACAAATGTGAGACCAAGAAGAAATATCTACGGATTTAGACGGTAAGTTCGAAGTTATTTTATTCAAAACTAATGCATCAACGAACAAGTGAGTAGAATTATAACGCGAAGATAGCTGAAGAGGAATACACCCTTTTGTATAACCTGAATCTATAGATGACAATCCTCTAATAGGAATTCGTGCATGCGAACGAGGATACCCAAGTCTCTGTGCGAAAGATTCGACCACAAACGACGACTGTGACCCAGAGTCCAGTAAAACTCGACAATCAATAACTTTTCCATGAGAATCCTTAATCTTGGCTAGAATCGTAGGAAGAATGGTTGTTTTACGAAGGTTAAATTCTATTGAATGGTTGTTTAAGAGGGGTGGTTGTGAAGGGGAAGTAAGTACAGACAAAGCTTGAGAAGATTTTGGCGGAGCAGAAGACAATGACGATGACGACGACGAAGACGATGGCAGCGGTTGGCGAGAAGAAGTAGAGGTATTATTCGAGTCATTATTAGTTGTATCTTCTGGATGAACCAATGTATTATGTCGTGACTTACAAACCCGACACCGAAAAGAAGCACGACATTTAAAGGCCGGGTGTCCAGCCCGAAGACAATTGAAACAAAGCGAACCGCTTTTCACTAGGCTTCGCCGCGAAGCTATGTCTAGTTCCACGAATTTCGGACACTGACTTAAGAAATGATCACTATTGCACTTTGGGCATTGTGATTTAGGATCTGCAGTTTCAGCAAAATGTGATTTTATTGCTGTAGTTGATGGTTTAGTTCGCGACGGACCCGTTTTACTAAGTGACTGACAGGATTCTAGTGCATCACAACGAGCTTGCAATAAGTCTAATAGTTCCATAATGGAGCAATCTTCCGTTGAACCAACAACTTCAGCCCACGATTTATTAGTATCTGGATCTAGTTTGCTTAATAAAAGATAAATGATCCACGGATCGCGATTGTTTTTATTTAGCGCATTAAGTCCTCGAATGACATGGTCTGCATCGTCAGTTATTTTTTGCAAAGCCTTAACGTTACTAACACTAATAGATGGAAGCGATAAGAAAGTTTGAATATAAGACTGAACTATAATTTGAACACGATCATATCGTCTCTCTAGTCTCTCCCATGCTTCAAAGTAGTTCGTATCGGAAATGGTTATGTCATTTATTAATTGAGCAGCATTTCCACGCAGAAATGATTTTAAAAAATGAAACTTTTGAGACGGAGTAATATTTGTTCTGCAGTCAATTGACCCAGTAAATAAATCACGAAAACTGGGCCAGTCTTTGTATTCTCCAGAAAAAGGAGGTACCACTATTTTGGGTAAATGATTTGAGGGAATAGAGTCTCTCGACGAATTCAACCTTTCAAGAAAGGAAGATTGTTGTAAAGCTAACTGTTCAACGACCGAAATTTCCACGTTTTTCTCAGCCACATGTTCAGGGATCTTTCGTACCCGAGCAGCTTGAGTAAGGCGCGAATGAGCGGTGAAATATTTATTTTCATAGTCACCAAACTCAGTTTCTAGCTCACTATTTTCATCAGTTTCCTTTAGCAATTGAAAAAGTTCATCGTACAAAGAAGTGAATTCTAACCACGTGGTTTCCAACTTTTCTAACCGAATTTCAATCAACTCGAGAGGCGTAGACTCCTCGATGGTTTCTACAAAGTTTGCCGCACGAGTTAACATTTCCAATCTTTAATTTTATAGCATTCATAATTTATAATTTAAAGAACGGAATCAATGAGTAGGTTTACTTTAAGTCTAATAACCACTATCAATCACAAAAAAAAAGCACAGACCGTTATCTTAAATGCAGTTTACACAAAGGAATCGATTAATTGATCAGTTTTTTTAATCACCAATAGTTTTAGTTCAATTAAATGTATCATCCGGCTCGAAGGACCAATTTATGATGAAGAATTTTAATCAAAAATATATTTTTTTGTTCACCGAATAAAACAAAATCATTATTAACAAAAGCAAAAAAATAAATTATATTAGCAGGTGTATTATATAGGTGATACAATGAAAAGTTACCAATCGATCCTTGCTGTGCTGTGGTTAAAATCCAAGTGGCAGAGAAAAGCCCTGCTTAATAAAGCAACAGCCGAATTCACTCAAAATACAACCCACTGCAACTGTAGCTTTCCAGTGTGCTCTCTCAAATTATAACAAAAGCACAAAAGTACCGCTTGTACAAGAAACAAATTCTAATGCACTCAAAGTATAAAACCGCAAGTACAGTGGAGTTGTAGATTGATTTACAATGACAAAATGTAATGAATGAAAGTATAACAATTAATTTAATTTAAGTATAAAATAATTTGAAGGCAAAAAAAAAATAAGTATTAAATTTAAAGAAAATCATTTCAATGGATTATTAGAATAGCAAATTACAAGTTAAGTTAAGTAGATAATATGTAATAGCAAAATAAAATTCTTAAGTCGATGTGCTTTTGTTTTGAATAGTCCAAAACACTTGCGTTGATTTCTATCAGTACCTCAAAACAAAGCCGGAATTTCTTCGTCGAATTGCTTCAAAGGACAAGTACGAAGCAAAAACAACAGGAGATATTGAAATGGAAAGTGAAGACGATTCTGATGATGGAAATAAATAAAAATTAAAAAAAATGTAGGTACTGCGAAAAATACTGTTTTTTTTATCGACATACTGCTTTTTTCAATTTTTGTCCGGCTTTAAAACAGCGTGATGTGGAAGATAGAAGTGCTTACCAGGGCGAGTCTTAATTTCATCTGTAGGGATACGCCTCATGTGGCCAAGATCTAAATAGTCACGCATGAAGTCCGAATACAATTTATGTAGTGCGGGATTATTCGCAAACCGACGTTCCATTGAATACAATCGCGATACAGCTGACTGTAGTGAATTTCCGAAGGTGATTTCTGAAGATTTGAAGGGGAGTTGTACAATATACTTCCCATATGATGCTCGAGTGAATGTCTTTACAAAATGTTGCTCTGCCTGATCATCTTTACTATTTTGACTAGCAGGGATTACTTCCTCTAGCTCCCAAAACCGTTGTAGCAATAAATCTACGTCAATAGTGGAGTGAAGTGACGACAAGCAACGACTATCCTCTGACACCTTTGGTTCTATGTACTCTCCTGTAATCACCCACCCAAATGTAGTCTTTTGAGCGAGTGGAATGCCCTTGGAACCACAAATCCGTTCTCCCTCTAGTATGGTCCATAATTTGTCAGCTCCTAACAGCACATCCACAGGTGCACTTAAATAAAAATTAGGATCCGCTAGTTCAAGATCACAAATGTGAGACCAAGAAGAAATATCTACGGATTTAGACGGTAAGTTCGAAGTTATTTTATTCAAAACTAATGCATCAACGAACAAGTGAGTAGAATTATAACGCGAAGATAGCTGAAGAGGAATACACCCTTTTGTATAACCTGAATCTATAGATGACAATCCTCTAATAGGAATTCGTGCATGCGAACAGAGACCCAAGTCTCTGTGCGAAAGATTCGACCACAAACGACGACTGTGACCCAGAGTCCAGTAAAACTCGACAATCAATAACTTTTCCATGAGAATCCTTAATCTTGGCTAGAATCGTAGGAAGAATGGTTGTTTTACGAAGGTTAAATTCTATTGAATGGTTGTTTAAGAGGGGTGGTTGTGAAGGGGAAGTAAGTACAGACAAAGCTTGAGAAGATTTTGGCGGAGCAGAAGACAATGACGATGACGACGACGAAGACGATGGCAGCGGTTGGCGAGAAGAAGTAGAGGTATTATTCGAGTCATTATTAGTTGTATCTTCTGGATGAACCAATGTATTATGTCGTGACTTACAAACCCGACACCGAAAAGAAGCACGACATTTAAAGGCCGGGTGTCCAGCCCGAAGACAATTGAAACAAAGCGAACCGCTTTTCACTAGGCTTCGCCGCGAAGCTATGTCTAGTTCCACGAATTTCGGACACTGACTTAAGAAATGATCACTATTGCACTTTGGGCATTGTGATTTAGGATCTGCAGTTTCAGCAAAATGTGATTTTATTGCTGTAGTTGATGGTTTAGTTCGCGACGGACCCGTTTTACTAAGTGACTGACAGGATTCTAGTGCATCACAACGAGCTTGCAATAAGTCTAATAGTTCCATAATGGAGCAATCTTCCGTTGAACCAACAACTTCAGCCCACGATTTATTAGTATCTGGATCTAGTTTGCTTAATAAAAGATAAATGATCCACGGATCGCGATTGTTTTTATTTAGCGCATTAAGTCCTCGAATGACATGGTCTGCATCGTCAGTTATTTTTTGCAAAGCCTTAACGTTACTAACACTAATAGATGGAAGCGATAAGAAAGTTTGAATATAAGACTGAACTATAATTTGAACACGATCATATCGTCTCTCTAGTCTCTCCCATGCTTCAAAGTAGTTCGTATCGGAAATGGTTATGTCATTTATTAATTGAGCAGCATTTCCACGCAGAAATGATTTTAAAAAATGAAACTTTTGAGACGGAGTAATATTTGTTCTGCAGTCAATTGACCCAGTAAATAAATCACGAAAACTGGGCCAGTCTTTGTATTCTCCAGAAAAAGGAGGTACCACTATTTTGGGTAAATGATTTGAGGGAATAGAGTCTCTCGACGAATTCAACCTTTCAAGAAAGGAAGATTGTTGTAAAGCTAACTGTTCAACGACCGAAATTTCCACGTTTTTCTCAGCCACATGTTCAGGGATCTTTCGTACCCGAGCAGCTTGAGTAAGGCGCGAATGAGCGGTGAAATATTTATTTTCATAGTCACCAAACTCAGTTTCTAGCTCACTATTTTCATCAGTTTCCTTTAGCAATTGAAAAAGTTCATCGTACAAAGAAGTGAATTCTAACCACGTGGTTTCCAACTTTTCTAACCGAATTTCAATCAACTCGAGAGGCGTAGACTCCTCGATGGTTTCTACAAAGTTTGCCGCACGAGTTAACATTTCCAATCTTTAATTTTATAGCATTCATAATTTATAATTTAAAGAACGGAATCAATGAGTAGGTTTACTTTAAGTCTAATAACCACTATCAATCACAAAAAAAAAGCACAGACCGTTATCTTAAATGCAGTTTACACAAAGGAATCGATTAATTGATCAGTTTTTTTAATCACCAATAGTTTTAGTTCAATTAAATGTATCATCCGGCTCGAAGGACCAATTTATGATGAAGAATTTTAATCAAAAATATATTTTTTTGTTCACCGAATAAAACAAAATCATTATTAACAAAAGCAAAAAAATAAATTATATTAGCAGGTGTATTATATAGGTGATACAATGAAAAGTTACCAATCGATCCTTGCTGTGCTGTGGTTAAAATCCAAGTGGCAGAGAAAAGCCCTGCTTAATAAAGCAACAGCCGAATTCACTCAAAATACAACCCACTGCAACTGTAGCTTTCCAGTGTGCTCTCTCAAATTATAACAAAAGCACAAAAGTACCGCTTGTACAAGAAACAAATTCTAATGCACTCAAAGTATAAAACCGCAAGTACAGTGGAGTTGTAGATTGATTTACAATGACAAAATGTAATGAATGAAAGTATAACAATTAATTTAATTTAAGTATAAAATAATTTGAAGGCAAAAAAAAATAAGTATTAAATTTAAAGAAAATCATTTCAATGGATTATTAGAATAGCAAATTACAAGTTAAGTTAAGTAGATAATATGTAATAGCAAAATAAAATTCTTAAGTCGATGTGCTTTTGTTTTGAATAGTCCAAAACACTTGCGTTGATTTCTATCAGTACCTCAAAACAAAGACGGAATTTCTTCGTCGAATTGCTTCAAAGGACAAGTACGAAGCAAAAACAACAGGAGATATTGAAATGGAAAGTGAAGACGATTCTGATGATGGAAATAAATAAAAATTAAAAAAAATGTAGGTACTGCGAAAAATACTGTTTTTTTTATCGACATACTGCTTTTTTCAATTTTTGAGGAAAAAGTTCTGTTTTTCGTCCAAAAAAAGATACGAGCGTTAGTTATAACGGTATTAGTTTCCTCTAAATGTGCCGACTGTACTACAGAGGATTGATATGTTTCTGGGTTACTGTCACTACAACCTGGAAAGTGTGTTGTCATTAATAGCTCCAAAGACTCAGCAGGTGACTCAGTCCACGTACCATCCTCCTTTTTAAGAAAGGAGCGGTTTGAGTGCTCCTTGGATAAAATTTTACCCAATCTATCTGAGTCCTTGATATTTTCTATAGAATGAGAATACTCTCTCCAAGCATCCTGCTTAGCTGATGCAAGGTGACGTCTATCTGACGATCACACACAATTTGATCACTCTAGTATGACAGTTAATTAGTATGTAAGTTAGTTGTAAGTGAAACTCGAATGAATAAAGAACTATAAAAATAAAACATGGCGCAGTCGATAAAAAACCTACAGAAGTAAAAATTACAGAAAGAAAAAATTATAATAAATTAAATAAATGAGACGGTTAATAAATTTAATTCATAAATAAATGAAATGAGCGAAGAAGAAACAAAAGAAATAAAAAAGAAAGAAACTAAAAACCAAGATAATATAGCAGGTGTAATCCAAATTCAACACGTGACGGAAGAAATCATGGACTTTAATAAACCTGAACCACTCTTACTAGAAGGCAACATGGCAATTATTTTCCAGATATTCTTAAGAGATTTTAAGAATTATTTGGCTGCTGCTGAAAAAGAAAAAAAAGCTGAGTTGATCAAGATTGCAATTTTTCTAAACTTTATTGGACAAGATGCCCGCCAAAAATACTACACATGGGAGATTTCATCAAGAAGCACAGCCATTACTCTAGACGACGTTATAAAATCATTTGAGGAATATTGCAATCCAAAAAAAATGCTATTTACGAACGAATGAAATTTTACAAACGTCGACAGAAAGAAGGATAAACATTTGATTCTTTCTTGACAGATTTGAGGCACTTGGCTGAAGGCTGTGAGTTTGGAGATGGAAAAGACAACATGATACGAGATTTCATAGTGCTTAGGCTAAGAAATATCGACCTGAGTGATAAGCTTATGAACATTACAGACTTAGATGTAGAGCGGGCAACTAACATGCAGGGTGGCGGAGTTGGGACGGGTGAGAACAAGTGAGGTGCATGGAGAAACAACAGTGGGTAACAATCATCAAGTAGCGGAAATAAGAAAGGGACGTAGTAATAACATTAAAAAATATGAATATAAAACAAATTCGAACAGTTACTTAAATAATCACAGCTATTCATCTCCTTCTAATTCTAGGTATTCTAATGAACAAATTAATTGTAATAAATGTTTGACTGTACATTCTAAATTTCGATGTCCAGCATATAACAAAATCTGTCTTATTTGCAAGCGACGTGGTAATTTTTACTTGGCGTGTACATCAAATAAAAATAAAAATAATCATACTACAAATGAAATCTGTACTGCTGTCGATGAAGAAGAAAGTGATAACCAATTTACCCATACAATTGATGCAGAAACAGGTAACGAAACAGCTTTCCGTACTTTATATTTACATAATATGAATACCTCATCAAAAAATGCGTGTGAAGGGTTTGAAACAATTTATTTTGATGAAAATTCCATTAAATTCAAGATAGATACGGGTTCTTCCATAAATGTGTTGCCTCATAAATATTTGCAAATTATAAATACAAACAAAAAAATATTACCTTCTCGTATAATCATTGAGACTTACGGTGGAAGCAAAATTATTCCCGAGGGTGAAATAAGACTGAAGAGCAGATTTAGTAATCATACATTAATGCAAGACTTTATTGTAGTCAAAACAGAGTCAGTCCCAATTCTTGGTCACCAAGCATGTCGTGATTTCGGGCTCACGAAAAAATTAGATCTTATGCAGGTGAATAATGGAGGTGAAAGATGAAGTTTTCTCAAAGATTATAAAGATGTATTTGAAGGGCTCGGGTGTTTTCCAAAAGAATTTCACCTGAATGTTAATCCGAAAATTACTCCCATTGTAAGACCACCTTACCGGGTTGCTCTAGGCATAAAAGCAAAATTAAAAAAAGTTTGGATGATCTTGTTAATATTGGGGTAATTCAACCGGTTCGGCTTCCTAAAAATTGGGTCAGTAATCTCGTCATTGTTGAAAAACAAAATGGGGATCTCAGGTTATGTTTAGATCCAGTTGACTTAAATAAAGCCTTAGTTCATCAAGGATATCTTATACCAAAATTAGAAGAACTAACATGCGAGCTTTCTAATAAGCATTATGTTTCAGTGTTAGATATGAATCAGGGGTTCTGGCAGATAAAGCTCGATGAAGAATCAAGTGATCTGTGTACATTTAGTATTACCTTCTCGTATAATCATTGAGACTTACGGTGGAAACAAAATTATTCCCGAGGGTGAAATAAGACTGAAGAGCAGATTTAGTAATCATACATTAATGCAAGACTTTATTGTAGTCAAAACAGAGTCAGTCCCAATTCTTGGTCTCCAAGCATGTCGTGATTTCGGGCTCACGAAAAAATTAGATCTTAGTGAATAATGGAGGTGAAAGATGTAGTTTTCTCAAAGATTATAAAGATGTATTTGAAGGGCTCGGGTGTTTTCTAAAAGAATTTCACCTGAATGTTAATCCGAAAATTACTCCCACTGTAAGACCACCTCACCGGGTTGCTCTAGGCATAAAAGCAAAATTAAAAAAAAAAAATTGAATGATCTTGTTAATATTGGGGTAATTCAACCGGTTCGGCATCCTAAAAATTGGGTCAGTAATATCGTCATTGTTGAAAAACAAAATGGGGATCTCAGGTTATGTTTAGATCCAGTTGACTAAAATAAAGCCTCAGTTCATCAAGGATATCTTATACCAAAATTAGAAGAACTAACATGCGAGCTTTCTAATAAGCATTATTTTTCAGTGTTAGATATGAATCAGGGGTTCTGGCAGATAAAGCTTGATGGAGAATCACCATTCGGAAGTTTTAGATTTAATCGATTACCGTTTAGAATAAAAATTGCTTCTGAAGCTTTTCAGGAGTATGCAACAAAAGCATTTGGAGATATACCAGGTACATTTGTATACATCGATGATTTTTTAGTTACTGGAAAAACTGCAGAAGAACATGATGCAACCTTAAAAAAGGTTTTGGATAGGGCTAGTCATTTAAACATAAAATTCAACATTAATAAATTCCAATACAAAGTTGACAGTGTAAAATATATAGGGCATATATTCTATAAAAATGGAGTTGAGGCTGATCCTGATAGAGTAAGTTCTATATGTAAGCTTGAACCTCCAAAAAACAAGAAAGATTTACAATCTGTACTAGGTATGATTAATTATGTTCGAAACTTTATTCCAAAACTATCTGAAGAATGTCAAAACATGAGAGCGCTTTTAAAAAATAATGTCGAGTTTGAATGGCTACCAATACATGATAGGGAATTTGAAAAAAAAAAACATTAATTTCTAATGCACCAACTCTAAAACTATTCAATGAAAATGAGAAAATTACCATACAAACCGATGCTTCACAATCTGGTTTAGGTGCTTGTCTACAACAAAAGCAAGGGCCTATTTGCTATGCTTCTCGCAGTCTGAGTGAAGCTGAAAAAAATTACTCCCAAATTGAGAAAGAACTTCTTGGAATAATATTTGCTGCGAATAAGTTACATTATTATATATACGGGCGGGACGTGTTGGTAGATACAGATCATAAACCCCTTATTTCAATATTTAAAAATAATTTTACAAAAGTTTATAGCTCAAGGATACAACGAATGCGCCTCAAACTATTGAAATACAGTTTAAATGTCGAATTTCTACCAGGCAAATATCTTCACATTGCCGATTTCTTATCAAGGTCATACAACAAAGACTCGTGTTGTGATGAAGATGAAAACTTTAATGAAATAGTATACACCATTAACGTAAGTGAGGAAAAACAAAATAGAATAAGAACGGTCACACATATGGATATAGTTTTATGTAAAGTTATCATGTACTGTAAAAATGGATGGCCAAAGATAAATCTAAAATTGAAAGTTGTGTGCTTTCGAAATGAAATTTCATTAGAAAATGGGATTCTCTTCTTTCAAAACAGAATTATTATACCTGATAAAATGAAATACGAAATACTTGCATATCTTCACCAATCACATTGTGGAATACAAAAAACAAAACAGAGGGCTAGAGAGTTATTACTTTGGCCAACAATAAACCTTGATATTGAAAACTTTATACTCTCTTGTAATGCATGCAATAAATTTAGTAGAAAAAACATAAAAGAGCCAATTATTTTTCATTCAATTCCGCGCTATATATTTTTAAAATTAGGAATGGACATAATGGAATACGGTTCAGTATATTATTTAGTTATAGGACATTATTTAACAAAATGGATTGAAATCTTAGAACTTAAAAATAAAAGCATGCAAGAAATTATAAAACATTTAAAAACGTTGTTCTGCACTCATGGTATACCTGAAGAGATTGTTTGTGACAACAACCCATTTAATTCCAATATATTCTTGGAATGGTCGAAACAACTCCACTTCAAAATAACATTCACAAGTCCATATTACCCGAAATCCAATGGACTTGCTGAAAAATTTGTAGGAATAGCAAAAAATTTGATAAAAAAGTCGCAAGAGTCGGGAACAGAATTTCCTTAGCCTTACTTGAGTATCGGAATACCCCAATAAATTCGATAGGAGCTTCACCCTCTCAAATGTTGTTCAGTAGGCTATGTAGAACTCTTTTGCCGTTGAAAAAAGAATTATTAGAACCCAAAATTATTCAAAATATCTCTGGAAAAATAGAAAAAAACCAAGTAAAAATAAGACAAAACTATGATAAAACTGCCAAGTCAAGATTGGGGTTTGAAAAAGGAGAAGATATTAGTTTTAGGAAGCCCAATAACTTATGGCATAAAGGAAGAATTATATCACATCATAAATCCCCTAGATCATATATGCTTGAAGATGAGAAGGGAAACATTTATAGGAAGAACTCTATTGACATTAACCGTCAGAAACACAAAACTATATCAAATGATAATTCGGAAAACAATAAAAATTCGGAAGGCAATCAAACAAATAATTCCGTCGGTATGAATAAAACAGACACACATGTCTCTCCAACAAAAAATGACCAAGTCGATACCAGTTTTTATGAAACCAGATAAGGGAGATGTGTCAAACAACCAGATCGTTTCTGTTTCTAAAAAATAATGAAGTCAAACATTCATTTTTTTTACCATTTATGTAATTAAAAAAAAAAACAAGAAATATGAAATATCAAATGAAAATTAATGATTATCTACTACATAATAAATGTAAAAATTACACATTTATGTACATTTGTACATACAACTGAATTTATATGTATGATTTCCAAAATGTAGTTACATTGATATATTTTTAATTTTTTTTTTATATATAGATTTATTAAGCCATTTTTGTTTTCTTCACAATCTAATTAAGTTAAAAAAAAAAAAAAAAAAAATAAATAAATATACAGGGTGAGTCATGAGCAATGCGACAAAATGCTAGGGCGTGTAGGTTGCGTTGAGACAAGAAAAAAATCGTATGGGAGGGGGGGGTCTATTCCCCTCCGTTTAGCCGGGAGGGGCAATTTTCGAAAAAACTGACTTAAAATGGGAAAAAAATTATTTAAAATCAACGGCTTCATTCACAATGCTGTGCGATACGTTTTTTAAAAGCCAATAACTTTTTCTTTCATTCTGTGTTTAAATAAATCTATTCTAAGAAATAGTTTTTGAAATATTAATTTTCAAAGTCAAAAATTTGCTTATAAGAAATTGTATACATTACTGAAGTGCTATGCATAAACATCGGACAGCACGTTAAATTAAGTGGAATTTTAATGTGACACATCTTGGTCGCCACTTAAAAAGAAAAACAAATCGTAAGCAATGATTTTAAGGGTATTCTATTTAAATAAACGAATTTCATACTGATGCTGGCTTGCATTAACGCTTATCTGTGTTACAAAGAAGTGTAGCTACAGATTATGCTGAATTGCACTTAACGAGTATAGCATTTAGAGAGATTTAATATGATAGCGATATAAATTCGAAGTTATGCATAACAACTGTACGAACTCACAAATACCTTGCAAAAAGAGAAGGATGTAAAAGAAACAGCTTTATGTGCCTTTCTAGATATAGAAGGAGCTTTTGACAACACATCCAATGAAGCAGTTACCCTAGCCCTAACAAGGAAATGCGTTCCCACCACAATATCCAGATGGATTGGTGAAATGTTGAGCACAAGAACGGCTGAGGCATATGCTGGACAAAACATCCAGAGTATCATCAGTACTAGAGGATGTCCTCAGGGATGGGTACTTTCATCCTTGCTGTGGAGCCTAGTTGTAGATGTATTATTAGAAAGTCTTACTTCACAGGGCATTCGATGCATCGGCTTTGCTGATAACATTGTTATTATAGCCTATGGAAAGTTCGAAGAAGTCCTCTGTGATATAATACAGAAAGGGCTGAAAATCACAAGAAAGTGGTGTGTTTCAGTGGGACTAAGTATAAATCCTTCAAAAACCACGATCGATTTGCAAAAGAAGGAACTGGACCAGGTAAAATTATAAGTGTCAGGGAGAAAGACTCTCTTTCTAAGTCAATGCCTTTAATATACAGGGTGAGTCATGAGCAATGCGACAAAATGCTAGGGCGTGTAGGTTGCGTTGAGACAAGAAAAAAATCGTATGGGGGGGGGTCTATTCCCCTCCGTTTAGCCGGGAGGGGCAATTTTCGAAAAAACTGACTTAAAATGGGAAAAAAATTATTTAAAATCAACGGCTTCATTCACAATGCCGTGCGATACGTTTTTGAAAAGCCAATAACTTTTTCTTTCATTCTGTGTTTAAATAAATCTATTCTAAGAAATAGTTTTTGAAATATTAATTTTCAAAGTCAAAATTTTGAAAAAAAAAAATTGAAAAAAAAATTTCAAACTCATTTTTTTCAAAATTTTACGTAATTAAGTGCTAATTTTAATTTCAAAATTCAATGCTGTTATTAATTTTAAGTCTAAATAAGAAAACCGGATGCAAAAATTTTATGTCGTTCTCAAGAAATTAAAAAAAAACCAAAACCACCTTTTTCTAAGAAAAACATTTATTTTTATTGTAACGAAGCAATTTAAGAAGCATTAATCTTAGTTTTTTTAGTTTTTTTTATTCCTTTTATTTTTACTATGTTTTTTATTGGAAGTACTTATAAAAAATTCTCGATATGATCTCCATTGTTTAGAAGGCATAGATTATATCTCCTTGTAATGGCTTCACATAAGTTTATGCTTGACAAATTTTCCTGCAATTTGACTCCAGCGACTTCAATTCGTTATTTCAGTTGTTCCAATGATACTATTTCCACTTCGTAAACATAATTCTTCATAAATCCCCATGCATAGAAATCTAGGGGAGTTAAATCTGGTGACCTAGGCGGCCATTCCGTGGGGCCCCTTCTTCCGATCCAACGGTCACTAAAATGATCATCCAGCCAGTTTCTCACCTGTAAGCTGTAGTGTGCTGGAGCACCATCTTGTTGGTAGATTAAAGTATCTGCTATAACCAATGGAACGCTGTCTAATAAATTGGGTAAAAGGTCTCGTAGGTATGATTCTCCATTAATAATGGAATTCAAAAACCGGGGCCCGATCACAGTGTGTCCAACAATACCAAGCCAAACATTACAACTAAAGCGGTGTTGTGATTTGTTTTGTTTTTCTTTGTGTGGATTGGCGCTACTCCAATAATGTAAATTGTGGAAGTTAGTAACCCCATCCCTAGTAAACTGTGCTTCATCCGTCCAGAATATTCTTCTAAAATAGTTTTGTTCGGTTTCATTTCTAAGTAGTAATGTTCTACAAAATTCGGTTCTCAATAACTTGTTGTTTGAGGTGAGTTCCTGAACAGGCGTAAAGTGGTACGGGTGTAAATTTTCCGCCCGAAGTACTCGACATGCTCTAGATTGGGACACTCCAAGCATAGTGGATATCCTTCTTGTACTGACGGAGGGATTATTTCGGACTAAATCCAGAATTCTTTCATCTAAGATTCTTGACTCATCAGAAACTGGCCTTTCGCTTCTTCGATGCTCCAGCACTCCATGATCTCTTAGACGTCGGTGGATTCTTGGAAACGTGCTATGATGGGGACACCTCCTATCGGGATATCTTTCAGCGTACAGTCTTTCGGCTTCACGACTTCGACCGTTAGCTAAACCGTAGCAGAAATGCTTCGTTACAATAAAAATAAATGTTTTTCTTAGAAAAAGGTGGTTTTGGTTTTTTTTTAATTTCTTGAGAACGACATAAAACTTTTGCATTCGGTTTTCTTATTTGGACTTAAAATTAATAACAGCATTGAATTTTGAAATTAAAATTAGCACTTAATTACGTAAAATTTTGAAAAAAATGAATTTGAAATTTTTTTTTCAATTTTTTTTTCAAAATTTTGACTTTGAAAATTAATATTTCAAAAACTATTTCTTAGAATAGATTTATTTAAACACAGAATGAAAGAAAAAGTTATTGGCTTTTAAAAAACGTATCGCACAGCATTGTGAATGAAGCCGTTGATTTTAAATAATTTTTTTCCCATTTTAAGTCAGTTTTTTCGAAAATTGCCCCTCCCGGCTAAACGGAGGGGAATAGACCCCCCCCTCCCATACGATTTTTTTCTTGTCTCAACGCAACCTACACGGCCTAGCATTTTGTCGCATTGCTCATGACTCACCCTGTATAAATGAATTACTTATAAAAAAAAAAAAAAAAAAAAATTTAATAATGTTCCCATTATCAAAATGTAATAATCTGATTGAGAAATATTTTATATACTAAGTATATATATACTAAGTATATAAGTCGAATTAAGGGGGAGGTGTTGTAAGGTGACGTCTATCTGACTATCACACACATGATCACTCTAGTATGACAGTTAATTAGTATGTAAGTTAATTGTAAGTGAAACTCGAATGAATAAAGAACTATAAAAATAAAACAGTGGCCCAGTTGCAAACCTTATCAAAGATCTATCAGTGATTTCACTAATCACAGATAGGAATTTGCCCGATACTAGCAGAACTAAATCGTCTGCGTACGCCACCGCCTTCACTCCTCCTCCCTCAAGTTCTACTAGAATTTTATTCATAACCAGTAGCCACAATAGTGGAGACAGTACTCCTCCCTGTGGTGTACCTCTGTATTACTGTATTGCTTAGCATGGATACTATCCATTCTCTTAAAGGAACATCAATTCCAAAGTCAATAAGGGATTGTAGGATAGATTCGGTAAGTACGTTGTTGAAGGCTCCTTCTACGTCTATGAAAGTAGCCAATGTATACTCTTTGTAATGTATTGTGTTTTCAACTGTTCGCACAACCTCATGAAGAGCTGTCTCAGTAGACCTGCCCTTGTGGTATGGGTGTTGTGATCTGGTAAGAGGCGAGAAGACTATTGTTTCTCTAATGCGGTTATCTAGGATGCGCTCTAGGGTTTGGAGCACGAAAGAAGTCAGACTATTAGGGCGAAAATCCTTTGCAGATTCGTGGCCCCGTCTACCCACCTTTGGGATGAAAACAACTCTGACCTGTTTCCACTAATTGGGACCATTATTAAGTAAGAGGCATCCCTTAAATACGTTCACTAGCCAAGGGACTACTATATCTTGTAGTTTTTGGAACATTGTGGGAAAATTATTAAAATTTATAAGTATCTATGTATTTACATATATTAAATTATTCATTTTCAATTAGTTTATTTTATTTGAAACCAACCGTCAATAGTTTGAGAATATCTGATCTCCTAGCAAGTACTTGAACCTTTCAATTCAATTCAATTCCTTTCAATTTAACCAAATTATAGATTATGTAGATGATGATGAAGCTGAATGACGTTGTTGCTGTGTAGACTTTAAAGTCTTTGCTTGAGTGGCTGAAAATATCTCTTTGCATAATGAAACAGAAATTAAAGAGAGTGACAAAAATTCATATATGATGGCAAAATTCGAATGAACTTATACATACGCACCAGATCTGGGGTTTTCTGTCATGGAAGGCTTCCGGGTTGATTTTTCTCCGTGGTTTTTGACCACAAAACTAAACTTCTAACACACTTATTTTAAGAAAAATCAAAAATAATTTTTGAGCTACAAAGTTTATTTTTCCGGTTAAAATTACGGTCAGGGACATGTCCTTCCGGAATCATGGCCAGCGCCATTTTTCGGATACTCTCGGAAATTCCGTCGCAATAAAGTTGCCGCCTGATGGGTATAGAAGGAGCAGATTGCCCAACTTCGGTCTCTTACTTGTTGGTCGTCAATTTATATAACTAGTCGTTATACGGTCGGTCTCTGTCGCTTGACAAATGTCTGATTTTTTTTTGTACTATCGTTTCTTTTTGTAAATTTAAATTGTCAAGAAAACTAAAGTACGCACCTATTTTTGATTTTGAAATACGCACGTTCCTAAAAATATAGATATAAAATTGTGCAGTGCATTTCCACCTTATCCTATCAAATATGTATGGTAAAAAAATGAGTTATTTCTCGTTAAAATTGTAAATAACCAACTGCTGAAGCAAAAATCACTATAAATCAAATGTGAAAAAAAATGCCTACATACGCACGTACCTTAAAATCAAACTTAAAATTGTTCAGCTCCATATCTATGTGAAATAACCCTATAAAAAAGCTTGAAAACTATGAAAAAAAAACTAGTTATTTCTTATGAAAATACGCTAATACATTAAAGTAACAAAGTGCCGATGCTAAAGTCCCTAAAAAAAAAAAACAAAAAATAAAAAATCCCTGAAAGTGAGAGAAATCTACCCCGAAAAATATTCAAGAAAACGGTATAACCAGACCAGAACGACCTCAGTGTATCCCATAAATTTTGCATACATTTTACTCTCTAAATGCTATGTATGAACCTATGTGAAAAGTTAGTACAGTCCCCATACCTTCCACCAGATATACATACCTATCTTACTATCAGTGCATATGTACCTGCTTGCCCATCAAAAAAACTTTAAACTTCATGCAAGCCTAATCAGCGATTTCTTCGTAATCTTTTAATCGGTGATCTATTGTTTTTTTAAAGAAAAAAGAAAAAAAAATCAATTGAAGCCTAAGCCTGATTCACGGAAAGCTTAATGCGACCACAGCAGCATTCATCATCATCGCTGGCATTATCATCCCCATAAGCTTTTGGAATTTTTCATCTTATTTTAATTTTTTTTATTGTATTTTTTTAATTCAATAAACTAATCATAACTATAGTTATCTTTTGAATTCTATTTTAAATATTTGTTTATATTCCCCACTCTTAATTTATTCACCACAAAAAATTATTTATCTATAAATTGAATAAATAATTCCTTAAAGCAATAATAGAGTGAAGTGATATAATTTACCTGTGGTTCAAGTGTTTAAGGGTAGGTGTGCCTCAAACCATAACTAAAAGTTCATGTAAATGAATTTCAATGTATTAGTACGACATTTTCTCTTCATTATTGGTACCCTCGCGCTCGCACAGTTTTGTTCTCTTTTCACTTTTCATAAGAATTTAGTTTTCCTCTCTCTACTCTAAACTCAAATCAAATAGCGCTGACGCAGCGGTAGCAGTAGCAGTAGCACTATGATGGAAGGGGCAGAGGAAGTAGTGTGGGTTTTGTATTTCTTTTTTTTTGTCTTCTGCTTGATTTGTTGTTGTTCTTTTGAGTGGATCTAGTTTTCGAATTTGAAATGAATAAGTTCCTTTCTACCTAACTCAATCCAAACACGACGCTTTGAGGAAGGGTAAAACAGTGAAGGGGTATTATCACTTTTGGTTTCATCCTGTGTGTTGTGAATCTACAAAGATCGGTCATCCACTTGTGGTATTTATGTGTAGGTATTTGTATTCATAATAGACAAGGAACATGATTGTAAGAAAAGGCAAAATGTACCTACATTGATATCGATTGTTGTTTTTCATTTTAGGTATTAGATGTAAGTTATTTGTGAGGTAGGTCAAAATCTGTTTGACGTGCTTTAAAATGTATTGCAACGAACGGGGGTGAATTTAGATGTAAAGAAGTTGATTTGATATGATTTTGCAATTGAATTGGAATTGTAGGTAGGTAGGTATGTACATGCAGAATAACGCACAGATTTTATGATATTTGGAAAAACCCGCAGCAGGAAAAATAAGAAAGAGGTTTTTTGGTTTATCTACCTAAGCTCCAAAGGCTGCAAAAAGATTTTTGTGTGGTCTTAGAAAATTTTTATTTTGTGCGTAGACACCTACTAGAACATTTGTAGGTAACAGGTGCTAAAAGTGTCCTTCCTGGTTTATAATACATATGCTAGAGCCCGTTTGTGATTTCACTGCGAATGTTGAAAACCTTGTGATAACCTAATAAAATATTGTTGATAATTAAATCTTAAAAAACCATTCTTTTTGATAACTCTTCTTTGAAAAGTAGGTAGGTACCTACCAAATCATATCATTCCTTTCTTACTAATTGCGCGGTTTTCCAAGCATAATAAAATGTGTTCCTTTTTGCTGCATACTTGTCATTGATTGATATTTTTTGTATTATTAAAATGTATGTAGGTACGTTCATTCAAAATAAAATAATACTGACATTTGCTTTAATTTTAAATACAATAAAAAATATTACAATTTATTTTATAATTTTACTGTTTTTCGAAAAAAATACTCCTTCATAAAACTTTTTGATTTTTATTTTGCTACTCGTGTCCTTACAATAAAACAACATCTTCTGGCGCTAGGGTTTAGTGTCAACCACAGCAAAACTTAGGAGATGTTATTTTACTATTACGATACGGGTTTCAAAATTAAAAATAAAAAATTGTGTAAATTGGATCGAGACAAGAAAAAATCGTATGGGATGGAGAACAACATGAAGAAGTACCTAGGTTCGGTTATTTTTGAATAGCTTGAAAAAAAAGTCCTAGGACCAAACAGTTTTCAGCATTTGCCTTGAAATTCATGAGAGCATTTTTTACCTATTCTGAAAACCAAAATAGTACGTTAATTTTAATTTTGTATTTTTTGTCATATCCACAAGTTTTTTTCTTAAATTTCTATATAGGTGATTGATACACTCTATTTTCTTGATTGTATGTTTGGGGAAAGGTTTAGCCTCCAGTTATATTTTAAATTCGACCGTTTGACATAAAAAAAAACTTAATCGTTTTTTCTTTTTTTAAATTTTGTCTTTATTAAAAAATCAATTTGTTTGGTTAATTAATTTCTAACTAAAGGCCGCTGTCCAAAGCAAAAGGCTGCACCTCTTCGTTAGATTGTCGAATTAAAACTAAACTTATAATCTAATAAACTTTCCTACGACAGATAGAAAATAGGTATCTTACATCCTACGCGAAGTGCTACCCGTGGGTTTGGAATGCACTTGTTTATGAAATATTCATATTTCATCTTCGTGTGAGATATGAATGTTATATTTTGTTTGCATCCGCAAAAATGAAGTACTTGTGCATTTATTGCAAATAGGTTGCCATGGGGCGGGGAAAAGAGATATACAGTTAGTTGACAAAATGTCAACTAAGCAAAAAGGCGTAAGCCGTTATATGTAGCGGGAAGTGAAGCTTCAGACGTAACACCTCCCCCCTTAGGATTCTGCTCCGAAGAATCAGTATTTTTAATATCAATTGTAACTTTATTTTTAGTTATTCTTTTTCTAATTAAAATTATAGAAATCGCGATAAATAAACTCAAAATTAATATGTTAAAGCTGTAATGTATGCTCGTATTTGTTTTATGATTAAATTTCAATTCTTCAATTAATTTTCGATTTTCTACGTGTTTTGCGTGTATTTCTGTCGTGGAAAAGTTTGTTTCAATTTTTTCGATTTTTACATTGCTTAAATTAGGTATAACAAAACTTTCAAAGTATATAAAATTTTCATATGTTATATTATTTATTTTAATTGTACAGTTTTCAAATTTAAATACATAGTTTCCTTTTACATTCAGTTTAAAATCATTACAATTGTGATCAATTACAGTTTGTTGTAAATTTTTAAGTATTAAAATATTATTAGTTATTTGTTTTATTTCAGTTCTCTTATTTTCTATAAAATTACAAGTTGTATTTTTCTCAAAAATATTTTTTATACATTCGTCATTTATGATTTTGAGGTTTTCTTTTTTTAACATTTCATTAGTGTCTTTAAAATTAGTTTTGCCATCAGTTATAATAGATTTATAAGGAGATGAGAGCTCTAAAAAATTTAAATTAGGTATTGGTTCAATAAATACACGGTGATATTTTCTGCTGTTGTAATTTGGAATCATTATGATGAAAATTATTTGATTGTCGTGAAAAATTGTTGAGCTTTGTAGTCTTTAAATTTTTCAAGTGTAATGTTAAAATGTTCTATTTCTTTTTGTGACAGAATGATTTTCCCTAGCAGTCCTAATTGGCTCAATAGAATGCTATCTTTAACTTTTTTCACTTGGTTATTTAAAAGTTGTATATCATATTGAATTTGAAATGCATGTTGCATGGTTGTTATTCTAAGATTCTCTTTATCTAATGCAGTGTCTATGACTAAGAATTGGTTTTTTATTTCTGTTTGTTGTTTGTTAATGTGTTTCGTTACGTTGTAGATGTTTTCATAGAATTTTGTATTGATTTTTATTTGGTCGTTTAAACCAGTTATTAAGTTTGCGTTAGTTATATTTTAAATTCGACCGTTTGACATAAAAAAAACTTAATCGTTTTTTCTTTTTTTAAATTTTGTCTTTATTAAAAAATCAATTTGTTTGGTTAATTAATTTCTAACTAAAGGCCGCTGTCCAAAGCAAAAGGCTGCACCTCTTCGTTAGATTGTCGAATTAAAACTAAAACTTATAATCTAATAAACTTTCCTACGACAGATAGAAAATAGGTATCTTACATCCTACGCGAAGTGCTACCCGTGGGTTTGGAATGCACTTGTTTATGAAATATTCATATTTCATCTTCGTGTGAGATATGAATGTTATATTTTGTTTGCATCCGCAAAAATGAAGTACTTGTGCATTTATTGCAAATAGGTTGCCATGGGGCGGGGAAAAGAGATATACAGTTAGTTGACAAAATGTCAACTAAGCAAAAAGGCGTAAGCCGTTATATTGAGTGGGAAGTGAAGCTTCAGACGTAACACCTCCCCCCTTAGGATTCTGCTCCGAAGAATCAGTATTTATAATATCAATTATAACTTTATTTTTAGTTATTCTTTTTCTAATTAAAATTATAGAAATCGCGATAAATAAACTCAAAATTAATATGTTAAAGCTGTAATGTATGCTCGTATTTGTTTTATGATTAAATTTCAATTCTTCAATTAATTTTCGATTTTCTACGTGTTTTGCGTGTATTTCTTTCTGTCGTGGAAAAGTTTGTTTCAATTTTTCGATTTTTACATTGCTTAAATTAGGTATAACAAAACTTTCAAAGTATATAAAATTTTCATATGTTATATTATTTATTTTAATTGTACAGTTTTCAAATTTAAATACATAGTTTCCTTTTACATTCAGTTTAAAATCATTACAATTGTGATCAATTACAGTTTGTTGTAAATTTTTAAGTATTAACATATTATTAGTTATTTGTTTTATTTCAGTTCTCTTATTTTCTATAAAATTACAAGTTGTGTTTTTCTCAAAAATATTTTTTATACATTCATCATTTATGATTTTGAGGTTTTCTTTTTTTAACATTTCATTAGTGTCTTTAAAATTAGTTTTGCCATCAGTTATAATAGATTTATAAGGAGATGAGAGCTCTAAAAAATTTAAATTAGGTATTGGTTCAATAAATACACGGTGATATTTTCTGCTGTTGTAATTTGGAATCATTATGATGAAAATTATTTGATGGTCGTGAAAAATTGTTGAGCTTTGTATGTCTTTAAATTTTTCAAGTGTAATGTTAAAATGTTCTATTTCTTTTTGTGACAGAATGTTTTTCCCTAACAGTCCTAATTGGCTCAATAGAATGCTATCTTTAACTTTTTTCACTTGGTTATTTAAAAGTTGTATGTCATCGGAATAATCAGAAAAATTATAAATAGTACCTAAAAAAGAAAGTATTTTAAGAGGTTTGCTCAAATTTGTAGTTTCGCTTCAGTTGAGTCTTATAAAATGTACTTTGCTTATTGTCAGTAACGTGATCTTGGTCTATTACCTTAGGATCAATTTTTTTGTGAGTTATTTTTAGTTTGTTATTAGTCCTTGATTTTAGGTATACGTGTTTTGTTTTTGTTAAATCTACGTCATTCTTATTTTTATTATGTTTATTTATGTAACGTTCTTTATTTTTCTTAACTAGTTCTACAATTTTAGGATAGTTTTGATTTGTAACAGTACCATTTATGAAATCTATAGGTCTTTGTTTTGTTGTGGAATGAATTGTCTTGTTGTAATTAGCTACTGCTCTTAAGATTCTAGTTCTCAGGGTATCTTTATTATTATCGTCAGCTGCGAAAGTTCGCATATGTTCGTTAAGAGTTGAATGGAATCTTTCGATATCCGAATTTCCTGTTTTGTGATAGGGGGTAGTCAAATGTAACTCAATATTGTTTTCTTTTAAGAATTCTTTAATAACAATTGAAGCGAAGCCTGATTCATTGTCTGTAATTATTTTCTCTGGGTGGCCTTGGTTTGCAAGTCTGTATTTGAGTGTTTCTAGTAGTGCTATCCATGTTCTGTGTCTAATTTCTCTTACCGTTGCGTGTTTAGTGAATTTATCTATCATTGTTACATACATTAGGTTTATATTTGCGTACCAAATGTCAATATGTAGAACCTGGTTTGGTTTCGTCGGTGTCTCCGTAATTTTCAAGGGTATTTTATAAGGACTTCTTTCATATTTGGCCTTATTACAGATTTCACAATTGTTTATGTATTTCTGAATTTTTTCTTTGAGATTTGGGCAGTAATAAATATCTTTGATTTCTGCATACGTTTCATTTATTCCTCCATGGTTTAAAGAGTTATGTGTTTTAGAAATCACTAGAAGTTCTTTTTCTTCGTCTTCGAGATCTCCAAGGAGTTTTGTGCATTTAAAAACTCTAAGCAACTTATTTTTGCTGAAATATTTGATGTATGTGTTTTAAAACTGAGCAAACATATGGTCATCGTTACAATAAATTCCTAAGATTCCTTTAGGAGGGACTAATTTTTTCATAAGGTTTAAGATAAAATCTTCTTTGTAATCCTTTAGTTCTATAACTATTCTTTTCTTTTTAAATGGGGAGTATACTTTGTGGTTATTTAAGTTATTGGTTTTGTTTAAAATAATTTGAGTCTTATAAATATTAACAGGCGACTCTATAATTGAAATATGGTTGCTACTATCTTCTCTAGCACTATGTATTGTGGCTATCATAGATTGATTATCATTGATTTCACTGAGGTTTGACACATCTTCATTGTGGTAAACTTCTATCCTTGATAAACCATCCGCAACCTGATTATCTTTTCCTTTGACGTATTCTACGTCAAAATTAAATTCTTCTAGTTTCACTTTCCACCTTTGCAGTTTTGCATTTGGCTCTTTAAGTGAGCTCAACCAAACTAGGGGTCGATGGTCAGTTCTGACAAGGAATTTCCTTCCATAAAGGTAAGGTCTAAAATATTTTGTCGCCCATACTATGGCTAATAACTCTTTTTCTATGGTAGAATATCTTGTTTCGTGATCGTTTAGTGTGCGACTAGCGAAACACACTGGGTGGTTGTCTTGAGAGAGAACGGCGCCAATTGCGAAATTTGATGCGTCCGTCGTAAGAATGAATCCTTTAGCAAAATCAGGATATTTAAGTATTGGATCAGATACAAGCAGGGTTTTCAAATTTTCAAAACTCTCAATATATTCCGGATCATTTGTATTTATTTTGGCTCCTTTTTTCAGGAAAGCTGTTATTGGTTTTGCTACTTTTCCGTAGTCTTTGATAAATTTTCTGTAGTATCCGGTGATACCAAGGAAAGACTTTATTTGTTTAGTTGTTTTTGGTATTTTATAATTAATAATTGCAGAAATTTTATTGGGGTTGGGCTTGATGCCCTCTGTAGTCACAATATGTCCCAAAAATTCTGTTTCTTTTTTAAAAAATTCTGTTTTATCTAATTGTACTTTCAAATTAACTTCTTTTAAACGTTTAAATATTTTCTTCAATGATACCATATGTTCTTCCAAAGATGTCGAGAAAACAATAATATCATCTAGGTACACTAAACATATTTTACCAATGAAATCTGATAAGACTGAATTCATCAGCCTTTGAAAGGTCGCGGGTGCATTTTTCAATCCAAATGGCATACGAACGAACTCGTAGTGACCACTATCAGTTGAAAATGCTGTTTTTTTTATATCTTCTTCCGCGATTTCGATTTGGTGGAACCCTTTGGCCAAATCGAGTGTTGTAAAATACATTGATTTCCCTAATTTGTCGAATATGTCATCCATATTCGGAATTGGGAACTTGTCATCAATTGAAACTTCATTCAGTTTCCGGTAGTCAATGACGATTCTCCATTTCTGTTTCCCGGATGCGTCTTCCTTTTTCGGAACGACCCAGATAGGAGCAGAGTAAGGAGATTTGCTCGGGCGAATAATGCCTTGCTGAAGCATTTCTTTTATTTGTTTAGAAACTTCGTTCTTATGGACTTCAGGATATCTATAACTTTTTGTATAGATTGGGATGTCGTTTTTTGTTTTTATATTATGCTTAATCGCATTAGTAAATGACAAATTGCTCCCTTCCTGGTAAAAAATACTTGAGTATTTACTTATTAAGTTCACTATCTCTTTTTTTTCTTCGTTATTGAGATGAACAATTCTAAGTTGTTCGAAGATGGGGTTTTTATTAATTTCCGTATGGTAGGTTTCGAGTTTTGGAACATGTTTCGAATACTCTTCTTCATATTCGTTGAAAAAGATTGGTATTTCAGTTTCGTCTATTTTTAAGAGTCTTCTCTTGAAATCAAGGATTGCTTCTAATGGAAGCAGAATGTTATTACCAATTAATCCATTAAAGAAGTCATGGAATTGATATTCTAAGAATTCGGCAGTTTTTTCTTTACCAAATTCCTTGAAAAGGGGAATTTTAACTTTTTTGTTAATAAATAGTGGGGTACTTGTTGTTTTAATTTTAATTGGGTTTTCTAGTTTTGTTGCCCATTTAGGATGGCAAATTCCTGGGTTAATGATACTTGTTTCTGAGCCTGGGTCTATTAGTATTCTAAGTCTCATGTTATCTTTTACTTCAACGATTATATAGGGTAGTCTGCCATTCGGCCTGTTTCCCGAAAATCCGAATGTTGAATATTATTTATACGTCTAGCATACCTTCCAGTTGAGGTATCCATGGGTTCTACTCTATTTCTAAAATTGCCTAAGTTGTTGTTATTTATGTTATTTGTATATTGGCCTGTCCTGTTCGGATTATTATGACTATTTGTATTATTATTATTATACTGACCAGTCCTATTAGAATTGTTATTAAAATTATTTCGTTGATGGGGGTTATATTGATGGTAAATAGAGTTTGAATTATTATTATTATTTTGACCACTAAAATTTGGACTTTTAAAGTTATATTGGCCAGACCTATTAGGGTTGTTATATAAATTATTTCTTTGGTTGGAGTTATACTGGCTACTTGGGTTGTTGTTATTATAAGTGTATCTAGTTTGTTGTCTTCTATCTGAACTGTCATAAAATGTTTTCAAATTGCCCTGATCTTGTCCTATAAATGTGTATACTCTGTTTCTAATTTCTGTTAAGTCGTGTAAACCTGTAAGAGCATATGCTAACGCTCCTGAAACTATTTCTTTAATTTTTAGAGCTAACATTCCATAAAATATGTCTTTAATTATTTTACTGTTATCACTAAATGTGGCAAATTCTGTAATATTTTCTACGAGATTTTTTACTTTAGTATCTAGTTCAAAAATTGATCTTACTCTCAATAATCCTATTTCTTTTGTAAGCGTCAGCTCGTCCTTTGAGGCTCGAAAATGTTTTTTTAGTAGTTGCAGACATTGGTTCCAGTCTGTTGGTGATTCAATTTGAAGATAATTTTTCGCTGCTCCGATAATTTTACTGCTGTATATAACTTCATATACTCGTTGCTTATCTTCTGGTGCTTGATAGCTCCCCAGGATTTCATTCACTGATGATATGAATGCTGGTAATGTTCCTGGATGTCCTTCAAATGACGTCAGGTACCTGATCTCTTTCTCGATTTTAGCTCGTACACTAATTGGTTGGCGATTACTGACCATCAATTGTGTGAGCACACTAAGGCATTCTTCTATTGTATTTTCAGCCATTTTTCTAGCTCTCTGCTCGTCAAACTGTCTATTTCGTTTTTTATTAATTGTTTTTAAATTGCACTTCCAACAGGTTTTTAAATTAAATTACTCTATCTCTCGTTGTTTTTATCCTTGCGCGGACTTTATCGAAAATATATTATTTACACCTTTCTGTTCTCTTGTCTTATTCACTTTTATTCAATTCATTCATTGATTTATTTGTTGCAAAAAAAAATTTTTTTAAGATTTAAATCTTTTTCGTGGTTAATTTTTTTTTTTTTTTTTTTTTTTTTTTTGGATTTGATCGCACTATATTTTTTTTTCTCAGTCGCAATTTTTTATTATTTGCACTCGCTTATTCGCGCTTACAATTTTTTTTTTCTTTGTACTTAATCGCACTATATTTTTTTTTTTTTATTCGAAAATGTTATTATTTGCACTCACTTATTCGCGCTTACAAATTTATTTCTTTGTTTTTTTTTTTTCTTATTCGAAAATTTTAATTTTTGATTGCACTTATTCGCGCTTTTTTTTTTTTATTCGAAAACTTTAACTTTTGTTTGCACTTATTCGCGCTTAACCGCACGCTTCTTTTTCTTATTCGAAAATGTTTCCACGCACGATTATTTTTAAGTACGTTCACTTCGAGTTAAGAAGTTAAAACTTGCCGCGATTCATATACATAATTAATCTTACTCGATTTATATTACGCGTACTCGAGAACTACACGACTGCGCCAGTTATATTTTAAATTCGACCGTTTGACATAAAAAAAACTTAATCGTTTTTTCTTTTTTTAAATTTTGTCTTTATTAAAAAATAAATTTGTTTGGTTAATTAATTTCTAACTAAAGGCCGCTGTCCAAAGCAAAAGGCTGCACCTCTTCGTTAGATTGTCGAATTAAAACTAAAACTTATAATCTAATAAACTTTCCTACGACAGATAGAAAATAGGTATCTTACATCCTACGCGAAGTGCTACCCGTGGGTTTGGAATGCACTTGTTTATGAAATATTCATATTTCATCTTCGTGTGAGATATGAATGTTATATTTTGTTTGCATCCGCAAAAATGAAGTACTTGTGCATTTATTGCAAATAGGTTGCCATGGGGCGGGGAAAAGAGATATACAGTTAGTTGACAAAATTTCAACTAAGCAAAAAGGCGTAAGCCGTTATATTGAGTGGGAAGTGAAGCTTCAGACGTAACACGTTGTTTTGCTCGTTTAAGCTGAGTCTTGTCTTAATTTCTTGTTCGTCCTCATAGTCCATAGTTCCTGCTAAATATTTTAAGCTTTTTCCTACAATGTTAAATAGTCCTCGTTTCTGTCTGTCCTTGTGAGTTAGGCTATTAATTTCATGTGCCAGTTGATTAAATCCATGTAAAATAGTTGGGTATTCTTCTTTGTCTTCTAATCTGTCAACGTTGTGTTTTATTAATTCTAAGTTGTCTGTCCATAACGTCAAATTTATAACGTGTAAAATTTTAACATAATTGTCGATGATTTTAATTTCTTCGTCTCTAATTGTAATGTATCCATTTCCAATATTTAAGTTTTGTACGTCGATTCTTTGTCCGTTTGTTGTTGTCATCGGAATAATCAGAAAAATTATAAATAGTACCTAAAAAAGAAAGTATTTTAAGAGGTTTGCTCAAATTTATAGTTTCGCTTCAGTTGAGTCTTATAAAATGTACTTTGCTTATTGTCAGTAACGTGATCTTGGTCTATTACCTTAGGATCAATTTTTTTGTGGGTTATTTTTAGTTTGTTATTAGTCCTTGATTTTAGGTATACGTGTTTTGTTTTTGTTAAATCTACGTCATTCTTATTTTTATTATGTTTATTTATGTAACGTTCTTTATTTTTCTTAACTAGTTCTACAATTTTAGGATAGTCTTGATTTGTAACAGTACCATTTATGAAATCTATAGGTCTTTGTTTTGTTGTGGAATGAATTGTCTTGTTGTAATTAGCTACTGCTCTTAAGATTCTGGTTCTCAGGGTATCTTTATTATTATCGTCAGCTGCGAAAGTTCGCATATGTTCGTTAAGAGTTGAATGGAATCTTTCGATATCCGAATTTCCTGTTTTGTGATAGGGGGTAGTCAAATGTAACTCAATATTGTTTTCTTTTAAGAATTCTTTAATAACAATTGAAGCGAAGCCTGATTCATTGTCTGTAATTATTTTCTCTGGGTGGCCTTGGTTTGCAAGTCTGTATTTGAGTGTTTCTAGTAGTGCTATCCATGTTCTGTGTCTAATTTCTCTTACCGTTGCGTGTTTAGTGAATTTATCTATCATTGTTACATACATTAGGTTTATATTTGCGTACCAAATGTCAATATGTAGAACCTGGTTTGGTTTCGTCGGTGTCTCTGTAATTTTCAAGGGTATTTTATAAGGACTTCTTTCATATTTGGCCTTATTACAGATTTCACAATTGTTTATGTATTTCTGAATTTTTTCTTTGAGATTTGGGCAGTAATAAATATCTTTGATTTCTGCATACGTTTCATTTATTCCTCTATGGTTTAAAGAGTTATGTGTTTTAGAAATCACTAGAAGTTCTTTTTCTTCGTCTTCGAGATCTCCAAGGAGTTTTGTGCATTTAAAAACTCTAAGCAACTTATTTTTGCTGAAATATTTGATGTATGTGTTTTGAAACTGAGCAAACATATGGTCATCGTTACAATAAATTCCTAAGATTCCTTTAGGAGGGACTAATTTTTTCATAAGGTTTAAGATAAAATCTTCTTTGTAATCCTTTAGTTCTATAACTATTCTTTTCTTTTTAAATGGGGAGTATACTTTGTGGTTATTTAAGTTATTGGTTTTGTTTAAAATAATTTGAGTCTTATAAATATTAACAGGCGACTCTATAATTGAAATATGGTTGCTACTATCTTCTCTAGCACTATGTATTGTGGCTATCATAGTTTGATTATCATTGATTTCACTGAGGTTTGACACATCTTCATTGTGGTAAACTTCTATCCTTGATAAACCATCCGCAACCTGATTATCTTTTCCTTTGACGTATTCTACGTCAAAATTAAATTCTTCTAGTTTCACTTTCCACCTTTGCAGTTTTGCATTTGGCTCTTTAAGTGAGCTCAACCAAACTAGGGGTCGATGGTCAGTTCTGACAAGGAATTTCCTTCCATAAAGGTAAGGTCTAAAATATTTTGTCGCCCATACTATGGCTAATAACTCTTTTTCTATGGTAGAATATCTTGTTTCGTGATCGTTTAGTGTGCGACTAGCGAAACACACTGGGTGGTTGTCTTGAGAGAGAACGGCGCCAATTGCGAAATTTGATGCGTCCGTCGTAAGAATGAATCCTTTAGCAAAATCAGGATATTTAAGTATTGGATCAGATACAAGCAGGGTTTTCAAATTTTCAAAACTCTCAATATATTCCGGATCATTTGTATTTATTTTGGCTCCTTTTTTCAGGAAAGCTGTCATTGGTTTTGCTACTTTTCCGTAGTCTTTGATAAACTTTCTGTAGTATCCGGTGATACCAAGGAAAGACTTTATTTGTTTAGTTGTTTTTGGTATTTTATAATTAATAATTGCAGAAATTTTATTGGGGTTGGGCTTGATGCCCTCTGTAGTCACAATATGTCCCAAAAATTCTGTTTCTTTTTTTAAAAATTCTGTTTTATCTAATTGTACTTTCAAATTAACTTCTTTTAAACGTTTAAATATTTTCTTCAATGATACCATATGTTCTTCCAAAGATGTCGAGAAAACAATAATATCATCTAGGTACACTAAACATATTTTACCAATGAAATCTGATAAGACTGAATTCATCAGCCTTTGAAAGGTCGCGGGTGCATTTTTCAATCCAAATGGCATACGAACGAACTCGTAGTGACCACTATCAGTTGAAAATGCTGTTTTTTTTATATCTTCTTCCGCGATTTCGATTTGGTGGAACCCTTTGGCCAAATCGAGTGTTGTAAAATACATTGATTTCCCTAATTTGTCGAATATGTCATCCATATTCGGAATTGGGAACTTGTCATCAATTGAAACTTCATTCAGTTTCCGGTAGTCAATGACGATTCTCCATTTCTGTTTCCCGGATGCGTCTTCCTTTTTCGGAACGACCCAGATAGGAGCAGAGTAAGGAGATTTGCTCGGGCGAATAATGCCTTGCTGAAGCATTTCTTTTATTTGTTTAGAAACTTCGTTCTTATGGACTTCAGGATATCTATAACTTTTTGTATAGATTGGGATGTCGTTTTTTGTTTTTATATTATGCTTAATCGCATTAGTAAATGACAAATTGCTCCCTTCCTGGTAAAAAATACTTGAGTATTTACTTATTAAGTTCACTATCTCTTTTTTTTCTTCGTTATTGAGATGAACAATTCTAAGTTGTTCGAAGATGGGGTTTTTATTAATTTCCGTATGGTAGGTTTCGAGTTTTGGAACATGTTTCGAATACTCTTCTTCATATTCGTTGAAAAAGATTGGTATTTCAGTTTCGTCTATTTTTAAGAGTCTTCTCTTGAAATCAAGGATTGCTTCTAATGGAAGCAGAATATTATTACCAATTAATCCATTAAAGAAGTCATGGAATTGATATTCCAAGAATTCGGCAGTTTTTTCTTTACCAAATTCCTTGAAAAGGGGAATTTTAACTTTTTTGTTAATAAATAGTGGGGTACTTGTTGTTTTAATTTTAATTGGGTTTTCTAGTTTTGTTGCCCATTTAGGATGGCAAATTCCTGGGTTAATGATACTTGTTTCTGAGCCTGGGTCTATTAGTATTCTAAGTCTCATATTATCTTTTACTTCAACGATTATATAGGGTAGTCTGCCATTCGGCCTGTTTCCCGAAAATCCGAATGTTGAATATTATTTATACGTCTAGCATACCTTCCAGTTGAGGTATCCATGGGTTCTACTCTATTTCTAAAATTGCCTGAGTTGTTGTTATTTATGTTATTTGTATATTGGCCTGTCCTGTTCGGATTATTATGACTATTTGTATTATTATTATTATACTGACCAGTCCTATTAGAATTGTTATTAAAATTATTTCGTTGATGGGGGTTATATTGATGGTAAATAGAGTTTGAATTATTATTATTATTTTGACCACTAAAATTTGGACTGTTAAAGTTATATTGGCCAGACCTATTAGGGTTGTTATATAAATTATATCTTTGGTTGGAGTTATACTGGCTACTTGGGTTGTTGTTATTATAAGTGTATCTAGTTTGTTGTCTTCTATCTGAACTGTCATAAAATGTTTTCAAATTGCCCTGATCTTGTCCTATAAATGTGTATACTCTGTTTCTAATTTCTGTTAAGTCGTGTAAACCTGTAAGAGCATATGCTAACGCTCCTGAAACTATTTCTTTAATTTTTAGAGCTAACATTCCATAAAATATGTCTTTAATTATTTTACTGTTATCACTAAATGTGGCAAATTCTGTAATATTTTCTACGAGATTTTTTACTTTAGTATCTAGTTCAAAAATTGATCTTACTCTCAATAATCCTATTTCCTTTGTAAGCGTCAGCTCGTCCTTTGAGGCTCGAAAATGTTTTTTTAGTAGTTGCAGACATTGGTTCCAGTCTGTTGGTGATTCAATTTGAAGATAATTTTTCGCTGCTCCGATAATTTTACTGCTGTATATAACTTCATATACTCGTTGCTTATCTTCTGGTGCTTGATAGCTCCCCAGGATTTCATTCACTGATGATATGAATGCTGGTAATGTTCCTGGATGTCCTTCAAATGACGTCAGGTACCTGATTTCTTTCTCGATTTTAGCTCGTACACTAATTGGTTGGCGATTACTGACCATCAATTGTGTGAGCACACTAAGGTATTCTTCTATTGTATTTTCAGCCATTTTTCTAGCTCTCTGCTCGTCAAACTGTCTATTTCGTTTTTTATTAATTGTTTTTAAATTGCACTTCCAACAGGTTTTTAAATTAAATTACTCTATCTCTCGTTGTTTTTATCCTTGCGCGGACTTTATCGAAAATATATTATTTACACCTTTCTGTTCTCTTGTCTTATTCACTTTTATTCAATTCATTCATTGATTTATTTGTTGCAAAAAAAAATTTTTTTAAGATTTAAATCTTTTTCGTGGTTAATTTTTTTTTTTTTTTTTTTTTTTTTTTTGGATTTGATCGCACTACATTTTTTTTTCTCAGTCGCAATTTTTTATTATTTGCACTCGCTTATTCGCGCTTACAATTTTTTTTCTTTGTACTTAATCGCACTATTTTTTTTTTCTTATTCGAAAATGTTATTATTTGCACTCACTTATTCGCGCTTACAAATTTATTTCTTTGTTTTTTTTTTTTTTTCTTATTCGAAAATTTTAATTTTTGATTGCACTTATTCGCGCTTTTTTTTTCTTATTCGAAAACTTTAACTTTTGTTTGCACTTATTCGCGCTTAACCGCACGCTTTTTTTTTCTTATTCGAAAATGTTTCCACGCACGATTATTTTTAAGTACGTTCACTTCGAGTTAAGAAGTTAAAACTTGCCGCGATTCATATACATAATTAATCTTACTCGATTTATATTACGCGTACTCGAGAACTACACGACTGCGCCAGTTATATTTTAAATTCGACCGTTTGACATAAAAAAAAACTTAATCGTTTTTTCTTTTTTTAAATTTTGTCTTTATTAAAAAATCAATTTGTTTGGTTAATTAATTTCTAACTAAAGGCCGCTGTCCAAAGCAAAAGGCTGCACCTCTTCGTTAGATTGTCGAATTAAAACTAAACTTATAATCTAATAAACTTTCCTACGACAGATAGAAAATAGGTATCTTACATCCTACGCGAAGTGCTACCCGTGGGTTTGGAATGCACTTGTTTATGAAATATTCATATTTCATCTTCGTGTGAGATATGAATGTTATATTTTGTTTGCATCCGCAAAAATGAAGTACTTGTGCATTTATTGCAAATAGGTTGCCATGGGGCGGGGAAAAGAGATATACAGTTAGTTGACAAAATGTCAACTAAGCAAAAAGGCGTAAGCCGTTATATGTAGCGGGAAGTGAAGCTTCAGACGTAACACTCCAATAGTTTCTTGTGGACGTTGCTATCTCCATCAGCAATGAATTTGTTAAATATTATACCAATTTTTTCAAAGCAATGTTTGAATCCCTCAACTAAAATATCGGATTCCATTTTAGTAGATGGTCCTTTATGGTTTCTGTTACATAAGTGTGCGGGGATTTCATTGCCGGTATTTTCACTCAAACGGCAAATGTGGCAGTACTTATTTTTTACGTCATAAAATAATACCTTCTTGGTTTCAAATCCAATTATTGTCGCTATTCCAGAGAGCGCTGAGTACTTACAACCATATGATCTATGTGACCAGGCCCCATCAGTCACTACTGTAATCAAGGGATAACCATCTTCATCCACATTGCCTTTTTCAATTGCTATTCTTTTTTCCTCTTCAATAGCTTCTTTAATTTTTGTCTCCGCAGTTTCCGCCCAAACTAATTTGTTTTCATTTTCAATATTCCTAAAAGTTTTGGCAGACATAAATGGAACATTAATTACTTCTAAAACTCGTTTACACTGCGTAAACCCATTTCCAGAAAGCATTGTTCCTGCGACAATTTCCTTGTTGACCAATAGATTAGAAGCAACACTATTATGTGCTTCTTCATCACAGGTGACCAAAGATTGGCTCGTGTTGCACATTTGGCATTTGAAAATAAGTTTCGAACTTAAACCTAAGAATAAAATCATGGAATATTATAGGTACCTATAATGATAAAAATAATAAGTTAACATGAGTACCTTGTTGAATTTCTTGTGTTAGAACTAAATTTTGAAAAGTGCAACCAAACGACTCTCCATGAGCAGACATTTCTTTCAATCCTTTCAGGAAAAAAGCAAGGTCGGCTTCTCTTCTTCCCTCAGGTATGAACTCAATTGTATCCTTTGGTTTTTCAACTTCAACGGTCAGTTCAAAACCATCTAAATTATGTTCCTGGTCTAATTCTTCGTTGATATTTACTCCTGATTCATCCACAGGTACAACTACACTTTTTTTAGAATATCTTAATTTGGAATAAAAATAAAAATAATAAATAATAATAATAATAATAATATAAACTAAATAATATAAATAAACGATACCTACCAAACATTTCAATAACGACCTTGCAATCAGCAAAACAACATGTCCGAAATAGGTATGTACCTAGGTACATATAATATGTATGTTGTTTTGTAATTCTATGCCTACGCAAAAACCATTGATTTTTTTCTCAAAATAAGGAAAATAACCTACTATAAGAGATGAGCCAAGAAAAAAAGTTTGTATACCTACATATTTATGTAGGTACCTTATAACCTAAATCCTAAACAAAACTCAATCGCAAATCTGCAACGATTCCACCACGACAAGTGCACACCAAATTAATTTAAAAAAAAAGATCAAGAAACACCAACAAATCCTGAATTTTATGAAAATCCCCGGAACAAAATTCAAAACACAATAAAATGATCCAAGTATGATAGATAGGTACCTACCTACGATAGAAAAAACGCATTGAATGTATTTATGTACTTCAAATAATGTTTCCCTGAATACCTATGTTTCTACATTTATACATTTATACATTTATAAAGAAAAAAAAAAAACAAATCAACGAGAGATAAAAATGAGAACTAGGTACTCTCTTACAAAGAGAGTGCAAAAAAGAGGCTCTTTTATGATTTTGACGCCACCACGCCACTATAATTGTGGTGAAAATTTCGTGAACTGCAACTTTATATGTGTGCGTTTATAAGGATAAATTTGTTCAAAAAAGGTAAAAAAGATACTTTTTCAAAATAAGATAGTGGAGTGATTTCGAAAGTTATAATTTTTTTTTTAATTGATACCAAGATGAAAAATTCCAAAAAAAAAAAATAGAAAAATAATAACAAAACGGTAAATGCTTTCCCTTCTTCAAAAAACGAGTGAGTAAGCTGACATATTAAACTGCAATTTTGAGCACATAAATAAATTAAAAAAAATAAAATGTTTCAAAAGCAAATTTCTAAATTATACGAATGTTATGATAAAAAAAGTTAAGCTCAATTAAAAAAAAAGAAGTGGCGTAAAATGTTTCACATGCGTGCATGTGAAAAATATGCCATTTTGAGTTTTGGTGCTTTCTAGACCGGTATAATTAAATAAAATTCATATTCATCGCTGTCCTTGGTAGCATCTTGTTTCAATGATACAAAAAAAAATTATTTCCTTGAATTCGGTTGAAGATTTTGGAAATCGCGCTTGTCTAAAGAAATAAATGGACCCCATGGTTGACCTAAATTTTATATGTATTAAAAAAAAAAAAAAATTGTTACAATAGAGAATAGAACTTATTTATTGTGATTAAGAAACTAAAAGAAAAAAAAATAAAAAGTCACTTTACAGAAGAAAATAATAGGAGATAGAAATTTGTGTCTAAATTATATGGTAAATACGTAATGTTTTACGTCTTTAAAATTTAAATATCTTCTTAAATAAATTTTTGATGATAAGCATATCTGCACACGTTTATTGACTAAATAATAAATTTTATTTGGTGAAATTATCTTGTGAAATGTGGAAGTTATCATACAATAAGTCAGCACATTACCATGAATTTGTACAGGAAACTCACCCTTAATTTGGGTTTTGCGATCAACCAGATACCCAAAGGTATAATCATCATATCCTACGAAGCGGTCCACCACCTCGAAGTGATTCATCTTTGCTTAAGTTCTGCGGCAAGTTTTATTTATTGAATTTAAATTAAACATCTGAATCTCTTAAATTGATCTTTTTACTATAAATTGCGATATTATTTTTATTAAAACAATTTTGAATTCAGATATCTTTATATTTAAGCCTACGATTATGCAATGCATTTTGCCTAGTCGTGGTGAGCTTTTGTTGCGAGAGCATATTAGCATAAATATCTATGTATGGATGTTATATAATTAAAATAAAAATATTTTATTGTGGTGGAGAAATTATAAGAGCATTAACACTAAATTTAAATTCAAATAATCTGAGAAAGAGAAATATTATATAAAAAAAAACGTTTGCATTTTGTATACATTTTAGCCACGTACTCGTCATAAAGTAATAAAGTGAATCTAATAACGTAATTATGTACCTACATTTAACGTAAAATCAATTTTTATTGGAATTTTTTTTTTAAATAAAAAGCTTAAAATAAAATTATATTCTTATTAAATATCGTATTCTTATTATTCTTTTTTTCAATAAACCTTCATTTAATTTCCTACAAACTATATTTTTAATGGTTTAATTATTGTTAGCAAATATAATAGGCTCATACCTACATTTACTTGTGTACTTAAGAGATAATTTTCAATTTAAAATTAATAGAATCGAGGTAAATTTGAACCCTATCAATTGACGGTTGGTTTATTTATTCCTTTTTTTTATTCATTATAAACTTTAAATACTATTACTAAAAGAAAACAAACATGAATGAAATTTAAGAGTTATTTTAGAATATAATAGGTAATGGTTTGACAACATTTTTTATTCAAATTTAATTTTGGTTTAAATTTAATTTCTTAAGACATTTATCTGTTAGGATAAGAATTATTATGAATAAAATTTGTTTTTTTTATTTTGCAAATGAATACTAATTTTGAACTTTTTTTTTTATTTTCGTTGATGGATTCGACCTATTTTTTTTTTGAAGTTTTTCTAGTTGCAGCTTTAAACTTTAACATGACTTTCGTTTAAATGACGTCATGGGTGGATGTGGCCAAATGGATGGAAAGTTTTTGAAGATGAGATTATTATTATTGAAGATGAAAAGTATATTCACATTTAAATTTTTTTTGGAAAATGTTCGAGAATTTATTTTTTTTACAGTTTGGATAGTTTGGTTTGTGTTTGAGATGCGGATCTAAGTCGCGATCTCATCTTCAGACTAGGGGCTGATATAAAACGAGGACTTATCCTACCCCTCTGAGAGGCAATGACATCGTGCCCTCTCCTCACTTGAAAGATTTCTTTTTGGTATTTTTTGTTTTGTAGGATATCTATCTGGACGAATTCGGGCTCCGACTTTTTTTTGAACCCGATCTTTTAATATCTACTCCGGCATGTAAAATTCGTAACGACCGTTTAGCGTTGTGATGACAAGAACCCCCCCCATCCGACGAGCTAGTTTGTGCTTATGCAAGCATGCCATGTCATCGCAACCTGAACACCCTTTTCTTTCTGCTGCCAGGATCAGCCCGCTGTACCTGTAAACAGGGTGGTTGTAATGGTAGATAAGGAAAGCAAAGGTTATAAGGGCTCAGTAATAGGTGTGTTCTGATATGTGTTAACGTATGGTAATGTTTGTGGATTATAACACCTCTGAGATGAGAGAAAATGGAACACCCCGTTACAGGTGGCGCCCAACGTGGGGCCTGATTCGTCCTTGATAATGCCTATCTGATATGAAGTTGAGTCCTTTATTTAAAAAAAAAAAAAAAAAAAAAAAAAATTATTTTTCAAAATTTTTTTTTGATTAATTTTCTTTTCGAAAATTCACGAAATCCGACTTAATTTATTTTTCTTTTCGTTTGTGTACAGATTAACTATTTTTTGTATTATTTTTTGTGAGGTTGTGAGTGGTGAGCGAACGTCCAGTAAATGGGTATGAAGATTTTCCTTGTTTAGTCTGTTGCGGCAATCATGCACTCCAATCAAAATCAATATCAAACTTAAACTTTCAATGGATTTAATATATTAGGAATCCGTATTTTTTGGCTCAGCCGAATTTATAGTTGTTCTACTTATTACTTTGTTTTTCCTTTTGGAAAAAAAAGACAATGTCGACCGATACTATGAGCTCTTTAAGCACGTATTATGACAGCTGCGAATTGTTTATTTTCCCCGTTGTTTTCATCATAAAATACATAGATATCTGTACTAAAAATCAAGTTAAGTTTACAAATTTTCAACTCCGTATCATACCATTTTCCAAGTGAGTAAAATAAAATAAAAAAAAAAAAATAAATAAATAAAAAGTTGTTAAGTCTTCAGAAATTTTCATCTTTCATTCGTCATATCCACCCTGCATATTTATGATATTTTTTTCACAAAATTAAGAAAAGATATATCCTTATTGTTGTAATTTAACAATACCTGCTATATTTTTGTTTACATTTAATTTCTATTAAGTATTTTTTTTTGTTTTAATTCAAGTTTAAGAACTTCGAAAGTTTTTTCTCATCCAATAATTATTATGGATTAGAAGTTTCATTTTATTTTGGACTATTTAGTTATATATTATTATTTTTTTTTCTTTGCTTACATTTATTTTTCCATTCGGGTTAAAAAAAATTTTTTTTATACTTATCTTAATTTTTTTTGTAGATATACATATCATTATACACCCATACGATTTTAAATTTTCCTTATCCCTTTCATATAATTCAATCAAGTTTATAAATTGAAATTTTAGCCAATATATTTTTGTAGTGAGTTTTGAAATTTCAGTAGGTTAGGTTAACATATGTCTTCAAGGGAAATAGGTAAGACCCATAACTTACGTTCAGGACGCGGTTATACTCATAATATTGGTCGTGATTCTAGCCCAAACAATCGTGGTCGCGTAACAACTCAAAGAAGAGGAAGTCACGGTACTAGCCAACCAAGTCGTGGTGCTCCTACTAAATGCTGTGTTCAACGCGATAAAATGGCAACCAATGCCAAACCTGATACTGCTTCCGGCTTAAATGCGGAGGTACCTGTTACTGTTCCCCCAATTCCACAAAATCAAATTACGGCGGATGGTGAACCTTCTGCTGCTACAGGAGATTCCCACTTAGTCATTCCTTCTGGATCTCAAGAATCTGTAAGAAAAAGCGAGAGTGTGTCTGTAGGTGGCCGACTACCTAGTAATCCTAATAAACCGATAGCAGTAGATGATTTACCAGCATTCATTAAAAGCTTAGTTGATGCTTCTGAAGAAATAAATAGGGCAGAAAATCTGCAAGTAATAATTCGCAACGAATTAGAGAATTATAGAGCTGAATTAAAAAGGCAAATGGAAGAGATTGTTCGACAAACCTTAAGCGCAAACTCTCCGTCGGTCTCAAATGAATATGAAATCCGCAGACGATATTTCCCTCCACCAAATATAGATCCCACTCTTGCTTCGCAAAATCAGCCTGAGTCAGCATCAAGAATGAACTGCTCAAGTCCCAATCAAAATGCAGATGAATTTTTATCTCGAATAAGAAATATGAATCTAGACGATTCTTCTGCTAGGCCACCACAAGACAATTCTTATCGACCTTCATTACCTTTAAATAATTTTAAAGTTCACACCTTCTACAAATGGGGTTTAAGGTATGACAATTTAAACATGACCGTGGATGAATTTATTTTTCGTTTAGAAAAATTAAAGGGTTGCTACGGTGCTTCTTGGCAAGAAATTGTTCTGAATTTTCACCAATTCATTACCGGACAGGTTGAAAATTGGTATTGGGTTTTCCTCAAATCAAATCCAAGAATAGATTGGTCAGGTCTTCGGTTTGCATTGATGGAACAATTTCGTTCCCTCGAAACTGACGCTGAGCTTTCAAAGCAATTATATGATCGCCGACAGAAACCTAATGAAAGTTTTGATGATTTTTTCATGGCCATTCAGAAGTTGAACACACGGTTGTTTTGTCCAAAGCCTAATAATGAGCTTATTAGCCCTATAAAACAAAATGTTCATAGGCGTATGGGAGAGTTGTTGTTGACGTTTAGGACTCAGAGTCTAAACGAGATGGCTTATGTTTGCCGTAATATGGAGAAATATATTAGCGAGCAAAACAAACAAAAAATTCAGAATCCCATAGCTCAACCATTTCGTAGGCATATAAATGAAATTAATATTTCGGATGAGTTCCCATCAGCAACAACAGCCACAGATTGCGTTGAAGCTCTACATCCATTGCAAAGAGATAGCAGTAATTTCACCTGTTGGAATTGCAGAAAAGTTGGCCACAGTTACCTTGAGTGCGATATTCCTCAGAGGTCATTGTTTTGCTACCGACGCGGAAAAGAAGGTACAACTTCACCTCAGTGCACAAGTCCGAAATGCATGGGAAACTCCCGGCAGAGCAAACCTTTAACCGGGATGGCTTGCTCTCGAAACCAGAAACCGGATTCTCAATAATTTTAGACAACCATAACTCCTCTTAAGATATACCATTAGATATTCCACCCACCAATTTTCAAATTCAGATTTTAAAAAAACCAAATAATTCAGAAAAACCAGAATCAAACATATCCTCACCACAAATTAGAAAATTACTATCGTTTAAAAGTCTTCACGAACGCCAAATAGAATATTACGCTGCTAGGAAAAGGATTTTCGGTGACTCAAAATTGCCTATATCTAAAAGAATCGCTAGGATTCGAGAACGAAGGAAAAATATAAAAATCGGTTTAATGAATATTGAAGCAACAATGTTGTGCTGTTCAGATGATCCTCGTCTATATGCAGATGTTCAAATCTTAGGTGAAAATATGTTGGGATTACTAGACAGTGGTGCATCAGTTGCCTTGGCATTGACGGCATTGCTTTTCTGAATAAACACCAAGTTGTTTGCACTCGTTTCTCATCCAATGTGCGAACTGCGGATGGTCGTTCGCAACCTATAACAGGTAAATTCATGGCAGATATAACCTATAAAAATCAAACAAAAAAGCTTGAGTTGTATCTTGTCCCTTCGCTTCAACAGAAACTATATCTAGGAATTAATTTTTGGAAGTTGTTCGATATTGCGCCTCATTTAATATCCAAAATTTCTTCCTCTTTCACACCTATGTCTTCAGAGATGCGTGAGCTATCAAGAGAAGAATCCCTTAAACTTCAAACAGCCATCAGCATGTTTCCGACCTTTGCTACTTTTGGCTTGGGGAAAACAACGCTGGAGGAACACGAGATCGACACAGGGGATGCCGAGCCGATAAAACAGAGACATTATCCTGTTTCTCCTGCGGTACAAGCGCTGTTATATGAGGAATTGGATAGGTTACTCGATTTGGGAATAATTGAAGAAAGTAATAGCCCATGGAGCTCTTCTGTGGTCTTGATTCGAAAACCAGGAAAAAACCGGATGTGTCTAGATTACAGGAAAGTGAACCAAAAGACCAAGAAAAGAGCTTATTCCTTGCCTTATATACAGGGATTGCTAAGTCGTATTTCAGATACACACTACATCTCTAGTGTGGATCTGAAGGACGCCTTTCTGCAGATACCGCTGGAGAAGTCTTCACGGGAAAAGACGGCATTCACCGTTCCAAACAGGCCTCTGTACCAATTCAAAGTAATGCCCTTTGGCCTTTGCAATGCACCGCAACGTCTTTGCAAATTAATGGACAAAGTGGTACCTCACGAATTCAAAGAAAATGTTTTTGTTTATTTAGACGATCTGCTTATAGTCACACGCACCTTTGAGGAACATATTCGTTTCCTTAACATCGTTAGTGAAAAACTTAAGGCTGATGGTTTAACAATAAACCTTGAAAAATCGAAGTTTTGTTTCAAGGAACTTAAATATTTGGGCTACATAATCGGCGATGGCTGTCTTAATACCGACCCTATTAAAGTTTCTGGTATTAGAGATTTCCCGATTCCTCAAAATCAACGTCAGGTACGTAGGTTCCTGGGTATGTCTGGGTGGTATCGTAGATTTGTTAGAGATTATAGTACCCTTGCTGCCCCTATCACGAACACTTTAAAAAAGAACGCCAAATTTGAATTTACGCCTGAAGCCCTAGAATCCTTTAAAAAAATAAAAGATATTTTGACATCGGCACCCGTTTTAGTTAACCCCGATTACACCAAGCCTTTTATCATTTTGTGTGATGCTTCTTCTACAGGAATTGGTGGCGTTTTATGTCAAAAGGATGAAGAGAACAATGAACGTCCCATATTTTTCTACTCACACAAATTGAACAAGGTTCAGTGTAATTATAGCGTCACTGAACGGGAATGCTTGGCTGCAGTATTAAGTATTCAACAATTTCGTCCCTATATTGAGGGATACCACTCTAAAGTAGTAACGGACCATGCTAGTCTAAAGTGGTTGATGAGTCAAAAGGAAGTCAGTGGCAAGTTGGCTCGGTGGAGCCTTAAGCTTCAAGGATATGATTTCGATATAGAGCATAGAAAATCGTCTCAACATCTTGTTCCTGACGCTCTCTCAAGAGTTTTTGTGTAGGTTACGACAACAATTCTTTTGGCCCAATATGGCTTCACATGTGAAGTCTTACGTAGGTAGCTGTGAGGTATGTAAGATAACCAAAGCTTCCAACCAAGTTCTAAGACAACCAATGGGTAGACCTTTTGTGGTGGAACGGCCGTTCCAACACGTCTACTTAGATTTTCTTGGGCCGTACCCTCGTTCTAAAAAGGGAAACGTTTACATCATTATTGCTCTCGATCAGCTAACTAAATTTGTAGTTATTAAAGCCTTGAGAAATGCTACGTCTGAGTCCGCAGTTAAATTTGTGAATGAAGAGATTCTGTCCATGTTTGGTATTCCTGAATCAATCCTTACAGATAATGGTAAACAATTTATCAGCACTAATTTTTCAAAATTTTTAACTTCTTATGGTATAAAGCACATTAAAACCGCCTCCTATGCACCACAAGCCAATGCCAGCGAGCGGGTAAACCGTTCTATTCTTGCTGCTATTAGGTCGTACATAGGTAAGGATCAAAAAGATTGGGATGTACAGCTACCTGCCATCACCTGCGCTCTTAGGACGGCTATCCATTCGGCTATCGGTATGTCACCTTATAAAGCCTTGTTCGGTCAGAAAATGGTCGAACATGGTACCGAATTTGATCTGCTACGCAAGCTTGATCGTGTTAATAACTCAGAACTTAACGTCATTCCCAAATCGTCTAAAATAAACATAATCCATATGGCCATAAAGAATTCCCTGCAAAAAGCACACCAAGCTTACGAGCATGCGTACAATACCCGAAGCAAAAATACAAGAATACAGCGTTGGAGACATAGTGTTTAAAAGAAATTTCGTGCTCAGCGATGCAACAAAGAAAATAAACGCTAAATTATGCCCAAAATTTATAAAGTCAAAAATTAAAAAAATCGTAGGTCGTAATCTTTACGAGTTGGAAGACGGAAACGGAAAAGTGTTAAGGGTATTTCATTTGAAGGACATTTAGAGGTAGTTCTTCTTTTGCCCGGTTAGCTACAGCCTGAACATGAGACTTATTCTCGGGTGTGGGTCGCTTATCGATTCATAAAATATCGTTTCCTTTCTTTTCCAATTCTATCGTGCAAACTCTGAATTGAACAAGTTTTGTGGGAAAATTATTAAAATTTATAAGTATCTATGTATTTACATATATTAAATTATTCATTTTCAATAAGTTTATTTTATTTGAAACCAACCGTCAATAGTTTGAGAATATCTGATCTCCTAGCAAGTACTTGAACCTTTCAATTCAATTCAATTCCTTTCAATTTAACCAAATTATAGATTATGTAGATGATGATGAAGCTGAATGACGTTGTTGCTGACTTTAAAGTCTTTGCTTGAGTGGCTGAAAATATCTCTTTGCATAATGAAACAGAAATTAAAGAGAGTGACAAAAATTCATATATGATGGCAAAATTCGAATGAACTTATACATACGCACCAGATCTGGGGTTTTCTGTCATGGAAGGCTTCCGGGTTGATTTTTCTCCGTGGTTTTTGACCACAAAACTAAACTTCTAACACACTTATTTTTAGAAAATCAAAAATAATTTTTGAGCTAAAAAGTTTATTTTTCTGGTTAAAATTACGGTGAGGGACATGTCCTTCCGGAATCATGGCCAGCGCCATTTTTCGGATACTCTCGGAAATTCCGTCGCAATAAAGTTGCCGCCTGATGGGTACAAAAGAGTCAGATTGCCCAACTTCGGTCTCTTACTTGTTGGTCGTCAATTTATATAACTAGTCGTTATACGGTCGGTTTCTGTCGCTTGACAAATGTCTGATTTTTTTTTGTACTGTCGTTTCTTTTTGTAAATTTAAATTGTCAAGAAAACTAAAGTACGCACCTATTTTTGATTTTGAAATACGCACGTTCCTAAAACGCACGTTCCTAAAACTATAGATATAAAATTGTGCAGTGCATTTCCACCTTATCTTATCAAATATGTATGGTAAAAAAATGAGTTATTTCTCGGTAAAATTGTAAATAACCAACTGCCGAAGCAAAAATCACTATAAATCAAATGTGAAAAAAAAATGCCTACATACGCACGTACCATAAAATCAAAATTAAAATTGTTCAGTTCCATATCTATGTGAAATAACCCTTTAAAAAAGCTTGAAAACTATGAAAAAAAACTAGTTATTTCTTATGAAAATACGCAAATACATTAAAGTAACAAAGTGCCGATGCTAAAATCCCTAAAAAAAAAAAAAAAAAAATTAAAAAATCCCTGAAAGTGAGAGAAATCTACCCCGAAAAATATTCAAGAAAACAGTATAACCAGACCAGAACGACCTCAGTGTATCCCATAAATTTTGCATACATTTTACTCTCTAAATGCTATGTATGAACCTATGTGAAAAGTTAGTACAGTCCCCATACCTTCCACCAGATATACATACCTATCTTACTATCAGTGCATATGTACCTGCTTGCCCATCAAAAAAACTTTAAACTTCATGCAAGCCTAATCAGCGATTTCTTCGTAATCTTTTAATCGGTGATCTATTGTTTTTTTAAAGAAAAAAGAAAAAAAAATCAATTGAAGCCTAAGCCTGATTCACGGAAAGCTTAATGCGACCACAGCAGCATTCATCATCATCGCTGGCATTATCATCCCCATAAGCTTTTGGAATTTTTCATCTTATTTTAATTTTTTTTATTGTATTTTTTTAATTCAATAAACTAATCATAACTATAGTTATCTTTTGAATTCTATTTTAAATATTTGTTTATATTCCCCACTCTTAATTTATTCACCACAAAAAATTATGTATCTATAAATTGAATAAATAATTCCTTAAAGCAATAATAAACTGAAGTGATATAATTTACCTGTGGTTCAAGTGTTTAATTTGGGTTTTGCGATCAACCAGATACCCAAAGGTATAATCATCATATCCTACGAAGCGGTCCACCACCTCGAAGTGATTCATCTTTGCTTAAGTTCTGCGGTAAGTTTTATTTATTGAATTTTAATTAAACATCTGAATCTCTTAAATTGATCTTTTTACTATAAATTGCGATATTATTTTTATTAAAACAATTTTGAATTCAGATATCTTTATATTTAAGCCTACGATTATGCAATGCATTTTGCCTAGTCGTGGTGAGCTTTTGTTGCGAGAGCATATTATCATAAATATCTATGTATGGATGTTATATAATTAAAATAAAAATATTTTATTGTGGTGGAGAAATTATAAGAGCATTAACACTAAATTTAAATTCAAATAATCTGAGAAAGAGAAATATTATATAAAAAAAAACGTTTGCATTTTGTATACATTTTAGCCACGTACTCGTCATAAAGTAATAAAGTGAATCTAATAACGTAATTATGTACCTACATTTAACGTAAAATCAATTTTTATTGGAATTTTTTTTTTAAATAAAAAGCTTAAAATAAAATTTTCTTCTTATTAAATATCGTATTCTTATTATTCTTTTTTTCAATAAACCTTCATTTAATTTCCTACAAACTATATTTTTAATGGTTTAATTATTGTTAGCAAATATAATAGGCTCATACCTACATTTACTTGTGTACTTAAGAGATAATTTTCAATTTAAAATTAATAGAATCGAGGTAAATTTGAACCCTATCAATTGACGGTTGGTTTATTTATTCCTTTTTTTTATTTATTATAAACTTTAAATACTATTACTTAAAGAAAACAAACATGAATGAAATTTAAGAGTTATTTTAGAATATAATATGTAATGGTTTGACAACATTTTTTATTCAAATTTAATTTTGGTTTAAATTTAATTTCTTAAGACATTTATCTGTTAGGATAAGAATTATTATGAATAAAATTTGTTTTTTTTATTTTGCAAATGAATACTAATTTTGAACTTTTTTTATTTTCGTTGATGGATTCGACCTATTTTTTTTTTGGAAGTCTTTCTAGTTGCAGCTTTAAACTTTAACATGACTTTCGTTTAAATGACGTCATGGGTGGATGTGGCCAAATGGATGGAAAGGTTTTGAAGATGAGATTATTATTATTGAAGATGTAAAGTATATTCACATTTAAATTTTTTTTGGAAAATGTTCGAGAATTTATTTTTTTTACAGTTTGGATAGTTTAATTTGTGTTTGAGATGCGGATCTAAGTCGCGATCTCATCTTCAGACTAGGGGCTGATATAAAACGAGGACTTATCCTACCCCTCTGAGAGGCAATGACATCGTGCCCTCTCCTCACTTGAGAGATTTCTTTTTGGTATTTTTTGTTTTGTAGGATATCTATCTGGACGAATTCGGGCTCCGACTTTTTTTTGAACCCGATCTTTTAATATCTACTCCGGCATGTAAAATTCGTAACGACCGTTTAGCGTTGTGATGACAAGAAGTTTGTGCTTATGCAAGCATGCCATGTCATCGCAACCTGAACACCCTTTTCTTTCTGCTGCCAGGATCAGCCCGCTGTACCTGTAAACAGGGTGGTTGTAATGGTAGATAAGGAAAGCAAAGGTTATAAGGGCTCAGTAATAGGTGTGTTCTGATATGTGTTAACGTATGGTAATGTTTGTGAATTATAACACCTCTGAGATGAGAGAAAATGGAACACCCTGTTGAGAGTTCTTGTGCCGACAACACCGCGGACCGTTACAACATTACAGGAAGTATGCCGTCCGGGCCAGGAGATTTATACGGAGAAAAGCTTTTTATAGCCCAAACTATATTTTCTTTAGTTATAACTAACCCTTGTATCTGTACTGTTTTTCGCAGTATTGTACTGTTTTTTGCTCTCAAAAACTGCGTAAAACTGCGCACTGTTTGTTTTCAAAAATACTGCTTTTATTTTGAGATATACAAAACTTTAAATCAGCAGTTTTTTGAGCTTGTAAGCAAACGTGAATGACAGTGGGATATTTCCATCTTTACATTGTTAATCTCCGAGTAGGAAATTTCCTCCTCAATGAAAAATTTCTTGGTGAAATTTATACCACTTTTATTTATATGAGATGAAGTTCTCTGATTTCACTCATTAAAAGTAATGCAAACAGTCAGCGGTTCGTCATTGGCATCTAAAACTCAAAGGAATTCAATAATGAACACAATAAATTTTTCATGCACTTTGTCAGCGGCATTTGGAATTCTTTTTCTAGTCTTGACTCAGAAAACAACCCGTTCCTTACTTCGACAAAACAGTGCTGATATCGCTTATGAAAAGCAATGTACCTTTTCAAGCACATCGGCTTCAGACAAGACTCGATTAGAAGTGGAAACATCGGAGGCGATTCTAATCGTCAAATGCAATATTAAAAATTCTTGCGTTGATTTCTATCAGTACCTCAAAACAAAGCCGGAATTGCTTCGTCAAATTGCTTCAAAGGACAAGTACGAAGCTAAAACAACAGGAGATATTGAAATGGAAAGTGAAGACGATTCTGATGATGGAAATAAATAAAAATTAAAAAAAATGTAGGTACTGCTAAAAATACTGTTTTTTTATCGACATGCTGCTTTTTTCAATTTTTGAGGAAAAAGTACTGTTTTTCGTCCAAAAAAAAATACGAGGGTTAGTTATAACGGTATTGATTTCCTCTAAATGTACCGACTGTACTACAGAGGATTGATATGTTTCTGGGTTACTGTCACTACAACCTGGAAAGTGTGTTGTCATTAATAGCTCCAAAGACTCAGCAGGTGACTCAGTCCACGTACCATCCTCCTTTTTAAGAAAGGAGCGGTTTGAGTGCTCCTTGGATACAATTTTACCCAATCTAGCTGAGTCCTTGATATTTTCTATAGAATGACAATACTCTCTCCAAGCATCCTGCTTAGCTGATGCAAGTGATCGCTTGTATAATTTAAGACAGTCTTTATACTGCTTAAATACCTATGTTTGTAGCAGATATTGAAGATATCTCTTGTCATTTTCCTAAGATTAGACAAATCTTCATTCCACCACGGTGGTAAGGTTTTCTTGCTGAATTTAATTGGACAGGAGACTTTAAAAGCAACGTTCATTGCCTTTTCAAAAGTTGTGACTTTTTTATCTAACTCTGCTACTGAGTCAGATCAACTTTAGGTATAGTGGTTAATTTAGATTTAATAATTTGACTGAATTTTTGCCAGTCAATTCTTTTCGGGTTTCTATATGGGGGTGGTTTCTCAATGTTGAAGTTAAGGCTGAAGAGAATCCATTTGTGATCTGAAAAGGATCTCAACGGGGACACTCTCCAGTTTTCCACCATGGGGTTAACGTTATTTGAGGCAAATATAGCATCAAGCACATCCTCCCAACCCTCGAACTAGCGAAGTTAAAGGTTGGGGTATTACCTCTATTACAGATTGTTATGTTATTTGCAATAATAAAGTTAAAAAGAGACTCACCTCGTTCGTTGATTATCGTACTGCCCCATACCTCATTTGGACTCGAGTGCGGATTAGAGTATTCTTCATTCGTCAGGCGGTGACGGCTTGTCATGCGCCATATACGCGGAAGCCAGGTATAGACTCGCTGCGTCTGCGTTCTCCATTTTGACAACTGTCAAATCTGAAGAGCTAAAATTTGGACACAGAAAAGCTTTTATATGTTTTTTTAACTAAAATACAACTACGATGCTTACCTTGGCTTTGATAACCGAGTTTATACCATAGGTCATACAGGTTTTCTTGGAGGCCTTTGATCTTGAGGCCATTCACCAACGGCTCTTAAATTATGCCGATGTCGATATTTTCCTCCCTGAGGAAAACTCTCAAGTTGTCTGAGGCACACTTCGAGTGCTTCAGATTGACCTGTATGACCTTTAGCACGGTTGGTTTAGAGTCTGCTGTCATCAGGGGCCAGAGACTGGCTGGCGACGTTGGCCTTGTCGCTAACTTGGTCGACGTCCATGCCCAAACTAGGAAGAACTTTAATTTTGGCATTCCTGATGCCAAGGTGCAGTCTGAACTTGGCAGCTTCGGGAGCAGCTATGCTGTCCTCGCTGATTGTCATCAGGAAAGTTTCCGAGTTGTTTGCGGATTTCAGTTCAGTCTAGCGTGCACACGATTCAATCAATATAAATTCAATAAAGTTTTAAGATAATCCAAGTTTTCGAGTAACAGGCTAATAAATAACACAAAAACAGTTCTTTTTTCAAATATGCGATAATTTAAGTGCTTTTTCATCGCGCTCTAGCGGCATGGTTCAACTATAATAAAAACTTTATACAAGTTTTTAGATGGTAGTTGCCTCAAAATGTTTTTTGGCGAAAAACTAAAAAAAGGTCTAAATTTTCTGTGTTTTTGCAATTTTCGTTGTGAAGCCATATCCGTGCGAAGTAGCAAAGTTGAAATCAGATTAAGCGACATACATAAGAAAACAAGTGAGAAAAAAACTTCTTTTTTTTCTCAAACAATTACTTTCGGTGACGATTTGACTGCACTGTAAGGGAAAATTATAATTACATAAGTTAATATACCTATACCTACCATCAGGGACGAAGCGTCCATATATTGAGTGGAATGAGTGCTTCCGTTAAACGATTTAAAAATTCACAGTACCTACGTAACCTACCTAGTTTTTTAAATTCAACATTCATCAAAATAAAAGAAGAAGAACAAACTAGGTAGGTATATTTAAGCACGTAATTATAATTTTCCCTTAATATACCATCCATATCCTGTAAATAAATACATTCCCAGCATCTCAAACAAAAAGCAATATAAGACACTATTACTTAACAAAGTCACAAAAAAATACGTGAAAATCCGCACACGCAAGACATTTGCCTCCATCTCCATGCTAACAAAACAACGAAAAATGTGAATAGAATATTAGAATGCACAAGAGCTTAGCATTCTTCATATCGTCTTTTCTGTTTAAATCGCACACCGAAATAAAAATAAAATCTATTAGATTCTTCCCCTTTGACAAACGCGTGAAGAATGGGTTGAGTTTAGGCATGTTTTATTGGGAAGTGTATAGCCACCTTAGCAAAATTTTGTATGGGAGACGAAAAGTGTCGATAAACATTTCAGTAAACAAAGTGAACATAAAAGTGAAGATAAATTCATGGAATGCCTGGAAAGTTATGGCGCGAAATTGGTGGATGTCAAAGATTTATAGCTTAAAGGTTGGCAGCACCCATTGTGTACTTCAAATAATTTCTAAAATTAAATACACCAATTTTTTGTCTATTTTAGTAGGTAGGTAGGTATATATTTGTATTTTTTTTTTGTTTTTCAATAATTTCAGATCCTCTTACTCAAATATTAAAATAACTTAATATCCTTGATATTCAAAAGCCGACACCTCAGCGGACGCAATCGATCGCTCCAACAAAACATAAAAAACTTTGTTACAAAAATACAATAAAACATACATACATCATTTTCCACTTATTTGTTTTTATTTGATTTAAGGATAACCTAAGCTTCGTAGCTAATGTTAATGCTGTTAGCAAAACAAACAATTTCACAAATTGACAAATAAATTGACAACTGATTGTTTGTATAAACACGAGGGGTTATGTTTAGACTCTTCTCGAAAGAAGACACAATATAGATATTTATAATATGTACAAAGATATATTGCGCATTTCATCAGAATCTGTTTCGTCCCGGATAGCTTGATGAAACGTTTTCTTCAGGGAGTTTTTATCAGCCATAGTGCTGCAAGTATTAAAGCAACACACGTTGGTCAACACACTTCTTAATTTAGCACTTGCAGATTGATGAACTGGGAATCCAAGTTAGGAGCAAAGTATGGCGCTTCTGTTTATTTATTTTATTAAATTCTTTAGTTTAACTTGAGTAAAAAGTAGTTTATCTTTAAAGTTCTTAATAATATTTAGCTTTGAAGTAGCATCACAGAAAAACAGCTTGAACCATAGTGTAAGTTGGTTGACACTCTTGACAGTCTAGGACGTAGACTCCATATCATAGAGAAGCTAACAGAGAGGGTAATCTTGCCATTTAATTTGACGTTACCTACAAGCTTCGATATTAGCTGATCTCAGCTTAGGTGAGCAAGTGTGCGTGAGAACAAAGGAAAACTGCACACACTCTCACCTAAGCTGAGTGGTGGATTAATTTTCCCACCTTTTTCAAAATCATCAGCTTTTTGGGTCTGTTCACATACTCGTTTATTTTTTGGTTAGGCTGTTCCTACACCGGTAACTCAATACTTCAATAGTTGCGTTTTCGTTTGTTTGTTTCGGTATAAAAAGAAAATTGGGGTAAGAAATTTCCCTGCATTGAACTATTAGTACCTAATAGTTCGAAGGTTGAATCATTGACAACAAAAATACTAAAAGCAAAACTTAAGGATGTAGTGCACGGAATGTAAAAAACCACATGCGTATGTGTATCTGATGGTCCCGTACCAATGGTGTATTTGTGTTACAAGCGTTACATACAGCGATGTTGTTATATTCACGAATATTTCGGTAGTACACGGCATGTTTACCCAAAAAGACACATGTGCAAATGTAACCAGAAGGGTTGCATTCGATGTGGTTACATAAGAATGCACATATATTTGGTGCTTACGTATGGCTAGTATACGGCATGTAGTCAAATGTCTTACTGCACACTATTTGACATTTAAATGTGGTTTCCTAGTAAACGATATGGAAACATTTATGCAGCGCTATAATTTTTGAAACATTATTTTTGGTGTTGTGTTCTAGTTCAATATAAATTATACAAGAATATACAAATAATTAAAATAATTTCTTTAAAGTGCCAATTACAAAAAAAAAACATTCCAAACTGAAAAAAAATTAAATTTCATTACAACTCTTAATATTAAGAAATTATCAAACAGTTAATTTGTTTAAAGTGCAAATTACAAGAAGAAACATTCCAACATGCAAAAAATCTAAATTTCATTACAGCTCTTAATATTAAGAAATTATCAAACAGTTATACGCACAAATACCCAATATTATTTTTGTTTAGATTAGATTTAGATACAACTTTATTTTCCATTAACATAATAAATAGAAAAAAATGTATAAAGCATTTTAAAGCATCCGTCTCCCGAACACAAAAATACATGAAAAAAACTAAAATATTCTTTAAAAAACGAAATAAAAATATGTTTCCCACAAATATACGTATACAAGTTACGATTTTGCTTCTATTACGGAAATGGCGTGCTAAAATAGAGTACCAGCTGCAAATACAAGTGTGATCATAGCTTAGCGTGCATTTATGAACATATCCTTATTCGAGAGAATTTTACCTCATTCCATGAACGAAATCCGCCACAGGTCATGAGTTTAGGGGAAACGTGAAACTTAAAACAAATCATGAACTAATTGCCGTGTTACATATTGGAATTTTATTTAATAAAACAAGAGAAGTGAGTGTTTAAAAGCAATCTGTTATATTAACAATACTTTTAAAAACATTCAGAAACATTTATTAAAATAAATCTGATGCCGCAAATACTGTTAAATCAATATGCATTTTGTATTTTTACTTCTAGAGTTTTCAAACAAGATTCAAACTTTTTGGGTCTGTTCATAAACTTGTTTATTTGTTGGTTACGCTGTTTCTACACTGGTGACTCACAAGTTAAAGTGAGGCTTATAATGAGAAATACTTTACTTGTATTTGCATTTTCGTTTGTTTGTTTGTTTCGATATAAAAAGAAAAGAAGGTTAGGAATTCCCCTCAATTGAACTATCAGTTCAGAACCTACTTGCAAAAGAAAAATGAAAAGCAGTTCTTTTTTGGCACCATTGAAATTGACATTAGTCCTTTCATATTATTTGATACAAAATATGGAAGTGATGACAATAATAACACACAGTCATCGGCTTACCTTTGAACCGTACACATCGTGGTGATCAATCAGAGATTTTTCTCTTATACTCTCCCGTTAATTTTCGACCAATTTCGGAGTGATTTTAAGTGCTTATCAATTTAATTTTGATGGCTCCAAAGCCACGTCCCCAACCTAGCAATAGGTTCGGGGATCAGGAAGATGTTTCTCTTTCGGATCCCCCTGACCCACCTGAAAGACCTAACAAAAGACATAAAAAATCCTCAATAATATTCACTGAATACCCAGAGCTTCCAAAGAAAACAGTCTCAAAAAATCCACGCTTCGTACTTATCTCATCCAAGAGCGAAGAAAAGCCTTTGACCTCTATTAGGGTATTCCTTCTCAAAAAAATTATAGATTCGATTAGTACCGAATATGAAAAGATCTCCCAATTAAGAGATTGATCAATCCTCATATTAACCAAAAATCAACAAATCGCAGATAAATTTATCAAATCCCACTCCCTGAACAATGTTTGCCCTGTGACAATTAAACTTCACCCGAAGCTCAATCTTACGAAAGGCGTGGCATATGTTCCCCTTCTTAGAACAATTCCTGAAGCTGAAATAATCTCCGAAATGAAGTGTCAGAACGTTACAGATGTATATAAATTTACAAAATTGCAAGACGGGAAAAGACAACCAACCGGCCTCATGTTGTTCTCATTCGATGTATTCCAACTTCCTGAAGAGATCGAAGTTGGATGGCATAAAACAAAGGTTACCGAATATATACCCAATCCAATGAGGTGTCGACAATGCCAACTTCTTGGACACACAGTCAAATGGTGTAAAAGAGCACCCTCATGTGTTGACTGCAACCTTCCTCCACATGATAATTCTGAGTGCACACGCACTATGTGTGCAAATTGTCAAGGCCCTCATCCTGCCTCCTCAACCGATTGCCCAAGGTATATCCAAAATAAGGAAATCCTATCAATAAAAACAAAAACCAAATGCTCCCTAGCCGAGGCTAGAAAAATTTACAAAGAAAAAAACCCTCTTCCAATGGTCCCACATTCTAACCTTTACTAAACGAAACTCAAACAAACCATAACTGGCAGAACACCACCTCCGATTCCTCCTCCTATCATTAAGCAATCGACCCACAAAGAACCAAATATAGAAAAAACAGTATTATCTAATACTCAAAATGAAAAAACAATAATTCCAATACATTTTAATGACCAAACGATCTCTTCAACCCACAATATAATATTAACCAATACCAAAACAATAGAAAGTAATGTCTCAAACTGTTCAAACAGTTTTACTCTCCCCCGACCTTCTACCGCAAGCCTCCAGCTCAGCAGCAATTCGCAAATAACCACTCTTTCTCAACAAATTCCAAACCCAATAATCAACGACCAAATGGTCTCTCAAATTAACAACAATAAAACAATTAACAACAATTTAATGGAAATCGAAGAATCTGACTGTTCTAACAGTTTCATTCCCTCTCGATCTTCTACCTCAAATTCTCAGTTTAATAATTCCCAAACAACCCCCCTTACACAAAAAACCTCAAACCCAATCATCTCCTCAATTCTAAACTCCTCCGAATCAGAATATGGCGACATGTTAAAACAACATTAATGAAATAAATTCGGACTCCGCTTTTCGAACTTCGAATCAACCTCGCTCTCTCGAGAGCGAGGTTGCTTCGCAGCGCAGCCCAAGGAGCGGAGTCAAAGCAACAAACAACGAAACGTTGCCAACATAAATTTATCAAATCAAAAAATAAAATATTATTCCCAACAATCTAGACATCAAAATTCAACTTCTTTGAAAGTTCTACACTGGAACTTAAATGGATACTTTAATAACCTGCATGAACTGCAAGTACTTATCCGTGAATATAACCCATCAATCATTGCATTACAAGAAACACATTTAAAAGATCCATCAACCGTAATAGCACCAAAAGAATACACAAGCTATTTTCACCCCGATTCAATTGATTATGGCAAACAAGGGACTGGGATTCTAGTTCATCAATCCATACCACACAAACGTGTTTTAATAAACTCCCAAATATCAGCCGTAGCAGTAGAAGTTCAGCTTAAAATTAAAATTACAATAGTCTCTCTTTACATTCCTCCTAACCAACATTTTACAGGTTCCCAACTTGAGGGCATTGTGCAGAACATAATCTCATCAATTCTACTGGTTGGCGATTTTAATTCTTGGAGTCCTTTATGGGGTTCTCCATCATTAAATAGTAGAGGGAAAATCGTTGAACATTTTTTAACATCCTCAAATCTATCAATTTTAAACAACGGCGCCCCAACACATTTTTCTACACACCGAACGTTTACCCATATTGATTTATCATTTCTTACTACGCAAAACACAATTAACGCCTATTGGGAAACCCTTCCCAATTTACATGGGAGTAATCATTTCCCGATTATTATAAATATTCCAGTAGAAAAAAATCACAAGGCAATAAAACTTCTTCCAAAATTCAAAACCAATAAAGCTAACTGGGAATTATTTCAACAAACAAATCGAGACTTTCTTACCTCAAACCCAATATCCTCAAACATAAACAAAGAGACAGCTATAATAACCAAATCGATACGACATGCAGCCCACACGGCTATTCCCCAAACGAAGAAACAGCAGCACAAAGCAGTAGTTTCCTGGTGGACCAAGGAGCTTGAAAAACTTCGTTAAGAGAAACAAACAGCTTTTCATAAATTTATAAGAAATCCAACCGACACCAATCTTATCTCTTATCGAAGAATTAACGCTCTGTTTCGTTACAATGCAAAAACTGAAAAGAAAAAATTCTTCCAAAATTTCACGGCCAATATAAACCCTAGCTCTTCTCCAAAAAAACTCTGGGGAGATATAAAAACATTGACAGGGAACTATAAAACAAATACAATCAAAACAATAATAGATGGTCCCATAATATTATCTTGCCCCTACCAAATTGCAGAACATTTTGCACAAACTTGGTTAAACTGTTCAAACGACACAAATTTCCATCCCCATTTTTGCGATAGTAAGACTCATACTGCTATGGCTACAAATTACTTACCGCAGACCCCAGATCCTATCACCGAAAGATTTGAACTTCCCATCAATATGATTGAACTTAACTCTAGCATAAATTCTACAAAAGGAAATACACCTGGCTTCGACAGGATCGACTACAAAATGCTAAAAAACAGTCCACTGTTATTTAAAAATAGACTTTTTAAAATTATTTAATGAAATATTTACTACCGGAATCATTCCCCAAGTCTTGAAAATTGCCTCTGTGGTTCCTATTCCGAAACCAAAAAAAGACCCCACCTCAATTCAAGGATACCGTCCAATCTCACTCCTTCCTTGCACAGGTAAAATTATGGAAAAAATTGTATCTAAGAGACTATCTTGGTTTTTAGAAAATAAGAAATTATTAGATATCAACCAAGTCACATTTAAGCATGGGAGAGGGACAATGGATGCATTGCTACATATTGACGACTATGTTACAACTGCATTATCAAGCAAAAACCACGTCTCAATTCTTTCAATTGATTTTGAAAAAGCGTTTGACCGCATTGGTATTCATATCATTTTAAACAAATTGGCAAAATGGAAAATTGGCCCTAAAATGTTCAAATACATAAAATTCTTCCTAAGCAATCGACAGTTTCGAACAAAAATAAACGGTGTATTTTCTGCATTAAAAGAATTAAAAAATGGTATTCCACAAGGATCCCCTTTATCAGTTATGTTATTCATTATAGCGTTCAATGACATCTCTGATATTTTGCTAAAAATGAAAACAGTCAAATACTGTCTTTATGCGGATGATCTCATCATATTCACTAAATGTAAGGATCTAGAAATGATTGAAGCACTATTTTTAAGGATATTTAGAGAAATCGAAACTTGGTGTAATACATCAGGCTCCAAAATATCGCTTAACATTAACAACACTAATATTAAAAATAATAATTATCTTAAAATTCTAGGTATATATTTTGACTCAAGCTATAGTTTTAAAATGCATTGTCTAGAACTTAAGAAAAGCCTAGCCACCAGGTTAAATATTGTTAAAATACTAGCATCTAAGAATAGTTTCTCTCATGTCAACTCACTCAATTATACTTTCTAAGATAGATTATGGATTGGTTGTATATGGCAAATGCTACAAATCAAACATTCAAGCAATTCTACCAACGTACCACTCCGCCGCAAGAATTAGTCTTAAAGCATTTACAACAACACCTATCAAGAATATACTCACTGAATGTGGCCTTCCATCAATTGCCCACCGGTTTGAATATCTCACTTCACTCCTCATAGCCAAGATTGCAATAGCACAAGACTCTCCCATTTTAACAGACGTTAAACAAATATTAAATCGGAAGAGACCTACAAAAAAACCTTCTGCAATTGTTAACGCTATTGATCTCGCAAAAACAATGGACATCCCACTTAACAGCCAACGCACGCGACCTTCATATTTTCCACCATGGATGTTACCGATAGATTCAGCCAATACTGAACTTACAACGCTCCCAAAAAACTCAACAAACCCTTCAGTTTATAGACAAATATTAAGTCAAATCCTAGAAACTCACACTCAATGGAACATCATCTTAACAGATGGATCTAAGAGCGAAAAAGGCACTTCATATGCGGTAGTAAACAACAGAGGAGAAACACAATCAAAAGGATTAGTACCCGAAATAGCATCAATATATACAGCTGAAGCTCTTGGAATACTACAAGCTACAAAAAAATTCCATAAAACACAATCCTTCATCTGCACAGACAGCCGTTCTACTATCGATGCGATTTTGAACATAAACAATTCAAACCCAATAATTACAGCTATCCGGGACAACCTCATAGCAAATAAAAGTAATCTCAAACTCATTTGGGTCCCTGGGCATGCAGGAATCCTCGGTAATGAACTCGCAGAGAACGCAGCAAAGAATGTCTCAAAAGAACCTCTACTCACCTTTTTCATTAACAACAAAGAAGACATCGAAAGAAAAATCAAAAATACTTGGTGCAATCAAAACGATGCGGAGTGGAGAGAATATTCCCATCACTATTCGACCATCAACCCCAGACGACTTGCTACCACCTACCCAACGACTACATCAAATTGAATGAACAAATGCTTTATTCGACTAAGACTCGGACACACTTTCCTCACAAACAACCACCTCATCAGCAAGGAAAATCCACCCAATTGCCATATTTGCCATAAAGACGTACAACTAACAATTAAACATCTAACATATGATTGCCCAAAAATAAAAATACTCTTGAATAATTCTAACCTTAACGATGTACTTGCGTCTCCCTCCGAGGCAAATATTAAACTAGTTTTTAACCTACTAACTTCACTAAAATTAGAAAATAGAATATAAAAAAAAAAGAAAATTAAAAACTAGCCGAAAGCCTGGTAGCTAGAGCTATAACCATTTATATTTTAATGTTAATATGTAATTCATTATAGGTTCATAAATAATAATAATAAATAATAATAATAACACAGAATATTTTTTCCGTTTTTTACTGTTGCAAACACATCAGTAAACATTTTACTTAAGCAATTTGTATCCAGAAAATAAGTTTAAAAGGTATACAGTCTCCTTTTACTAAAATCTTGGAATGTGTTCATTATGTTTTCCTTTAGGGCCGCGTTTTGCGGAAGAAGTAAGAAGCTTGCAACCTACGAAAGTTGCAAAAAAGTTTTGATGATTTTGAACTTTTCGCTTAAAAACTAATAAAAATTGGTTAGAGCAGATCTTTAAATAAAATTATATAATTTGGAATTTAATTTGGTAATATTCAAGCTAAATAGTGATTTTTTATCCGGTTTTTATTTGTTTGTAGTGAAAAGTGGGGTACAAGTTGACCAACTCGCCATACTTTGCAGACACATCCATAAAATTATTTGAGACTGCGGCTTGGCACATACTCAAGAATACCAACTTTGAAATAAAATAAAAAAGTGGATACAAAAGTGAATATAGCGTTTTATTGGTTCTTTCCAGTGCTGACTGACTAAAAATTACCAACAAAACACGACTATTGTTTTCATCATTTAATGACTGTATTTGCTAATCTATAACCATTGGAAGTTTCAAACTTTGCTCGTAGGATGTAGTTACTATCGACTGGTTTTTTTTGGCAATTATTCTTTAGTTAAAAGGCAAGAGAAATAAAGAAAAACAAATACCAATGTATACAGACAAATTTTGTTTGGTTTGGGTTGAGGAATTTTCGTTACATGGAGTTATTGCAATAATAATTACTCGATATGATCATTTAGCGACATCTACTTCGGTGAGTTTGAAACCATCTTGATTCCTCTATGTGTATAAACTCAATGCTATAACCAAGCTATAGTCCACGAATGCTCAAAGCTGTATCTTATCTTGCACTTGTGTCGTGTCTTAAAAAGTCTTAATACTTAAATAAAGTACAAGGATATCCGATATTGAAAAATAAAAATTAAAATTAAAAAAACACGAAATAAAAATACAAATTGCTATTTTGCTTCTATTACGAGATATGCGGGCTAAAATAGTACCTGCTGAAAATACAAGTGTGATCTTAGCTTAGCGTACATTTATGAACAAACCCTTATTCGGGAAAATCCTACGCCTACATCCATTCACGATCGAAACCCACTACAGCTCATGATTTTAAGGGGAAACGTAAAAAAAATCATGAACTATTATTGCCGTGTTGCTTTCAATAAGCAATAAACAATCTGTAATATTTGGAAGACATTTAAAAAACATCCAAACATTTAATGAAAATAAAAATAATACAGCAAATATGGATAAATCAATATGCATTTTATATTTTAAACAAGATTCTTGACACTGGCATTTAATGTTTAAAATTAATCTTTTGGAGTGGCATAAACGGTGGCGATTCCTTTCTATTTCTGAGGAAAATCATTTTGTTGTTTTGAAGGAAATTAATTAATAAAAACAATTTAGACTTATTTTTAAAAATATTATTTCAAATATTGATAGCATGTATTATTATTATTTTGTTGCAAAATGACAAACAAAATTTACTAAAATAACAAAAAAAAAATTGAACTGTCAAAACAACAAAATCTACCTCGATGGGTTATTGGTATACGTCACCAACTTCACACGTATTCACGGACGCGAAATGCAAAAATATAAACATTGGGTAACCGGAGGGACGGACGTAACGATAGATTTATATCTTTATAAGATAATCTTTGCTCCATATACAATAATTATTAATGGGTGTGTTCACCTGTGGGTTCGCGTTTTGGGAAAAAACTAAGAAGCATTCAACCTACGAAAGTTGAAAAAAAGATTTGGTGATTTTAAATGTTTCGGTTAAAAACTAATCAAAATAGGTTAAAGCAGATTTTGTAGTTGAAATCATACTATTTGGAAGCAAATTTGGTAATATTTAAGCTAAATAATGATTATTTTTCGGTTTTTATTTGATCAGAGTGGAAGGTGGGGTTCAAGTTGTCCACCTCGAAGTATACCAATAGCCATACTTTGCAGACACATCCGTAAGATCAATTTAAACTTCAACTTCATTCCAGTGCTGACTTACTATAAAATACCAACAAAACACGACTTTTATTGCTTATTCCATACGAAAGCAACTCAATAAAGAAAAACAAAAGAAGAACTGACTTTTTTACTCTCTCACACTGATAATGAGTTCAATTTTGATGGAAAAAAAGGGTAGGAAGTTTTTTTCACGTTTTAGTTTGTGCAAATGTGAAACGTGATTTTTAATTGCCAATATTGCCAATTTGCCATTACAAAATCTATAATCCTTTCATTTGTGCAAAAAAATTGAGATAACAATCAAACATGTTATCGAAAAATAATTTTTCTTGAGAATATCTAAAACGACTGCAAACGAATTCCTCATGTGCATGTGTAATAAAGCATGATGGGTTTTATTGAAATAGTGTAAACAAAACCCACTAAAATTCGGTCCATGACTGTTCGCCGCCGACGTTTCAGTGCTGGACACTTTACCGCCAGCGTTTCACTACCAGATATTTCAGTGCCACCTTTTCAGTGCTGGGTATTTCAGTGCTGCCATTTCAGGACCAGATATTTAGTGACCAGACATTTTGTGTTCGTTTGTGCGTACCGAAACCTTTTTGTTTTTTCTAGGCAATGTAGTGTACATTTTATTAAAAAATTGGTTTGATTCACAATTGATTTTAATTTTATGGTTTTTAATAACAAATAAGATATTTTTATTTAATAATTTTTTAAACTATGAAAAAATGAAAATGAGGTAAATAAAGTGACAATTTTTGTGGTTTTTATAAAAAAAAGTAATTATGTATTTAGATTATTTAGTTATTTTTGAAAATGTGTGTTTGAGAAGTCTAATTTTATTTCTAATTTTCTAAGCGAACCTTTACACACGGTCAACCAGTTGATATCGAATTTCGTGTACGTGTAAATTAACGTTTCCTTTAAGAGAAGTTTACACGGTCTGTCATTTGCCTTCAATCTCAAATACAGTGTTTGGAAAAATAAGTCTGTATGCGTGCATTTGTTTGACGAAAAATCGAAAATCGAACCTTACACCAGTGTCATTTGAAAACAATCCCGTCTATTTTTTGCAAAGTCCATATAGACTTGTCGAAAAAACGACATGGGACAATAGCGCACACCATTTCCGAAGAAATTTGACAATCTCATATAACACACATGTTAATGTGTCAGTAATACAGCATTTATCGGGACTAGTAGGCTTTCCACACTGAATCAAATTTTAGATTTCGAGCAAAGAATTCAAAATCTCATCAAAATCATTTAGATTTCCCTTACATCTAGTAGATTATGACGAAATCTCTTCAAAATCTACTTACAGAAGAAATTTATGTAAGCCAACATACCTCTAAAAAATTCAGTAAAACTGCTGACAAGATCAAAACAAAACAAATTTAAAAAGTTTTTTCTTTCCGTTGCTTTTCCAGTGTATTTTATTTAATTTTAATGAGAATAAACATTTATATAATCTAAAATATTGTTTTATCTACAGAAAAGTGAAGAAAAAAGAAAAAAAAGTACATTTATTTGAAAATAAATTGTACCAGCCCTATTAATAAAAAATGCTCATAATAAATATCTTAAAATGTGTATTAAAGTAAGGTTGTGATAATTTTAATGATAAAAATTGTTCAATCGCCCGAAGTCGAAAAACGATTCACATGAGCAGCGGCAACAGTAAACATCCCAGAAAGCAAGGTTGTTCTTAAACCGTTTGCTGTAGTGACTCCAAAGGATGTTACTTCTTCTCTCCAACATACCTACTGCTATTCCTTTCGCGATTGTACCGGAAAGTTGTATGAAAGTGACTGGACGGGGTTCTCAGCGTCTCTCCTAATTACATGGCAGTACTAGAGCTAGGTTTTCGTGCTGTGTTTATCAACGATGGTATATCTCAAGTGGGAGCTTCTTCGGATCTTATTACTTCTGATTCTATCAAGCTTTGTTACTCCTGCTGTCATGCGTAGCATCTTCATCTCAGTTGCCGTCAATTTGCTTTCATACTTCTTGTATGTACGTTAATGTCCAACATTGTGAATTGTATATCTGTTGTGAATTGTATCGGTGGTATTGGAACTGTACCTGTTGGTAGTGTTGAAACTGGTGTTTTGAAACCAGGTAATTTTCACAGCGTTTGTATAAGTTTTTTCTCTAACATAATAATTAGTTTTTTTTTCAGGAATGGTTGTAAATTTTGCCCCGTCAACCTTGTCACTGAAGTCAAGTCTGTTGAAATGCATCATGAAGCTATTCCTGAAGCATTGCCCGGTCACAATGTAGGATTCATATCAAGAACGTCTCTGTCAATGAGTTGCGTCGTGGATATGTGGCTGGTGATTCTAAGAACTGCCCACCCAGGGGAGCAGCTGACTTTACTGCTCAAGTAAACTAACATGAAAATTAAAAAACGAATACCTATATACCTATTCACAATCAATGAATTAAAGTATTAACTTTTTGTTATTCAGCCCTATAATCGTAACCGATCGGAGAAATATATCATAAATGCATACACCCTTATCGAGCCGATTACCTGTGTAACGTGTACATCCGTATCATCTTGAGATAGCAAAGATGTTATTGAAATGAGATTTCGAGACAAGAATGATCGTTCGGATTTTGAAACTTACATAATTTAGTTGCAAAAAAAGAAAAATATCAGCCATTTGAATATGGTTGGTTATAGTTTGATCGTTTTATTGAACGGTTTCGAAATAACTGGATCAGTGGTATTCCATACATTGTACTATATAAGGTTAGGTTCAATTCAAAATATTTTTGTATTTAATATACTTTTCTTTTTTAGTTGGCCTGCAATCAGAGTGCACAGCAGTTAAGAGAAGAAATTCTAGCCAATCTGGAGGGCAATGGTTGTCTGAGCTATGACACATTGATGGATCTTCCATTTTGGATCAGTGTGTTAATTGTGAGGATAACCATTACTTCTAGTTGTTGAATTGATTTCATATTATGACTAATGCATGAAGGGCAGTTTCAACACTTTTTCCTTTCATGTTCGCATGCTGGTTCTTGGATAAGCTTCCTGGATCAAGCATGCTACGTATAAATACATGTGAATGCAGGTAATGCAGGGGCCGGTTTCATATTTGCGTTTTTATCGTCTTGCATGATTCATTAACACCGTTCAAACATATCACGCCAAAAATCTTCATACATCTATCAACCGTAAAATGTTTCACCTGTGGCGGCGTTTTGTCTGGGACAGTTCCGCCAAACAATTTGTATCTCCATGTATGTATGTAGTTCTTGTTTATAAAAAAGAAGAAAATTAAATAATAATAACCACAATAACTATTGCTACTTGTTAATAATTATCTGGTTTAAGTGGATTGTGGTTGTTGTTTATGTTGTTACTTGGTTTCAGCAACTCAGCAGCTTTATTTACGCCTTTTTCTGTAGACATTGCAAGTTGTGTTGTTTCAAATGGAAAGCTGCATACGAAACTTTGCCTTCAATTATTGACATTTAGCAAAAACTTCTTACTTTTATGCTAAAGATGTCAAGAAGATCCGTTCAAGGGGGCAAAACAAGGAAGGTTTGTTCCTTCGGCAAACGCTTAATCTAAAGATTCATGCCGAATTCAAATTATACAGAAAAATTCATTAGAAAACAGGTTTGAACCTATTTTAGTACTAAGGTGACTAAACTATTGGTGATGTAGAAACAAACTAAGTACTCAAAGTAAAGCAAGGCTGTGATTCAATTGATCACCCAGCCATAAATCAGCAAAGCCAACATGGAAAATCCCAAAGTCGAAAGTTCCATCGAAATATAAGGTCACAACAACGATGCGATGTTACACATATTTTGGGGTCATTTGAACATTTTTTGACTTACAACAAAAATGTTAACACTTCCTGGCTCTATTGTTCTGTGCTACTAACTGCATCATTAGATTTTGAATAACGTTCATATTAAAAAAAAAAGTATTGCAAAAGTATATTCCTAAGTACTACAGTATCTCGTACTGAATATGAAATGATTTTGGGGTACCTTTTTTTTAATTTGACCTTAAATCAAAATCTTATGAATCTTATACATTTTTGTTGTATGTCAAATTTTGTAAGAACTAGAACAAAAAGAATAAAAAATCTTTCCCTGTTTTTTTTAAAATTTTCGAAAAAATTTGAAAAGTCATGCACAAAAAAGGTACCCCAAAATCACTTTTATATTCAGTAGGTACGAGATACTGTAGTACTTAGAAATATACTTTTACAATACTTTTTTTTTTAATATGAACGTAAACCAATATGTAATGATGTATTTAGAAGCACAGAACAATTTAGAGCCAGGAAGTATTAACATTTTTGTTGTTAGTCAAAAAATGTTCAAATTACCCCAAAGTATGTGCATGACTTTTCAACTTTTTCGAAAAAATTAAAAAAAGCCTTGCTTTACTTTGAGTACTTAGTTTGTTTCTACATACATCACCAATAGTCCAGTCACCTTAGTACTGAAATAGGGTCAAACCTGTCACAAATTAATTAAAAGTTGGAACCACTTTTAAAAATTTTCTTTTGATGAGTAAAAATAGGAAAGAAATATCTACCTCTTATTGTCGTTCAATGGTTTCAATGGTAGTAATATACTTTTGCAATACTTTTTTTTTTAATATGAACGTAAACCAATATGTAATGATGTATTTAGAAGCACAGAAGAATTTAGAGCCAGGAAGTATTAACATTTTTGTTGTTAGTCAAAAAATGTTCAAATTACCCCAAAGTATGTGCATGACTTTTCAACTTTTTCGAAAAAATTAAAAAAAGGCTTGCATTACTTTAAGTACTTAGTTTGTTTCTACATACATCACCAATAGTCCAGTCACCTTAGTACTGAAATAGGGTCAAACCTGTCACAAATTAATTAAAAGTTGGAACCACTTTTAAAAATTTTCTTTTGATGAGTAAAAATAGGAAAGAAATATCTACCTCTTATTGTCGTTCAATGGTTTCAATGGTTTCATCTCTCGCCTGCACTTTTGTTTTCGATTTGCGATTTGTAACAACCAAAAATGTTAACCATATTGATTTATGATTCAATGTTTATGTGTTAAAAATATTAATTTTAAATGTCCAAAACAAATACGGCATTGATCTCTTCTACTATAATACTCAATAGTTTTTATTAAAAAATATTCAAATAAATAGTTTTACTAACATACATACAATTACACATTTTTCAGAGTTGATCCAGTACACACCATAAACACAATCGCAAAACTAGTAATAAAATTGCAATTACAATATTCACATTTATTCATCATTCATTCAACAAATTAATTTATTAAAACTATATATTGCAATACGGAAGCAGAGAGATTCACAACACATCATGAAACTGTATTTCATTTTAAACATACACTCAGTTACAAAAAAAGTGGCGCAGTCATACTTTTTGATGTGTTGTTATCATTTTGACAACCTTATCCAAGGTATGCCCAGGCGAATTAAAGCTTTATTAGATGTTCGTGGAGGCAATACCCACTATTGAAGAAACAAGGACTAGTTTAAAAAAAAAAAAAAAAAATGTAAAAATGTAAAATTGAAGTTTATGCCCATTTTCCCTAATTTATGGTTTATTTCTAAGTTCTTCCTATTTTTTCGTTTTTTATTACATGAATGACTTACTTTTATGTTAATAAACAAAAATGTACCAGAAAAACGTTTATTTGTTTAAGTTACTTCAAAATGTTGCAAAATTTCAAGGTGCGCCACTTTTTTTGTAACTCAGTGTAGATTACAGTCTTTCAGTTATATACATTTGAATCACATCATTAAGAACATCAAAAGAAATTATAAATATATATGGTGAGTGCAAACTTCATAACAATGTTATGTTTATAAAAGCCAATAAGATTTGTATACTACAAAACATTTATACAAGTAAAATAATAAGCAGCATTCCATTCTACGGTGCATCGCCAAGACCGAATATGAAAGAATTAAAAGTATTGCTTTTCATAACGGCTATGATGTTGCTTTTATTGACAAGATGGAAAATGGTGGAAAATAATGAATTAAAACGTGTGAGTGTATCATTTGAAACAAATGAAACAATTATTAGGATCGACGAAAGACAAAATTGAAGATTTGGACAAAACTGGCGTCTATCAATTTACTTGTGGCGATTGCAATAAAAAATACTACGGACAGACAAGAAGAACATTATCCAAACGTTTTAAGGAACATAACGAACCCATACGACAAAACCAACCTAAAAAATCGGCTTTCGCTAATCATGTTCTATCGAACAATCACTTTGATGTTTCAATAAACAACATGTAGGAAAAGCAATCTTACTTACTTCGACAGTGGGCAACGTCATTTCTTTATAACCATTGCATTCAATTGCATTTTTAAGTCAGACCAATTTAAAAAATTTTTCTGACTATATTTCTTCTTAAATCTTTATTGTGTGTACAAAGTTGAATAGTATGAGGTTTTCCTAGTGTGATCGAAATACCCACTAGATAGTTCGGATATACACCACTGTTTATCATTCTTCATTAACACCACCTAGATGTCAACATGGAAGTGTTAGAAAAAGAACCCCTTCTCAAAAAAATCTAAAGTATTCATACAATTTGCTGGAATGTCAAGATTCAGAGGCAAAGGGAGGCTAAGCAAGAAAAAGAGTCAGATGACATCATAGTGAGGAAGAAGGACGACACCTACATCGAAAACCGAACGAAATGACAGACACCAAAAGTGATTGTCCTAGAAGTGAAAGTACTAAATGATGTACAATGAACGAGTCGTAAGCCTGTGGCCATGGTAAAATGTATATATATGTATTAAGTCTTATATTTTCTCATGAAGTATGATAATTGTCAGGAAATGGTGTGAAAAATGATTGGAATTAGAAATATTTCTAGTAACGACACAAAATTCATTATTTTTACTCTGAACGAGTATAGCTGTCAAATTGAAGCTTAAGGTTATTAATTTTTACAGAAACAGTTTTCGGTTGAGAATAAGAGGTAGTACTTGAAAACAAATAATTATCTAGTCAGTAACGTCAGCTACGTTAACCATAAGGTCGAAGTCGAATTGTAAAGGTCAGTAAAAAGTATGGTAAATTAGTCAGAATAGTACCAGTCGACGAATAAGAGTCTGAAATATAGATTGTTCAAAGTTACGGTCTAATGAGAAGTGGTGATTAGTCAAACAAAATAAATTTTCCAATGGACTTAATATTTGCTGAACTTCAAGTTTAAATTTTATTAACCACTGGTCAAACTCTACTAGCAAAAAAAGACATTTGCTCAACTTAAACTGTAAAATTTTTATTGACACACACATTTTTTCACTTATGTATGATAAATCTATTTTTAAAAATACTTACCTTTGACTAACATTAACAATATCTGTTGAAGTAATGTCGCTATACTTAACCTTAGTTCAAAGCCAAACTCCCGAAAGACTCAAACCTGAAAAGAAAGAAAATTTTAGAAAAGAAAATATCTTAAAGAAATTTGATAGCGGAAAGAAAAATTTATTACTCACTTGAGAAAACTTACGTAGTTGTAAAACTTTGTTTTAATAAATAATTACCTTAGAGCTAAATTAGAAAAGAAACTGGCTTAGAATGTTTTTCTGATCCACACAATGTACAATGTAAACAGTACGGAGTTCCGGAGTAGAATTATTTCCGTACTAGATTGAGCGGAAGATGGAGAAACTTAACTACGACCATGTTCGTACTTACCGACAAGAAGAAGAGTTTCGTAAAGAAAAAAGTCTAATTGCCAAACGTGTCGACCTAAGGGTTGTATTTTAAATTTTGTAAAAAGTCTTTTTATTTCAACTTCCAAACAAGTAAGAACTATTTTAAAAGTAACTAATAAAAGTACAAACGTAATATAAACAAAATTTGATTGAAAAATTTTTGGTGATTGCGCGTCAATTTTAATATCGGAAAGTCATCAACAGCGACGGCTGATATAAAGAATAGAGAATTCAAGGAATTCATTAAAATCAAGGTAAGAAAATGTTCATCCATATTAGTGTAAAAGGCAATGCAATCACAAGCACCCAATAAAAGTGCAAACGCCATAAAACATAGTGCAAAGTTTTCGCTAAGAAAAGAAAAAGGTTTTTTTTTGATAATTTTTTTTGTGCCATCGTATTACACGCAGAAAACCATCGACGATTCAGACAGGGACGCAGCCCAATCCAGAGTTGCGATCCCCATCAAAACGTGCGAAGGGTGATTTTGATTCAGCGTGCAAGACATAACATCGTGTCTTCCAAAAATCTTGATAACAAAAAAACTCTAATTGCAAGCCGACGTTCAGAAAAAAGAGACGAAGTACTGGTCTCGTAATTGCATTTCCATAGGAGTACGATTAACTCATAAACGAAGTCAGGAAAATACAGTTGAGCCAGGTAAAAAAATTGTGTAGTGAAACTCTAGTTAGATTTTTTTAAATAGCCAAAAATTTAAGAAAGTTAACACGTGCCCAACAGCAAAAGAAAAAAGCGCCAAGTTCCTCGGTGAAATATCACGAACACGAGGGTAAAAATGTATTTTTTTGGGTAAAATGTTTCAAGCTAGATTATTTATGACATAGGAAAAAATATACGTAATGAGAAAAATTTGATTTGATATAATATATATATGATTTTACTTATGTACCTACCAAACACTTAAGTCTATTTTTTCATACAGGCAGCTGTAACTTCAACGGAACGACAGTGGATGTACCTAAAAACCAAAGTTGGAGGTGGGCATTCATCGCAAAAAAAAAGTGTCCTCCCCGACGACCTGGTGTCGTGGAACTTTCCACCCTCATCCCAGAAGACAGCCACCTGGCTCACTTCGTATGGTTAACTTAAGTACTACTGCAATGTACGGCTAACTTTTGGTTCTCACATTTTTTTATGCATCTACGCTACTGGCTCACTTCGTACGGTTAACTCATGATCCTTTCAATTTTCATACATCTACACTACGGCATGATTCGCTTCGTCACACTATGATTTCTTCGTATGATCAACTCACGATTCATACATGTTACATATATCCACATCTCAATTATTACTCCGACTCAGAGTTAATTTGTATTCATCGTATGTAACCTACGTACACACCATATATTGCTTCACCACAATATCACAGTATTACGTTGTTGTATACATAAATACTGACGTCATCTACATCATCACACACATTTGGTTTCATAACGCCGACCAAGACCTGCTCTCTGTCGTCAGAGAACCAGTTCGGCCATCCAATCTAATTGCGCCATCATCATCAGCGGATTTCATTCAGGATAAAAAGCAACATACTAACGTTCATCAACATACGAGATTGAGTCTCAAAGAAACAGCGTGGGAGAAAAAGTATGCGGCTACTAATTTAACCAACGTGGGACAGATTCATCCAGTAAAAGTTCATCAACAGTGCTAAATCAACTTGAGAACAGAATAAGTATCTCAACATCATGGTATGGAATTTTTCTGATTTTTATATCTATATAATCTTATAATGGACTTTATGCGACTTACGCCCTATATAAAGAAAATTTTATTAAGGTTCCCAACAATTTAAATCCTTGAACCAATAAAAAGTTACAATTTATATTATCATTTGTGCACTTGATAAATCGTCCTCATTGCGATTTCCATATTCATCGTTACTATTATAAAAAAAAAAAAGAAATATATGCTGAAATCTTTGTGTCAGTTGGTTAAATATAGGTACTTGAGTCATCCTATTCATTTCGTTCTTAGTATAAATCAACTTATGATATTTGGTTCTAAATATTATTTCATTAAATATCTAAAGTTTGAAAATATATTGGATTTTTAAATTAAAGTAAAAGAAATTGAAAATATATTAACATATTTTTGATGATACCTACCAATATAGTCCATAAGACTGTATATAAAAAAAAATACATGTAAATACACTTACTTGCCCAGTCATAAAGAACCATATTTGTTATATCAGTACCTACCTATATGTAAAAAAAGACAGACGGGTAAGAGAACCTCGTCTTGTATATAAATTGAGTTCATTCATAAAAGAATATCGTTATATGAGTTACGTTTTAACTCATGTCCAATTCAAGACATAACATAGTTTATGTACCTAAATTTTTTTTATTATCACTTTTGATAATTACGTCCGTTGTAACAAAGTCATCCCTTTGTTATATTTTACCTTTTTGAAGTCAATGAAGATTTTATGTCGTTATTGTCCGTAGTCAAGTACATACAAATTAAGGTGTACTTAAGAGAAGTACCTACCTGAGTATACTTGGTATACATTTGTTTACGTGGTGACCATACCTCTGAAAAATAAAAGGAGAAAAATTATTTATTTTTATTTAACTTTAATAAACGTTTTACCTTTTTATGAAACATAAACCATTGAAGTTTATAATAAGCGGTTATCCCCGAGGCAAAGTGCACTTTATCTGTCGGCGAACCCTTAAGTATTTAATTATCTGAATTATATTTTTTGACTATATTCTACATTTTATATTCATTTTTAAATAACTTTTGTAACTTACAGCGGTAATTTTTTTTTATTATTTCTTATAACTTGGGAACATATTATTCCTGGTTCCTTAACATACATAATTTTTCACTCTTTTTCTTTTGGGAATGGGTTCATTTCACTCAAGCGTATGACGTCTTTATTTGTATCTTTTGTCTTCGATTTTTTTTAATCTTTAATATACACTCGATTTTGGAGTGGATTGCTTTTAGCAATTTTACATTTTTTTTGTCTTTGATCGCGAATAAGTTTATTGATCACAAGCGATCTATCGGGTTTAAAAGAACGACTTCCATTAAACTTAAAGCCTCGTTATATCTACCTTGACTGGTCTTGTTTTATTACCTGGCAGAGTTAAGCGGCTGACAGACAAGTTTAACGGAATTCTAGTTCGGATTCAATACGTTTGCCTACCGAAGTAAAGAGATAGGTTAAGAAAAGTTACTAAGCGTAGTACTTTTCTTCTTTAACGCGACAAGAGGGGAGGTATAAAACTTCCTACCTCAAATTTATTCTTTGTCTGAATAAGACTTTAACTTTTTTTGGACATTTTCTGGACTTTTATTAAGTTTTCAATATTAAGTGACGATAACTATAGAGGTTCTTTTTCTTTCGAAGTCGATCTGAAGTTCTAAGTCAATTTTGTTGAACAATAAGAATTATGGCATCTTATGACATGAGTTCAGATAATTATTATGAAATCTTTTAGGTATCAAAAAAAAAATAGTTTATTTATTTTTAAGAATTTAGATATAAGATTATTTGAAGATAAATAAAAATTTGTTTAAGTTTTTGGGATTTAATTATTCTCTTTTATCTTTGAATAGATGAGTGGTAGTTGAAAGACTATGATAATTTTTCATAATCTTGGAGAAGATTTTTTCTTTATTTTTAAACATTTCAGATAACATGGAGGCATAAAACCGTAGGGATGGGGGTCGTGGCTGGTGGTTTACATCCGATGAAGTGAATCGCAACTCCTCAACAGCAACGACAACAACAACAGCATATATGAACTTTAATCCGATGGGTTAGTTAGATTTTCAGTACATAGACACTAGAATGTTTCATCTTAGAGGGATGCATCCACCCAAAATTTCGCCAAAATTTCCCATCAATGGGAGGGTCGTCAAGGAAAATTGCATTGTCCTTTCGCGACTCCTGGTCGGGGAGTTAGGCGATAAAGGGGGAAATAACTACACCTATTTCCCTCGTTTTTGTAAGGGTTCCTAAAAATATATTCGGATAATAAGGAACATTAGGTTGGGTTATGGGGATAACGTAATCCGGGTAGGTACTTATCATCTTGCCCTATCAAAACATTTTCATGGTTCTTCTAAATTTTACTTCAAATTTAATTCAACTTCTTTCTCTGAAACGAAACAGTATTCCGGCCCTTAGCTAATTAGCTTAGCATTTTTAAATTATCAGAGTCAATAGTCACCTAGATTCCAGATCCAACAATTATGTAAACCCACTACACGCTTCTGCAGCATCGACTCACTTCCCTGATGGCTGCGCCAGTCGAAGCAAATTTTTAAGGACCTGTGGCAGCAGTCGAGCGGTAGTACCCTATTCCTCCGAGGTGAATTTCTATGAGTTTCTTTTCACTTTACTCAGTTAATAGCCTTGTGGAGACGTGATAGGTGATAGATTAGGAACCAAAAAGTTTATTTTGTCTTTTCATGTTTTCTTTTATCGTCTCATTTGAGCAAGTTTGTCCGATTATTAATTTCGATCTGCAATGAGAACCGGGGGATTAAACGCCTCCCATTAATACGTCATAACATGGACCTTATTTTTCTTCAAAGTGAGTATTCTCGAAATTCATCTGAGCAGTAACTCTCTTTTGTTGTGCAGTGTGGCTTTTCTTTTGAGTTTTCAGTTTCATTTAGCATTTTGAGTTTAAGTCTCCTGGTTTCTCGTTTATCGAATAAATTCTTCCATTACATATTGTGCCACCCAATGTGGAAGAACGAGATTTCCCTAATGTGAAAATTTTCGCAACGACGAAATTTTTAATTCATAACTTTTTGATTTTGAAGTTTCGGTTCTTGTTGCCACGGCATGATGTGTGATGGGAGAAATTTTTTTCGTTACATAAATTGGCGCCCGAACGTGTGGGGCCCGAAAAAGTAGTTTTCGAAAATTTTAGAGGAAAAATTTTGAGTTAAGATAGAAGTATCTTCAAGTGTTTAAGTTTTTGTTTTTTCAATAATAACGTTGAGAAAACCATCAAGTAGTTTTTTTTTGATAATCGTTTTTAGAGATTTACCATCGGGGGGTAGTAGACTTATGTGTCGACCGGTGATTGGTAGATATGCTTCCTAGTCATGTCAGTAGCGATAACCAGTTCTATTGCACCTCCACTCTCTGGAAAACCATCATGGATTTAGTAGGGATTTTTCAAAATCAGATGTCCGTACTGGATGTTATTTTTGTCCAGTAGCCGTAGCTTCGATTAAGAATCATTTCTGACTTTTATGAAGTCTTTTCTTTTTTTTAACGTTTGTTCGTTCGACCGGTGAATGGTCGACCTGTAGTCCTATTTACGTCAGCTGCGAAAGCCAAATGACTAAAATCACAAGAGAAGAAAAATCAATACCAACAAATACTTTCAAATAACATCGTTAGCACTCGAAAGAGTATTTTAGTAATTTTGTCCGTCAATTCACTTTTGCGAATTTTTCTAGTCTGTTGTCCGCTAAGGGAATTATTTTTCAATAGGTCAGTAGCTGCAGATAGATACCATGAGTAGAAGTGAAGAGTAGGAGAAAGATACAATTATTTAGTAGACAATGGAACTTCTAGTAGTCTATACCATATTTTTGTTGTTGTTGAGGAGTTTTGCTCAGGAGATGTGAAGAACTCCAGTCACGACTCTGAATCTGAAGTAAAGATAGAGAACAAAAAAATATATTTAGACATTATATTTTTGATTTTTTTTGAATTTTAAGATAAAGAAATTTTTGGAATAAAAATTTTTTGAGAAAATTTTTTTTGCTTTTGAGTTTTAATCATACATGCTGGTAGCACTCTTAGATTTACATGCTGGTAGCACTTTTTAGTTATACATGCTGGTAGCACCCTTTATTTAGTTTTTTCAAGTTATGCTGGTAGCACATTTTTGTATTAAGTCATGCTGGTAGCACATTTATTTAGATTCATCAAATTTAGCTGGTAGCACTCTTTAGTTTTTAATCATACATGCTGGTAGCACTTTAAGATTTATATGCTGGTAGCGCCCTTATTTAGTTTAGTATACATGCTGGTAGCACATTTGTAGTTTTAGTTTGATTTTTTTTATAAAATTTTGAGAAATTTAGTTTAAATTTAGATTTTTGACTTAGTAATTTTTTTCGAGTTCATTTAGATACAGTTTAAATTTTTTTGATATACAGGGTGAGTCATGAGCAATGCGACAAAATGCTAGGGCGTGTAGGTTGCGTTGAGACAAGAAAAAAATCGTATGGGAGGGGGGGGGTCTATTCCCCTCCGTTTAGACGGGAGGGGCAATTTTCGAAAAAAACTGACTTAAAATGGGAAAAAATTATTTAAAATCAACGGCTTCGTTCACAATGCTGTGCGATACGTTTTTGAAAAGCCAATAACTTTTTCTTTCATTCTGTGTTTAAATAAATCTATTCTAAGAAATAGTTTTTGAAATATTAATTTTTTTTTTTAATATTATTTGAATATTAACTCATTAACACGTAACGATGTCAAGCTCATACACCCGAGAAGAATTAACGGACATGCATTTCTGCTACGGTTTAGCTAATGGTCGAAGTCGTGAAGCCGAAAGACTGTACGCTGAAAGATATCCCGGTAGGAGGTGTCCCCATCAGAGCACGTTTCCAAGAATCCACCGACGTCTAAGAGATCATGGAGTGCTGGAGCATCGAAGAAGCGAAAGGCCAGTTTCGGATGAGTCAAGAATCTTAGATGAAAGAATTCTGGATATAATCTATGCCTTCTAAACAATGGAGATCATATCGAGAATTTTTTATAAGTACTTCCAATAAAAAACATAGTAAAAATAAAAGGAATAAAAAAAACTAAAAAAACTAAGATTAATGCTTCTTAAATTGCTTCGTTACAATAAAAATAAATGTTTTTCTTAGAAAAAGGTGGTTTTGGTTTTTTTTTAATTTCTTGAGAACGACATAAAATTTTTGCATTCGGTTTTCTTATTTAGACTTAAAATTAATAACAGCATTGAATTTTGAAATTAAAATTAGCACTTAATTACGTAAAATTTTGAAAAAAATGAATTTGAAATTTTTTTTTCAATTTTTTTTTTCAAAATTTTGACTTTGAAAATTAATATTTCAAAAACTATTTCTTAGAATAGATTTATTTAAACACAGAATAAAAGAAAAAATTATTGGCTTTTCAAAAACGTATCGCACAGCATTGTGAACGAAGCCGTTGATTTTAAATAATTTTTTTTCCATTTTAAATCAGTTTTTTCGAAAATTGCCCCTCCCGGCTAAACGGAGGGGAATAGACCCCCCTCCTATACTTTTTTTTTCTTGTCTCAACGCAACCTACACGCCCTATCATTTTGTCGCATTGCTCATGACTCACCCTGTATATTCAGTTAGCCAAACAAAAATTATTTTTTTTTGGTAAATTTTGGTAGAAGCATTTAGTTTAGATTTTGATATTTTTGAAGTTCAAGGGGTTTACCCACAAAAGATTAGTAGGTTAAGGATAGATAGTAAGTATCGTAGGGTTAGATAATAAGTTATAATAGGAATTAGTTAAGTCTTATAGTAGGTAGTAGGTAAGAATAGTTAGACCTAGTTTTTATACAGGGTGAGTCATGAGCAATGCGACAAAATGCTAGGGCGTGTAGGTTGCATTGAGACAAGAAAAAAATCGTATGGGAGGGGGGGTCTATTCCCCTCCGTTTAGCCGGGAGGGGCAATTTTCGAAAAAAACTGACTTAAAATGGGAAAAAAATTATTTAAAATCAACGGCTTCATTCACAATGCTGTGCGATACGTTTTTAAAAAGCCAATAATTTTTTCTTTCATTCTGTGTTTAAATAAATCTATTCTAAGAAATAGTTTTTGAAATATTAATTTTCAAAGTCAAAATTTTGAAAAAAAAAATTGAAAAAAAAATTTCAAATTCATTTTTTTCAAAATTTTACGTAATTAAGTGCTAATTTTAATTTCAAAATTCAATGCTGTTATTAATTTTAAGTCTAAATAAGAAAACCGGATGCAAAAATTTTATGTCGTTCTCAAGAAATTAAAAAAAAACCAAAACCACCTTTTTCTAAGAAAAACATTTATTTTTATTGTAACGAAGCAATTTAAGAAGCATTAATCTTAGTTTTTTTAGTTTTTTTTATTCCTTTTATTTTTACTATGTTTTTTATTGGAAGTACTTATGAAAAATTCTCGATATGATCTCCATTGTTTAGAAGGCATAGATTATATCTCCTTGTAATGGCTTCACATAAGTTTATGCTTGACAAATTTTCCTGCAATTTGACTCCAGCGACTTCAATTCGTTCCTTCAGTTGTTCCAATGATACTATTTCCACTTCGTAAACATAATTCTTCATAAATCCCCATGCATAGAAATCTAGGGGAGTTAAATCTGGTGACCTAGGCGGCCATTCCGTGGGGCCCCTTCTTCCGATCCAACGGTCACTAAAATGATCATCCAGCCAGTTTCTCACCTGTAAGCTGTAGTGTGCTGGAGCACCATCTTGTTGGTCGATTAAAGTATCTGCTATAACCAATGGAACGCTGTCTAATAAATCGGGTAAAAGGTCTCATAGGAATAGCAGGTATGATTCTTAATTAATAATGGAATTCAAAAACCGGGGCCCGATCACAGTGTGTCCAACAATACCAAGCCAAACATTACAACTAAAGCGGTGTTGTGATTTGTTTTGTTTTTTTTTTGTGTGGATTGGCGCTACTCCAATAATGTAAATTGTGGAAGTTAGTAACCCCATCCCTAGTAAACTGTGCCTTATCCGTCCAGAATATTCTTCTAAAATAGTTTTGTTCGGTTTCATTTCTAAGTAGTAATGTTCTACAAAATTCGGTTCTCAATAACTTGTCGTTTGAGGTAAGTTCCTGAACAGGCGTAAAGTGGTACGGGTGTAAATTTTCCGCCCGAAGTACTCGACATGCTCTAGATTGGGACACTCCAAGCATAGTGGATATCCTTCTTGTACTGACGGAGGGATTATTTCGGACTAAATCCAGAATTCTTTCATCTAAGATTCTTGACTCATCAGAAACTGGCCGTAGCAGAAATGCATGTCCGTTTATTCTTCTCGGGTGTATGAGCTTGACATCGTTACGTGTTAATGAGTTAATATTCAAATTTGAAATAATTACTAAGCAAAACTGCAATGCCTTTTATTTATCTTGCGTTGCAATTTTCTTTTTTTTTCATTAAAAAAAATGCGGTTTTATTGTCCCTATTGTCCCCATAACAGGTAGAACCCATGGGCTGCGGGCAGGCCAAGGCAAAAATATTGACAGGTCAGTTTTCAGAAGTTATCAATGAAAATAATATTAATCCAGGGTTATTCCAATACTATTTAATTTTATTACGTTCTCATAAAACTCCAATTAAAAAAAATACGTTCTCATAAAACTCCAATTAAAAAAAAGTAAAAAAACTAAGATTAATGCTAAATAAATAAATAAATTGCTTCGTTACAATAAAAATAAATGTTTTTCTTAGAAAAAGGTGGTTTTGGTTTTTTTTAATTTCTTGAGAACGACATAAAATTTTTGCATTCGGTTTTCTTATTTAGACTTAAAATTAATAACAGCATTGAATTTTGAAATTAAAATTAGCACTTAATTACGTAAAATTTTGAAAAAAATGAATTTGAAATTTTTTTTTCAATTTTTTTTTTCAAAATTTTGACTTTGAAAATTAATATTTCAAAAACTTTTTCTTAGAATAGATTTATTTAAACACAGAATGAAAGAAAAAGTTATTTGCTTTTCAAAAACGTATCGCACAGCATTGTGAATGAAGCCGTTGATTTTAAATAATTTTTTTCCTATTTTAAGTCAGTTTTTTCGAAAATTGCCCCTCCCGGCTAAACGGAGGGGAATAGACCCCCCCCCTCCCATACGATTTTTTTCTTGTCTCAACGCAACCTACACGCCCTAGCATTTTGTCACATTGCTCATGACTCACCCTGTATATTAATTATCTGAACGAAAACAAAAAGTTGTATTACAATTCAACAAATTCTTCCTACCAATACCTATTCTGAGTAAATCTGAGAAGCGGAGACAATCCGACCCAGAACCACCAAAAGGGCACAGAGCAGCGACTCCGGAACCTCACGACACCAGGTACCGTAAAAATCAAGACCCAACACACAATATGACCATGGAAGCAGGCGAAGCAGTGGACGAGAGTCAGATGGAGGAAACAGGCCCATCGAATCACGAAAGAAGCGAAACGGAAAGAGTACGGATATTAGCAAACGAAACTCTAAGAACACCAGAGGGACAACTTTACGCAGGAAGAACTCCTATGAGGCAAGAGGTAGAATATGAAGCCTACATAAAAGAAGTCGCACTGGCTGCAGTTGGTCTCAATAGAGCAGAGGACCGCAAAGCGTTACATTAGACGCTCGCTCAAAGTCAAGCGATACTATTAGAAAAAGTGAACGAGACCATGAGCAATGCTTTGGCTCAGTTCCATCTGCAACCGAGCTGTATCTACGACTCGAAGAGAAGCCCACCGCAATGCCGAACCTGATTTTTATGAAAAACTCAATAGGATACAATTCAGTAATACTTCAGCTAACCGAGACGCGAGAATACCTATGGTATCACCTGCTGCTTCCATCTACAGATCACCTCATTACCAAAAACGGGGGATCTCTAATTCCAAAAATATGACGGTTGACGAATTTTTGTTCAGGTTGGACCAAGTGAAAGACAGCTATGGTGCTTCGTGGGACGAAATTGTCTCCAATTTCCATCACTTTGTCAGTGGGCCAGCAGAGGCCTGGTATTGGATCTATTTGAAAAATAATCCACAAACATCTTGGATCGCACTGAAGCTAGCACTCTTAGACCACTACGGCAGCCTGGAAACTGATTCGGAGATTTCAAGACAAATGGCTGAAAGAAAACAAGCTCCAGGTGAGAGTTTTGATAACTTTTATGATGCCTTGTTAAAATTGAATTCGGAGATGAAGAATCCACGGCCCAACGAAGAATTAGCCGAAATAATTAAGCACAATGTTCGACGCCGGATGAGTGAACTTTTGCTTACTTTTAGGACGACGAGACTAGCGGACCTAGTGTATACGTGCAGAGAGATGGAGAGATATCTTATGCACAATGAACCAATGAGACCACGAATGCCACCAGTCTACAACAACCAAACGCCAAAACAAGTAAATGAAATGGAAATGCAGACAGAACCCGATCAAGAAGATATGTCTCTAGCCGTAGAAGCCTTCCAGAGAAACAGACCCAAGGAAGTAAAGATGAATTTCGACAAAGCCATCTGTTTGAATTGCCATCAAGTAGGGCACATCTTCCTAGATTGTACTATACCTCAGAATAAGATATTTTGTTACCGATGCGGGCAACCTGACATATTATCACCCAATTGTCTTAAGTGTAAGGGAAACCAATCACTGAGTCAGCGATCGTCCGAGAGGGAGCTGACCATGATGGGCAACTCGGGAAGTCCCCATTAGAACCTTTGCTTGAATCTAATAAAACCATTACCATCTTAAGAAATTCTGAACCTCCGAACATTACCCCAACTCCAAAACTAAGACCTCTTAAGTCTCTTCATCAGAGACAGATTGATTACGCTGAAGCGCGTAAACGAATATATACATATCCAAAACATCTAAACAAAATTGAGAAATTAAGAAACAGATTTATCCAAAAACGAAAATTACATAGAGCGATAAACATAGCCGAAGTGGAATGTCGTAAAGACGATCCTAGAGCCTACTTAAAAGTAGAAATATTTAACAATAAATGGCTTGTTTTACTCGACTCCGGAGTGAGCATTAGTTACCTCGGTAACGGTGCTGCTAAGTATATTGAAGATGCTAAAATTCCATATAAAAAATTCAATTCTAGTATATTTACAGCTGATGGTGCAAAACAGCGTATCGCTGGAGTGGTTACTACAAACATTAAGTACAAAGATCTAGTTCTTCCGATCGAATTGTACATAGTACCATCTCTAGCGCAAGACTTATATTTAGGCATAGATTTTTGGAAGTTATTTAAAATAGCTCCCCAAGTAATATCTTCTTTAGACACGGTTACCGAGACAACAACCGGTCAGGCAAATAAGCCGGAATGTCTTCTATCCGTAGAGGAATCGACTATTCTTCAAAACACTATTAAGCTATTCCCGTCATTCGCCGTTCGAGGTCTCGGACGGACTCATTTGATGGAACATTCTATAGATACGGGTGACGCAGAACCTGTAAACCAACGTCATTATCCCATATCGCCAGCAGTACAAAGCCTTGTGTACGCGGAGTTGGATCGCATGATCTCGTTAGGGGTTATCGAGGAAAGTCAGAGTGGATGGTCTTAACCAGTCGTACTGGTGAGAAAACCCGGAAAAAACAGACTATGCCTTGACTTCCGAAAAGTTAACGCCGTAACTAAGAAAAATGCGAATCCAATTGCGCATATTGAAGGATTGCTAGCACGCCTTTCCGAAACACGTTATATTTCTAGCGTGGATTTGAAAGATGCTTACTGGCAAGTGCCCCTGGAGAAAGAATCACGGGAGAAGACAGCTTTCACCGTTCCTGGCCGACCCTTATATCAGTTCAAAGTAATGCCGTTCGGACTTTCGAATGCTGCGCAAAGTTTGACGTGCTTAATGGACAAGGTTATTCCTCGTGAGTTGAGAGACCAAGTGTTCATTTACCTGGATGACTTGCTAGTCATTTCCAAGGATTTCGAAGAACACATTTCTCTTTTATCTAGAGTAGCGAAGCATTTAACAGATGCCGGCTTAACCATTAATGTTGAAAAATCAAAATTTTGTTTTAAGGAATTGCAATACCTAGGGTATATTGTTGGACAAGGTTGTTTGAAAACCGACCCGAATAAAGTGTCTGCGATCGCGGAGTTCCCTGTACCAACTACAATCCGACAAGTTAGTCGTTTTCTAGGCATGGCCGGCTGGTACAGGAGATTCATTGAAAATTTCTCCACTTTAACAGCTCCTATATCGGACACTCTGAAAAAGAAAAATAAATTCGAATTGGGTCCCGAAGCAATATCCGCCTTAGAAAATGTTAAGAAAGCGTTAACGTCAGCTCCAGTGTTAATCAATCCTGACTTTAACAAACAATTTGTAATCTGTTGTGACGCCTCATCCTCAGGGATAGGGTGCGTTTTATATCAGTTAGATGAGGAGGGTAACGAAAAACCGATTTACTTCTACTCACAAAAACTGAATTCTGCACAGCGAAACTACACTGTAACCGAGAGAGAATGCTTGGCAGCCGTCCAAGGAATTTACAAATTCCGACCATATGTCGAGGGGTTTAAATTCCTGGTGATAACCGACCATGCAAGTTTACGGTGGCTAATGAACTTGAATGATCCGACGGGAAGGTAAGCTCGATGGAGCCTAAAGCTTCAAAGTTTCGAGTTCGAAGTGGTCCATAGACGTGGTTCTCAGCACCATGTGCCAGACGCATTGTTGAGGGTCTATGGGGTAGACGCACTGAATGTTGATAATCCCACTTCTATGACTACGACGTCGAGTATATCGAATGTGTTGCATATCGACCTAGAAGATCCGGCTTTCAAGTCCAAAGAGTATAAACAGATCATTGCACGCATCCATGAAAATAAAGAACGAGTACCTGATCTCCAAGTATCCGATAACTTCGTATACAAAAGAGTCAAACATTCAATAGGAAATCCGCTACAAGATGATTTATCATGGAAGCTTTGGGTTCCACCGCAGTTAACTGGAAAGTTGGTAGAGCAAGCTCATTGACCACCAAAAGCGTCGCATGGGGGTATCGCCAAGACGTTATATCGCCTCCGACAGGAATTCTATTGGCCTGCTATGAGTAGCCAGGTAAAGTTATATATAAATGGTTGTGATACGTGCAAAACGACCAAAGCACCAAATTGTACTTTACGTGCAGAGATGGGGAAATCCTTCACGGTAGACCGACCTTTCCAACATTTATATGTAGATTTCCTGGGACCTTATCCCAGATCCAGAAGGGGAAATACGTTCAAAGTCATTGCTCTCGACCAGTTGACAAAATTCGTTTTATTAAAACCGCTGAAAAAGGCAAATTCTAATGAGTTGATTAAATTTCTGACTGAAGAAATATTTTTAATGTTTGGAGTTCCCGAAACTCTTTTATCCGATAACGAATCCCAATTTATTAGCAAAGATTTTAAAAACTGTATAGATAATTTTGATATTACTCACATCAAAACGGCTTCTTATGCGCCACAGGCCAACGCCAGTGAGAGGGTCAACCGATCCATATTGAGTGCTATACGAGCATACATCGATCCCAAACAGACCAATTGGGATGTTCATTTGTCTGAAATTAGTAGTGCGTTAAGAACATCTATACATAGTGTCATCGGAATGTCTCCGTACGAGGCTCTATTCGGTCAACAAATGATCGAACACGGTGCCGACTATCGTTTATTAAGAAAGTTAGAAGGGCTGAACCAATCCGAAATCAACTGGTTGCCTAAAGCTGCCAAGATGGGGATATTACATTCTTATCTTAAATCTGCGCTAAGTCAAGCTCACGAAACTTATGAGCACAACTATAATCTACGAAGTAAGACGGTAGCATATCGATTGGGTGATAAAGTGTTCAGAAGAAAATTCACACTCAGTAGCGCAGCCAAACATATAAACGCTAAGTTAAGCCCCAAATTCGTGAAAGCCTACGTGACCAAAATAATCGGTAACAATTTATACAAAGTCAAGGACGACAAAGGGTTTGAAATAGTAGTACATACCAAGGACTTAAGGAAATGATGTGTCTTATGATGAAAGTTAAAATACGACAACCGGCTAACTCAGCTGAACATGAGACAGAAGGGTCGTGGGTGTATAAACGCAAATTCTGATTTTTTTTTACAACTTTATTAACCAATCTACTTTTCTGTTCCATCGTCGTTGTACGAGTTGACACTACATACAACGAAGATGTTTTGTAGGAAAAGCAATCTTACTTACCTCGACAGTGGGCAACGTAATTTCTTTATAACCATTGCATTCAATTGCCTTTTTAAGTCAGACCAATTTAAAAAAAATTTCTGACTATATTTCTTCTTAAATCTTTATTGTGTGTACAAAGTTGAATAGTATGAGGTTTTCCTAGTGTGATCGAAATACCCACTAGATAGTTCGGATATACACCACTGTTTATCATTCTTCATTAACACCACCTAGATGTCAACATGGAAGTGTTAGAAAAAGAACCCCTTCTCAAAAAAATCTAAAATATTCATACAATTTGCTGGAATGTCAAGATTCAGAGGCAAAGGGAGGCTAAGCAAGAAAAAGAGTCAGATGACATCATAGTGAGGAAGAAGGACGACACCTACATCGAAAACCGAACGAAATGGCAGACACCAAAAGTGATTGTCCTAGAAGTGAAAGTACTAAATGATGTACAATGAACGAGTCGTAAGCCTGTGGCCATGGTAAAATGTATATATATGTATTAAGTCTTATATTTTCTCATGAAGTATGATAATTGTCAGGAAATGGTGTGAAAAATGATTGGAATTAGAAATATTTCTAGTAACGACACAAAATTCATTATTTTTACTCTGAACGAGTATAGCTGTCAAATTGAAGCTTAAGGTTATTAATTTTTACAGAAACAGTTTTCGGTTGAGAATAAGAGGTAGTACTTGAAAACAAATAATTATCTAGTCAGTAACGTCAGCTACGTTAACCATAAGGTCGAAGTCGAATTGTAAAGGTCAGTAAAAAGTATGGTAAATTAGTCAGAATAGTACCAGTCGACGAATAAGAGTCTGAAATATAGATTGTTCAAAGTTACGGTCTAATGAGAAGTGGTGATTAGTCAAACAAAATAAATTTTCCAATGGACTTAATATTTGCTGAACTTCAAGTTTAAATTTTATTAACCACTGGTCAAACTCTACTAGCAAAAAAAGACATTTGCTCAACTTAAACTGTAAAATTTTTATTGACACACACATTTTTTCACTTATGTATGATAAATCTATTTTTAAAAATACTTACCTTTGACTAACATTAACAATATCTGTTGAAGTAATGTCGCTATACTTAACCTTAGTTCAAAGCCAAACTCCCGAAAGACTCAAACCTGAAAAGAAAGAAAATTTTAGAAAAGAAAATATCTTAAAGAAATTTGATAGCGGAAAGAAAAATTTATTAGTCACTTGAGAAAACTTACGTAGTTGTAAAACTTTGTTTTAATAAATAATTACCTTAGAGCTAAATTAGAAAAGAAACTGGCTTAGAATGTTTTTCTGATCCACACAATGTACAATGTAAACAGTACGGAGTTCCGGAGTAGAATTATTTCCGTACTAGATTGAGCGGAAGATGGAGAAACTTAACTACGACCATGTTCGTACTTACCGACAAGAAGAAGAGTTTCGTAAAGAAAAAAGTCTAATTGCCAAACGTCGACCTAAGGGTTGTATTTTAAATTTTGTAAAAAGTCTTTTTATTTCAACTTCCAAACAAGTAAGAACTATTTTAAAAGTAACTAATAAAAGTACAAACGTAATATAAACAAAATTTGATTGAAGAATTTTTGGTGATTGCGCGTCAATTTTAAGATCGGAAAGTCATCAACAGCGACGGCTGATATAAAGAAAAGAGAATTCAAGGAATTCATTAAAATCAAGGTAAGAAAATGTTCATCCATATTAGTGTAAAAAGCAATGCAATCACAAGCACCCAATAAAAGTGCAAACGCCATAAAACATAGTGCAAAGTCCTCGCTAAGAAAAGAAAAAGGTTTTTTTTTGATATTTTTTTTTGTGCCATCGTATTACACACAGAAAACCATCGACGATTCAGACAGGGACGCAGCCCAATCCAGAGTTGCGATCCCCATCAAAACGTGCGAAGGGTGATTTTGATTCAGCGTGCAAGATATAACATCGTGTCTTCCAAAAATCTTGATAACAAAAAAACTCTAATTGGAAGCCGACGTTCAGAAAAAAGAGACGAAGTACTGGTCTCGTAATTGCATTTCCATAGGAGTACGATTAACTCATAAACGAAGTCAGGAAAATACAGTTGAGCCAGGTAAAAAAATTGTGTAGTGAAACTCTAGTTAGATTTTTTTAAATAGCCAAAAATTTAAGAAAGTTAACACGTGCCCAACAGCAAAAGAAAAAAGCGCCAAGTTCCTCGGTGAAATATCACGAACACGAGGGTAAAAATGTATTTTTTTGGGTAAAATGTTTCAAGCTAGATTATTTATGACATAGAAAAAAAAAAAAACGTAATGAGAAAAATTTGATTTGATATAATATATATATGATTTTACTTATGTACCTACCAAACACTAAAGTCTAATTTTTCATACAGGCAGCTATAACTTCAACGGAACGACAGTGGATGTACCTAAAAACCAAAGTTGGAGGTGGGCATTCATCGCAAAAAAAAGTGTCCTCCCCGACGACCAGGTGTCGTGGAACTTTCCACCCTCATCCCAGAAGACAGCCACCGGGCTCACTTCGTATGGTCAACTTAAGTACTACTCCAATGTACGGCTAACTTTTGGTTCTCACATTTTTTTATGCATCTACGCTACTGGCTCACTTCGTACGGTTAACTCATAATCCTTTCAATTTTCATACATCTACACCACGGCATGGTTTGCTTCGTCACACTATGATTTCTTCGTATGATCAACTCACGATTCATACATGTTACATATATCCACATCTCAATTATTACTCCGACTCAGAGTTAATTTGTATTCATCGTATGTAACCTACGTACACACCATATATTGCTTCACCACAATATCACAGTATTACGTTGTTGTATACTGTACATAAATACTGACGTCATCTACATCGTCACACACATTTGGTTTCATAACGCCGACCAAGACCTGCTCTCTATCGTCAGAGAACCAGTTCGGCTATCCAATCTAATTGCGTCATCATCATCAGCGGATTTCATTCAGGATACAAAGCAACATACTAACGTTCATCAACATACGAGATTGAGTCTCAAAGAAACAGCGTGGGATAAAAAGTATGCGGCTACTAATTCAACCAACGTGGGACAGATTCATCCAGTAAAAGTTCATCAACAGTGCTAAATCAACTTGAGAACAGAATAAGTATCTCAACATCATGGTATGGAATTTTTCTGATTTTTATATCTATATAATCTTATAATGTACTTTATGCGACTTACGCCCTATATAAAGAAAATTTTATTAAGGTTCCCAACAATTTAAATCCTTGAACCAATAAAAAGTTACAATTAATATTATCATTTGTGCACTTGATAAATCGTCCTCATTGCGATTTCCATATTCATCGTTACTATTATAAAAAAAAAGAAATATATGCTGAAATCTTTGTGTCAGTTGGTTAAATATAGGTACTTGAGTCATCCTATTCATTTCGTTCATTAGTATAAATCAACTTATGATATTTGGTTCTAAATATTATTTCATTAAATATCTAAAGTTTGAAAATATATTGGATTTTTAAATTAAAGTAAAAGAAATTGAAAATATATTAACATATTTTTGATGATACCTACCAATATAGTCCATAAGACTGTATATAAAAAAAAAAATACATGTAAATACACTTACTTGCCCAGTCATAAAGAACCATATTTGTTATATCAGTACCTACCTATATGTAAAGAAAGACAGACGGGTAAGAGAACCTCGTCTTGTATATAAATTGAGTTCATTCATAAAAGAATATCGTTATATGAGTTACGTTTTAACTCATGCCCCGTTCAAGACATAACATAGTTTATGTACCTACATTTGTTTTATTATCACTTTTGATAATTACGTCCGTTGTAACAAAGTCATCCCTTTGTTATATTTTACCTTTTTGAAGTCAATGAAGATTTTATGTCGTTATTGTCCGTAGTCAAGTACATACAAATTAAGGTGTACTTAAGAGAAGTACCTACCTGAGTATACTTGGTATACATTTGTTTACGTGGTGACCATACCTCTGAAAAATAAAAGGAGAAAAATTATTTTTTTTATTTAACTTTAATAAACGTTTTACCTTTTTATGAAACATAAACCATTGAAGTTTATAATAAGCGGTTATCCTCGAGGCAAAGTGCACTTTATCTGTCGGCGAACCCTTAAGTATTTAATTATCTGAATTATATTTTTTGACTATATTCTACATTTTATATTCATTTTTAAATAACTTTTGTAACTTACAGCGGTAATTTTTTTTTATTATTTCTTATAACTTGGGAACATATTATTCCTGGTTCCTTAACATACATAATTTTTCACTCTTTTTCTTTTGGGAATGGGTTCATTTCACTCAAGCGTATGACGTCTTTATTTGTATCTTTTGTCTTCGATTTTTTTTTATCTTTAATATACACTCGATTTTGGAGTGGATTGCTTTTAGCAATTTTACATTTTTTTTGTCTTTGATCGCGAATAAGTTTATTGATCACAAGCGATCTATCGGGTTCAAAAGAACGACTTCCATTAAACTTAAAGCCTCGTAATATCTACCTTGACTGGTCTTGTTTTATTACTTGGCAGAGTTAAGCGGCTGACAGACAAGTTTAACGGAATTCTAGTTCGGATTCAATACGTTTGCCTACCGAAGTAAAGAGATAGGTTAAGAAAAGTTACTAAGCGTAGTACTTTTCTTCTTCAACGCGACAAGAGGGGAGGTATAAAACTTCCTACCTCAAATTTATGCTTTGTCTGAATAAGACTTTAACTTTTTTTGGACATTTTCTGGACTTTTATTAAGTTTTCAATATTAAGTGACGATAACTATAGAGGTTCTTTTTCTTTCGAAGTCGATCTGAAGTTCTAAGTCAATTTTGTTGAACAATAAGAATTATGGCATCTTATGATATGAGTTCAGATAATTATTATGAAATCTTTTAGGTATCAAAAAAAAAATGTTTTTTTTTTTAAGAATTTAGATATAAGATTATTTGGAGATAAATAAAAATTTGTTTAAGTTTTTGGGATTTAATTATTCTCTTTTATATTTATTTGGATATTTTGGTGACCTCTTCAATGTTATACAAATAATATTGTGTTTAAGCAGGCTCCAGGTCAATAAAACTAGATGTTAAATGGTTAGCAACGTTTCGAGCATGAATACGCTCTTCCTCAGGCCTTTATTGTAAAATAATATACATGGTCAATAATGTCATCTATACAATACATCAAAATTTTTTACTTACAATTTAATTTAAGAAATTTAAGAAACTTAATTTTCACAAACAAAAATATGTTCAGGAGAACCACACATTGCACACTAAAATTAATTAAGTTGATTTAGAAAATACAATTTAAAATTTTTTTATAAATACAATTAAATAATTACATTGACTTTAAAATACATTAAATTACGAAAAAATCTCCTTATTGAATTACACCTCCCAACACTGACAAAAGACTATACTTAATTTTGCCTTCTTTTATTGTTTTTTATTAGTTGGCTGTAAATGTTACTGAGATTCTCACAATCAGATCGTCTGTTGATCGAACTCTTTTCGTTGTTGATATGCAGCATTTCCAACAACATTCTCTTGTTAGGGTGTTTCTCAACTTCTAGTATAGTCACATTTTCTAAGTCAGGCTTGTGGTCCTGCTCTATGCAGTGGAGGGCAAGTGCAGTTTTTTGAGAACCACCACTGTTGATGTCAGACCGGTGGCCGGAGAGACGATTGCGGAGTTTTTGTTTGGAGGTACCAATGTATACAGACGAACAATTTGTCCCTGTCCCACCTGTACAATTAATTTTGTAAACAACATCAGACTTATCCATTCTATCTATTTTCCCTTTTGTGTTAGAAAATAGAAATGTTTTTAGAGTGTTGGTCGATCTAAACGCTATTCTTGTTGTCTCTTTATTTCTAATTGGAGCTTGTTTCATTCGAGTTGAAAGAGATGGAATATATATTGCACTCCGATAGACAACAGGTTGTGGTGGTGGAACATTTTCTAGACTCGTTTCCTTTTTGTTGTAATAATTGTTTATCAATCGTTCAATAGCATGGGCAGGGAAAGAATTAGAACACAGGGTGTCCCTTATTAAATTGATGTTTTTTTGTTGGAATAAAAAGTGGCTATTGTCTAGCACTCTTTTTATAAAATTCTGTGCAGTATTGAATAAAACCTGTTTGGGCAGCTTCGAGTGAAAATTTATTAATCGCCCAGAAGATGTAGGTTTCTTATACCAGTCAAAGATGATTTTTCCTTCGTGTCTTACAGCCTTTACATCAAGGTAAGGCAACTCACCATTCTCCTCCACTTCCACAGTAAATTACATTCTTTGGTGAAATGAATTTAAGGCACTTAGTGTGGAATCAACTTCGCTTTTTTTAATTATTGCAAATAAGTCATCGACATATTTGGTAATAATTTTTGGTTTAGATGTTAATTTACCAATAACATCTTCTAACAGTGCTTCCATTGCAATGTCTGCTAAGATTGGTGAAGCTGGACTACCCATTGGTACCCCTTGTTTTTGTTGGTATATTTTTGTTTCAAACTCCAAATAATTGTTTTCGATTATGCAAAAACGAAGCATTTCCAGAAACAGAGATTTCTTAATCTTGGTGAATTCTTTTATTTCATTCCATTTCTTTTCAATTATATCAAGAATCATTCGAACAGGCACGTTGGTAAACAATGAAACCACATTGAATGAGACTAAGACTTCATCTTCCTCTATGTTGAATGAAGAAACTACATTAATAAAATGTTTTGCATCACGGACATTAAATTTAGAGTTATCTGTCAAGTTTTTTAGAATTTTGACCAAAAATTTGGATAATTCAAAGCATGGGACACTTGTTGATGAACAAATTGGTCTAAACGGCATATTCTCTTTGTGAATCTTTGGTAAACCGTAAATTCGTGGACTATTTGCCGTGTATGTTATCATTCGTTTTTTCTCATACTCATTTATGACCTTTAGCTCGAATAAAGTTTTTACGAAGCCATTGTTCAAACCTTGAAGCTTAAGAGTTGGATTGCTTCTAAGAATTCTATAGGTACTCCTATCTGCCATTAAGTCTCTCATTTTTTCCATATAATCTTTTTTGTAGATAGCTACTGTGACGTTACCTTTATCTGCAGATACAATATAAACTTCCTTATGATTTTTAAGAAATTTATTAGTGTCCTGAGAAATTTTGTTGATAAATTTATCAAAAGGTAATGTAGATGACGAACGCATATAGTTTTGCAAAATTTGTGTCAGGTTTGCACGTGCAGTTTCATGGTCACCCTGTTCCAATGTTTTTATCATCTCTTCACCATCCGCTATAATTTTAAAAAGAGGTATATTTCCTTTTTCAGTTGGCAGAGCAAATTTTGGTCCTAATGACAACAACCATTTGATATCTTCTGGGAAGTCTACATCGGTCTTATTGACAAACCATTTTTCGTTGAATTGCATTCCCATCTTGTGTTTGATGTTTGTTTTTAATTTCTCCAATTTGTTCTTTTGATTGTTTTTGGTATTATTGTTAATTCTGTGGAATGTTTTATTTTGGCTTTCGAAAAAACTGATACTTTCGTGATGAGACAAAGTGCTGCTAATCAATTCTTCTGACTTTAATAACAATAGTTTCTGTTTGTTTAATTGTGTATGTTTGAGAGAGATGGCTGTATTCAAAAGTTTTGTATGAAAATGTTCTATGTGTGTGCGAAGTTTTTTCTCTATGTTTTTCTCAACTAGTTCGTTTGAGAATTCAAACAATAGGTCAATATTAGCTAATGAATTTTGTATAAAATTCGGAATTAATCCTAATTTTCTACATTTCATAAGAAAAACCAGTGTGTTGAAATTTTTGATGTGTGAAATGCTGATCCTACTAAATTTCTTAAGATTATTGCAAGCGTTGTTACCATATTTAATTTTGATGTTGTTATAAAATTCCATTTTGAAGATGTGTACGGCGTGCCCTCCGTTATTATATTTATTTGGATATTTTGGTGACCTCTTCAATGTTATACAAATAATATTGTGTTTAAGCAGGCTCCAGGTCAATAAAACTAGATGTTAAATGGTTAGCAACGTTTCGAGCATGAATACGCTCTTCCTCAGGCCTTTATTGTAAAATAATATACATGGTCAATAATGTCATCTATACAATACATCAAAATTTTTTACTTACAATTTAATTTAAGAAATTTAAGAAACTTAATTTTCACAAACAAAAATATGTTCAGGAGAACCACACATTGCACACTAAAATTAATTAAGTTGATTTAGAAAATACAATTTAAAATTTTTTTATAAATACAATTAAATAATTACATTGACTTTAAAATACATTAAATTACGAAAAAATCTCCTTATTGAATTACACCTCCCAACACTGACAAAAGACTATACTTAATTTTGCCTTCTTTTATTGTTTTTTATTAGTTGGCTGTAAATGTTACTGAGATTCTCACAATCAGATCGTCTGTTGATCGAACTCTTTTCGTTGTTGATATGCAGCATTTCCAACAACATTCTCTTGTTAGGGTGTTTCTCAACTTCTAGTATAGTCACATTTTCTAAGTCAGGCTTGTGGTCCTGCTCTATGCAGTGGAGGGCAAGTGCAGTTTTTTGAGAACCACCACTGTTGATGTCAGACCGGTGGCCGGAGAGACGATTGCGGAGTTTTTGTTTGGAGGTACCAATGTATACAGACGAACAATTTGTCCCTGTCCCACCTGTACAATTAATTTTGTAAACAACATCAGACTTATCCATTCTATCTATTTTCCCTTTTGTGTTAGAAAATAGAAATGTTTTTAGAGTGTTGGTCGATCTAAACGCTATTCTTGTTGTCTCTTTATTTCTAATTGGAGCTTGTTTCATTCGAGTTGAAAGAGATGGAATATATATTGCACTCCGATAGACAACAGGTTGTGGTGGTGGAACATTTTCTAGACTCGTTTCCTTTTTGTTGTAATAATTGTTTATCAATCGTTCAATAGCATGGGCAGGGAAAGAATTAGAACACAGGGTGTCCCTTATTAAATTGATGTTTTTTTGTTGGAATAAAAAGTGGCTATTGTCTAGCACTCTTTTTATAAAATTCTGTGCAGTATTGAATAAAACCTGTTTGGGCAGCTTCGAGTGAAAATTTATTAATCGCCCAGAAGATGTAGGTTTCTTATACCAGTCAAAGATGATTTTTCCTTCGTGTCTTACAGCCTTTACATCAAGGTAAGGCAACTCACCATTCTCCTCCACTTCCACAGTAAATTGCATTCTTTGGTGAAATGAATTTAAGGCACTTAGTGTGGAATCAACTTCGCTTTTTTTAATTATTGCAAATAAGTCATCGACATATTTGGTAATAATTTTTGGTTTAGATGTTAATTTACCAATAACATCTTCTAACAGTGCTTCCATTGCAATGTCTGCTAAGATTGGTGAAGCTGGACTACCCATTGGTACCCCTTGTTTTTGTTGGTATATTTTTGTTTCAAACTCCAAATAATTGTTTTCGATTATGCAAAAACGAAGCATTTCCAGAAACAGAGATTTCTTAATCTTGGTGAATTCTTTTATTTCATTCCATTTCTTTTCAATTATATCAAGAATCATTCGAACAGGCACGTTGGTAAACAATGAAACCACATCGAATGAGACTAAGACTTCATCTTCCTCTATGTTGAATGAAGAAACTACATTAATAAAATGTTTTGCATCACGGACATTAAATTTAGAGTTATCTGTCAAGTTTTTTAGAATTTTGACCAAAAATTTGGATAATTCAAAGCATGGGACACTTGTTGATGAACAAATTGGTCTAAACGGCATATTCTCTTTGTGAATCTTTGGTAAACCGTAAATTCGTGGACTATTTGCCGTGTATGTTATCATTCGTTTTTTCTCATACTCATTTATGACCTTTAGCTCGAATAAAGTTTTTACGAAGCCATTGTTCAAACCTTGAAGCTTAAGAGTTGGATTGCTTCTAAGAATTCTATAGGTACTCCTATCTGCCATTAAGTCTCTCATTTTTTCCATATAATCTTTTTTGTAGATAGCTACTGTGACGTTACCTTTATCTGCAGATACAATATAAACTTCCTTATGATTTTTAAGAAATTTATTAGTGTCCTGAGAAATTTTGTTGATAAATTTATCAAAAGGTAATGTAGAAGAGTTCGATCAACAGACGATCTGATTGTGAGAATCTCAGTAACATTTACAGCCAACTAATAAAAAACAATAAAAGAAGGCAAAATTAAGTATAGTCTTTTGTCAGTGTTGGGAGGTGTAATTCAATAAGGAGATTTTTTCGTAATTTAATGTATTTTAAAGTCAATGTAATTATTTAATTGTATTTATAAAAAAAATTTTAAATTGTATTTTCTAAATCAACTTAATTAATTTTAGTGTGCAATGTGTGGTTCTCCTGAACATATTTTTGTTTGTGAAAATTAAGTTTCTTAAATTTCTTAAATTAAATTGTAAGTAAAAAATTTTGATGTATTGTATAGATGACATTATTGACCATATTCTCTTTTATCTTTAAATAGATGAGTGGTAGTTGAAAGACTATGATAATTTTTCATAATCTTGGGGAAGATTTTTTCTTTATTTTTAAACATTTCAGATAACATGGAGGCATCTGGTGGTTTACATCCGATGAAGTGAATCGCAACTCCTCAACAGCAACGACAACAACAACAGCATATATGAACTTTAATCCGATGGGTTAGTTAGATTTTCAGTACATAGACACTAGAATGTTTCATCTTAGAGGGATGCATCCACCCAAAATTTCGCCAGTGGATTCATCAATGGGAGGGTCGTCAAGGAAAATTGCATTGTCCTTTCGCGACTCCTGGTCGGGGAGTTAGGCGATAAAGGGGGAAATAACTACACCTATTTCCCTCGTTTTTGTAAGGGTTCCTAAAAATATATTCGGATAATAAGGAACATTAGGTTGGGTTATGGGGATAACGTAATCCGGGTAGGTACTTATCATCTTGCCCTATCAAAACATTTTCATGGTTCTTCCAAATTTTACTTCAAATTTAATTCAACTTCTTTCTCTGAAACGAAACAGTATTCCGGCCCTTAGCTAATTAGCTTAGCATTTTTAAATTATCAGAGTCAATAGTCACCTAGATTCCAGATCCAACAATTATGTAAACCCACTACACGCTTCTGCAGCATCGACTCACTTCCCTGATGGCTGCGCCAGTCGAAGCAAATTTTTAAGGACCTGTGGCAGCAGTCGAGCGGTAGTACCCTATTCCTCCGAGGTGAATTTCTATGAGTTTCTTTTCACTTTACTCAGTTAATAGCCTTGTGGAGACGTGATAGGTGATAGATTAGGAACCAAAAAGTTTATTTTGTCTTTTCATGTTTTCTTTTATCGTCTCATTTGAGCAAGTTTGTCCGATTGTTAATTTCGATCTGCAATAAGATCCGGGGGATTAAACGCCTCCCATTAATACGTCATAACATGGACCTTATTTTTCTCTGAGAAGATAATATTGGAAAGCAACTATGTGGATCTACTTATCCTAGATAGGTAGACAGATAATTAAAGTTCCAAACAATTGGTATGGTTTTGGTTAATAGTATGTGCAACATCTAAGCATACAGGAAACGACGTTTTGAGGAATCGACGGGGGAACGGCCCTACCCCCCTTTGAGTGATCTAATGCTTACTCAAAGGGGGGATAGAAACTGTCCCCCACTTAATTCATTGAAGCATTGTCTCCAAAATATTTATGTGTAGGATTAAAGGGGACGTTAGAATTCTTTCTACCCACAATTACAACTCGAGTAACAACAGCCTCACCATATGAAAATTCTAATGTCCGAAATAACGAAGTCTGGTCTGTCAACAAAGAATCTTATTAACATTTATAACCCCAAAGTGAGTATTCTCGAAATTCATCTGAGCAGTAACTCTCTTTTGTTGTGCAGTGTGGAACAACGAGATTTCCCTAATGTGAAAATTTTCGCAACGACGAAATTTTGAATTCATAACTTTTTGATTTTGAAGTTTCGGTTCCTGTTGCCACGGCATGATGTGTGATGGGAGAAATTTTTTTCGTTACAAACATAAAACTGTTGAAACAAGTAAACGACCCCAATCGACTAGACGCTTATGAGACGTACTTTATCCAGCGAGATGTGGACAATATCAACCTCAACAACGGAAACATTGAAACTGATCTCTTCAAACTTATCTAACCAAGGAGGTACACTACAACATCTACATATTCCTACACAGTTTTCAGTCATCTGTTTGTCGTGATTTTACCTACGTTTCTTTGTATTTTATTTTTGTTTTTATTCGTTTTGCTAGTGATGACAAATTATTTGTCGAAATGCATCTAAATAAATAATTTTTTAAATAAATAAATTAAAAAATTGTACTGATGAATTCAAATTAAGGTGTTTTATTGATTTTCAAACTTTATATTTATCGGAGTGTCACGTTTAAATTGTTCTTTATCTTTTAACCTTAAAAAAAAAGTTAGGAGGAGATGTATCAAAATTTATACAAACTGCAGATGAAGGCGATGACATTGCCAACGAAGGTTCTACTTTCGGTTGTTGAATTAAGGAATCGTTCGATTGAGTTGGACTTTCTAACGATGGAGATTTTTTTATTATTGGGATTTTTTCCTCCAATTTAATGGGATGATTCATGAATTGAAATGTAGGACTAAGATTTTTCATCAGATGTTCGTTTAGTTTACGAAGAACTTCATTTTCGGATGGTTTTTGAGTTGTAGCTTGAGATGAAGGTACAGAGCTAGATGAATCTAGAGAAGGAGATACTGATAGAATGATTGTTCTTGCAGAAGTTGCTGTTAGCATACTTCACGTACCATTGTTCTCCTTCTTTTTTCTTGTGGGAGTCTTACGAGGTGTTTTTTGTTTTGATGGTTTTTCAATTTTCTTCGTAGACAGACGTTCTTTTTTTATTTTTACTGTACTTTCGGCTGGAGATTCTTTGCCTTTTGGACTACGCCCTTTACCACGAAAATTTGAACGGCGTTTACTTTCATACCAATCGTCGTCGTATTCAGCATCAGACTTTCGTTTTTGTTTACGTTTTTTGAATGCTTCTTCATCATCGTCAAACTTTGAAACGAAAAACATAAACAAAAATAGTTTAACAAAAGAAAACAAAATGTAAACTTAAGACACTAGGACCACAAGTAAAGTTTTTATAGCGATGTTTAATGTTATGTATGTATTTAAGTAAGTTTATTTATTTCAAAAAATTTTAACAAAAATAAAAGAACCCTTAGACCCAACAATGTATCCTTAACAATAAAACAAAAATGTATCCTTAGAGCAAGAAATCCAACATGTTATAATAATATCAAGGTTTTATACTATATTATTATATTATCGGTATAAGATAAGATTCAGATTTGTATCTAAACCAAACTTAAACACAATGCGGCATATTCATAGACACTGTTTAAGTTGTTTTTAGAAAAACTCGAGTTTATCCTATTTAAATTACATTGCTTAAACCCAGACTAAGCAAAACTGTAGTTTAAAAACAACTATGAATACGCCCCAATTTATAAAAAAGAATCTAAAATTTTCTATGCAATATAGCAAAAAAATTTAAATTTATTATGTTCGACTTTAAAAAATTTTGGAAGCATCTTATTGAAAAACTTCTTTTAGTGATTTTCATGTTGTCGATTAAATTCAACCCTTACTAACCCGTTTTCCCATATTCAGAAAAGATATTTGATCCTTGATCAATATTATTAAAAATCCTATACAATCGCAAAGGAAAAGACAGATAATCAGAAACCATTAAAGCAACGTTTTCTGAGGCCGGCTGGATGAACCCCACTATTGTGAAGGAGATATGTTGATCTCATTCGAAATTGTAATATTTAAAGAAAAAGTATTTTTTGTAAAACATTTTAGGCCGCAATGATTGAGCTTGTGAGAAAAAATAAAAGTCAACGATAGAAAAAAAGTTGTAATAGAATTTATCATCTAAAAAAAAAGTGATAAATAAAGTCGACAAACATTTGAGACACCTAATAAATGTAGGATGTGTTCCCATACACCCCTTCCTCAAACATCGTCTTTCTAAAAGTTAAACTGCAAACCACATAAAATTAAAGGAATATTTTATTAATTTAATAAAAATAATTTCTCAGATTATGTGAAAATTATTGTTCAATACTAATATACTTTCTTAAAACTAAGTTTATTTATACAGTTGAGTTTCGTAAATACTGTACTAAACCCAAAATAATTAGTTAAACTAATAAGACCGTAAGTAATGTGTAAGCCAAAGAAAACCCAAATTGGTTAATGATCGTGTTATTTTGTGTGTAAAAATGGAAAATAATCTGTCTTACCGGATCCATCATCAATATAATCAAGTAATTCCTTTTTAGTCTTCAATAGAGCTGGGCTTGTTTTACTTATACTAGCTGGTTCTATTATTGCAGGTACTTCCTCATCTTCTTCAATATCTAATGTTAAAACGCTTTCCTTTAAAACTGCCTTAACATCATCCGGAATATTTGGATTTGATTGAATTTCATCGAGATCTAGATCAGGATTCTTCTTAGGTGGATTACAATGTTTCCTCATTCTTTGGAATAATTGTACAGGAACATCCCCATTTCTTTGGGGTAGCCGTATGTGATAGATAAAAAAAATTACTTTAGTAAGGAAACAAGGGACACATTTTCAATGACTTACTTCTTATTGCACAAAACATCTAATTGTGTAGGAGGAGGTGCCACCATTCTTAGGTGGATTACAATGTTTCTTCATTCTTTGGAATAATTGTACAGGAACATCCCCATTTCTATGGGGTAGCCGTATGTGATAGATAAAAAAAAAATACTTTAGTAAGGAAACAAGGGACACATTTTCAATGACTAACTTCTTATTGCACAAAACATCTAATTGTGTAGGAGGAGGTGCCACCGTTAACGCATTTGGTGGATCTTCAGGATGCTGCCCAACATCAGTTCCTTCAAGCCATGTTCGATAGCGATCCGGTTGGAACCATATCATTGCTATGCAATATAAAAAAATTATGTTTTTTTAATGGCTCACTGTAGTATTTGCCAAGAACAATGTTTACCTGCAGGTATATTGAACCGCACGTTTTCCATATTCAATCCAACGTTCCATTGCAAAATTTGTCGATTCGGCACAATTGAACCCATGATTAAACCAGCATGATACCCAAATGGGAAAGTTATCATTATTTCGCCGGCTGGAAGAAATTTTCAACACTAATCGTATGTTTGGAAGTAAATTAAAGAATTTTTTCGTACCTTACTGACTGGAACTTCATGTTGCTTGAGAATTTGCGGACTTATTAATGTCATTTTATGACGCAACTATGCATTACAGTTTTCAAAGCTAGCATTTGGCATTATCCAAGTGCCCTCAGTTTCATTATCCTCGAACTGAAGGCCAGAATCACTGAAGATAATTGAGTTAACTCTCATTGGTTTGATGAAGGTTGAGTTGAAGGATATTTCAGCGGAACAGCGTTTGCCCTGAAAAAAGATTAATACAAAAATCATGTAAGAACGAGAATGTCTTTAATTGTAATAATTAAAACAATTAATTAATTAATTAATAGTCAATATATAAAAATCTGATATTCAAAAGTACTTGAAATCGTTAGTACTTCATGTTGCTATGAAATTGTTAGTACTTTATATCTTTTTTCTAAAGAAATCACTAAATTATTTAATTCTTTTAATTTTGTATTTTTTATCATAGAAAAACCCACCTTGCTTTTAAATTGTTTTGTAAAGTTTTGTAAACATTGAATTATTTTTTTTTTCCAAAGTCTGTCATCTTCAATTTGCTTCAAAAAAACTGTTATACATTGTATGGAATAAGCTATCCAGTTATATATTGAGATCAGTGGGGGGATCACATTCAACTGCAGGTGTGTGAATGCTTCATCATGCGGCATGATGGTTTACAAAATATTTTGATATTCTACTGACGATTATGGATGTTTACGGCATGCTTGACTATTGTGAACGCAAACTGCCAAGCGTTAATCATGCCGCGCTGGTCATGCATGCAATTGAGTGTGAACCCCTCTATTAGCACACATTCAGCACTCACACATACCATTTGATCCCATTTAAATTAAATCTTTCGATTCGGTGTCGCCATATACCTGGATCAAAATTTTGATTCAGATTGATCTTATAATCTGGTCATGTAAACGAAGTAATTGAGCGCATTCGAAAAAGTGTTAAATGGATATGCAATACTTTAGTGTTGTTGTAATTCCATGTTAAAAAAATTCTTGCAAACAAAACATCATCTGTCAAAATCAAGGTATTAAACATTTTGCAATAGGGGATTGGAGGCTATACATGTGGTGCTGCAGTAGTCAAGTTTTTGTTGTGTCTCATATATATTAAAAGACACTTCTTTTATAATCTATAAATTCACTTTATTATATTAAGATTAAGTATACCTATTTATTTAACAATAAGAACTGTCTTTCTTAAATATCAAAAGGCAAGTGGAGAACAATGTTATATCAGTATTTTAAATTCGCATACAAGATCGGATGATTAGCGGAAAACATGTACATTAAAAGTAATGCTATTACTTAATGATCATTAAGTTATTTAAGTTTACACTTCTCAACCGAACTTGTGTACTTATCTCATGTTATGTAAATATACTACACTTTCCACCCATTAATTTTGACTTATGCTTAACAATTTCTCAATAACCTATAGTAATTTTCTTATTTCATTGTAACTTTACGTTTGCCTTTTCTCAGAGCTATAGGCAAGACATAATCAACATTTTCTTCTTTTATTGGGTGGTTAGTAACAATCACATCGTTTTTTATTTTCGAATTAGTTTCAACGACATGGTTTTTCAAATGGACATCAGCAGTAACTTGGGAATCTAAACGATGTTCTGCATTTAAATTCGTGAAGCGAATATCTGAGCCAGAATGTTTTCTTCTTAGTTGATTTTGGTGCACATATCTAATTTTTGAATTCAAATCAATTAAATAAGTCAATCCACTAATAATTTTTTTACTACTGCTGGTACCCATTTTACAATATTTTTTATTTCTGATCTATACATCACCTCTACTCCTACTGAATAATTATAATTTACATTTTGTTTAACATTATTACTATTTTCTTCAAATTGTGAATACTTGAGGAATTATTTGTTTCTAATTTCTTAATTTTTGGATTGATAAAATCCAATTTGTTTAAGGGTTTAAATAAAAAAATTAACTCTGAAGGAGTTTTGCCAGTAACTGTGCTGGGAGTATTATTATAAACGATTAAAAATTCATAGATATCAACGTTTAAATTGGAACTGGATTGTTTTTCAAGTAATAACTTTTGTAGGGCAGATTTTGTAGTTTGAACACCACGTTCTGCCAACTTATTACTTTGGCTATGATAGGGAGGTGTTGGTTTGTACTCAACTTTGTTGGCCATTCAATATTGTTTGAACAGATGAGCACTGAAGAGGGGACCATTGTCGGACACAATACATCTTGGGTAACCAAAAATCACAAAAATGTCCCTTAAAACCTTTAGTAACGACGTTAAAGTTGTAGACGTCATTTCTTTTACAAAGAAGAATTTGCTAAACGCATCCACTAATATAAATCATGTTTTTCCTTTTAAGTGAAAAAAATCCATATGGATGCGATCAAAAGCTTGCTTAATTGGAGGCCAAATAGTGTCACACTTTTCAGTTGGTATGTTTTGTGTTGCCTGGCAGATTTTACAGTCTCTTTAAAAGTTTTCAATTGCTTTTTCTATGCCTACCCACCATACATAAGACCGTGCCAGGATTTTCATTCGTACCATACCAGTATGGCACTCATGCAAGACCTGCAGAACTTTAAGACGTTAACTTTCCGGAATGACAAGGCGATGATGAAAAAATACACAATAACGTCAACGCATAACGAATTCATATTAAGAACATATGAACGCAAATCTGAATCTATGTTTTTTGGCCAACCTGAAGTTAAAAATTTGTAAACTGAGTACAAAATTTTGTCAGATTTAGTTTCCTTTTTGACTAGTTCAAAATTAACTAACTGATCTGAACCAAAAAAAATTATTGGATTGTGTTCGATTCCAGACTCAACTTTTAAAGGATGTCTTGATACAAAATCAACATGAGCCATTTGGGCACTTCTTTTATAAATAACCTTATACTGGTACTGAGATATGGTTATTGACCAACGCTGAAGTCTTGCAAAAGCAACAGCAGAATTTAGTTGCTCCTTACATTCAGACAGATTGGCTCCACCAATGATAATATCATCAATGTAGCACAACACTTTTTTAAGACCGAAAAATATCCTATCCATTATGGACTGGAAATACCAGGAGCACTACTTAGCCCGAAAATCATGCGATTAAAAGCATAGAGACCATTGAATGTATTTATTACTAGAATCTTTCTTGATTCTTACTTTACTGACAATTACATATAGGCGCCTTTTAGGTCGATAACACAAAAATACATGCACCCCAAAATTTGAGCGAAAATTTCTTGCAACTTCCTTAACGGAAGATACGTTGTCTCAATACATTTTTTAATTGTGACCTTACAGTCCACACAAATTCGTATAGAATCATCTTTTTTTTGGAACAATATAGGACTGGCCCAACGACTGACACTTATTTTTTCTAAAAGCCCTTCTTTAACTAAATGGTTTAATTCTGCATTAACCTTATCTCTCAGCTTAAAAGACACACTATATGGGGCATGGAAAATTGGCACAATAGCTGGCTTCAAAACAATATCAGCCTCAAATCCGACTATCGGCGTATTTAAATTAGGTTCAACAATATTTGGATATCTACTTTAAACTTCACTTACGATTTCATCCTCTAAAGTTACACTCAAAACATCCCATTCCACCTTAAACGTTTCTCTCCAGCTAGGAAAAATTGCATCTATCCATGGTCGTCCCATTAAACTAATTTTAGGACGGCTCCCTTTAACTTTGACGACCGCAAGACTCAACACTTTACTGGAATAACTTACTTCACAGGTCATTGTTCCAAGCTCATCTAATTCACTACCTGTAAATTGGACTTATTTTTAACAATTGTATAATTTGAAAAACATAACTTATATTGGTCTTCCGACATTACTGACGACGTTGCCCCCGTATCGATCTCCATCAGCACAGCTTCTCCATTTATTACGACATCGCATAATTCTTGTTGATTTATTACACTTCTGCTACTGGTAACGTGAACACCTGACTTCTTATTAGGACACATGCGCGAAATATGTCCCTTCCGATTGCACACAAAACATTCCCAGTTAACAGCAGGGCGATCTCTATGTGCAGCTCTTCCACAGCGATAACATTGATTTTGTTGACGATTCGGCTTACGCAGATGATTACTTTGTGCTGGTGGATGGTTGCTGTACTTTGAACTGTACGATGACTTCGATGGCACTTGCTTTTGATTTTTTGACTGTGACTGTGACGATTGATAGGCAGCATTGGGGGATCTTCTTGACACTTGCACAGAACTAGACGCTCTCTCAGAAGACTCGATAGCAAGAGCCTTTCCACAATACTGCTCAAAGGTTAAATTATCATTTTCGAGCAATGCTTGTTGGATCTTTTCGTGCTTTAAGCCTACAATAAACCGATCAGACAATGTGAACCACCTATTGTGAATCTATATTATTCACCATTGTGAATAGGTCTCATGTAGAAAGAAAAATAACTCGATTCGTTTTTCTTTTAATGTTGAAGTGCGTGTGCGGTATATAAAAATTTTATAAAATCTGTGGAAGAAAAGAAGAAAAATAATTAATTAATTAAAAAAGAAGAAAAATAATTAATTTGCCCAGAAAAAATCTCTAAAAGCCTAAAAGGTGCCATTTTTCTCCAGGAACCATAAGAAAAACAATAAAAAATTGAAATCTGTCAGTGGAACCAGTCAGAATTGATATAATTGTTTGGAAAATATACGCGAATTTGTTATTATTTGTAATTGTTTTTGTTATTTATTTGTCCCTATTTAATCAGCCATTCAACTAAATGAGGATGTAGAAACTAGGATAGACACCTCATTAAACGCTCAGGATAATTATTTACCAGATACTGATCTACCTACGAACATGTCAATGAAGAGTACTTTTGGATCTGCTGCAAGAAAACGCACGGCTGATTCGATATCGGGAATACGGAGACACATCAGTTATTTCATGATACCATTAAGGATGTTTCAATAAACATTAAAACCTCTTCAGCTTAGATGATGTAGGATAATAATTACGGCATAAGTAAACGAAGGTTTTAGACAAGCTTTCTGAAGTAAATCCTTAACGCATTTAAAATGCCTTTGATTTTACTGTCTTGTAAAAATCAGTACCCATGTTCTGTAACTATCGCATCGATATTGGACTTATTTTTAACAATTGTATAATTTGAAAAACATAACTTATATTGGTCTTCCGACATTACTGACGACGTTGCCCCCGTATCGATCTCCATCAGCACAGCTTCTCCATTTATTACGACATCGCATAATTCTTGTTGATTTATTACACTTCTGCTACTGGTAACGTGAACACCTGACTTCTTATTAGGACACATGCGCGAAATATGTCCCTTCCGATTGCACACAAAACATTCCCAGTTAACAGCAGGGCGATCTCTATGTGCAGCTCTTCCACAGCGATAACATTGATTTTGTTGACGATTCGGCTTACGCAGATGATTACTTTGTGCTGGTGGATGGTTGCTGTACTTTGAACTGTACGATGACTTCGATGGCACTTGCTTTTGATTTTTTGACTGTGACTGTGACGATTGATAGGCAGCATTGGGGGATCTTCTTGACACTTGCACAGAACTAGACGCTCTCTCAGAAGACTCGATAGCAAGAGCCTTTCCACAATACTGCTCAAAGGTTAAATTATCATTTTCGAGCAATGCTTGTTGGATCTTTTCGTGCTTTAAGCCTACAATAAACCGATCAGACAATTGCTCATCCAGAATTTTCATTCTATATATTGCAATTTTAGAATCTACCGACGAATATGTTGATGGTGGCGTTGAAACGGTAGACGTAGTGGTGGACGTGGATGTGGTGGCGCTGGATGCTACGGAAGGCCCGGTACCACAAGACGGAGGTGGAGTGGACAGTGTCGACATAACTGTATTGAACACGTGGCTAACATCCATGAAATCGCCAAAGCAACAATCTCGTGCTGCTGCCTTTAGCCTCAAAATATATTGGCTTATAGACTCACCATGCTGCTGAACTACATTGTGGAATTTAAATCTTTCAGAGCGCTTGTTTGATTTAGGTGCAAATTGACTGCGAAGCATTGATATGTTCTGACGGTATGATTTTTCACATGGTGAAAAATCAGCTTTGCCAGTAACTCATACATGGACTTACCCATTATTCCAATGAAAAGACAATTTTTTTCATTTTCCTGAACAGCGTTTAGGGAAAAAAAATTGTTTAACGGATTTTCATATTCTCGGAAACTGTCACCACATTCGTAAGGTCTTACGCTTCCAATTAATTTCATTTTTGGACACGTGGGTTTTTGCAGATCTTAATTTAAATTTTTTATTTATGGTATTTAACTTTAATATCCCATCCTCGTTGCCAAAATGTTGTCATATATATTAAAAGACACTTCTTTTATAATCTATAAATTCACTTTATTATATTAAGATTAAGTATACCTATTTATTTAACAATAAGAACTGTCTATCTTAAATATCAAAAGGCAAGTGGAGAACCATGTTATATCGGTATTTTAAATTGGCATACAAGATCGGACTTTTTATGTATATTTTTTCCGCTAATCAAAACATGTACATAAAAAGTAATGCTATTACTTAATGATCATTAAGTTATTTAAGTTTACACTTCTCAACCGAACTTGTGTACTTATCTCATGTTATGTAAATATACTACAGTTTTATATTTATTGACCACACATTTTCCACTCTGTTGCAATCAACTCAGCAATATTTTGACTTCTGGTACAGAATAACATATTTACGAGTTTTCTTTCCCTTTCCCTCCTGTGTGATAGTTTACGATTGCGAAATCTATGTCAAGGAATGATTTGCCAACACAAAAAATAAATTGAAATAACTGAAATAATGTATGAAATCAAGTTGGCAATAATTATTTCTCGTGGAGCCACGGTGTAGAGAGCAAAGATAACTTAGTGCTAGTTTTGACAACCCGAAGGGCATTTAAACGATTCCACAAACATGTGGCACTGTAGTATTCAAGTTTATACTAAAGAGCAAAGATAACTTAGTTCTAATTTTAACTTCCTATTGCCCATTTTAACTTTACCAATCCTCATTTGATGATTGGTAAACTTGAAATGCGCCGTTGGTAGTCAAAATTAGAATTGAGTTATCTTTGCTCTTTAGTACAAACTTGACTACTACAGCGCCACATGTGTATGGAAAAGTTTAAATGCACTACGGGTTGTCAAAATTAGCACTATGTTTTGTATAAACTTGGCTATATACTTGGCTACTGCGCCTCCACACGTATAGACTCCAATCCCCTATATCGTCAGCAAAATATAATAATATTTTGAAACCATCATACCGCTTGACAAGCCGCTTGATGATACGGCCACCCTACCAAAAATTAGCACATCATGACGCGCTTGCCATGCATGCAGTTCAGTGTGGACACCCTAATGTGAACCACCTATTGTGAATCTATATTATTCACCATTGTGAATAGGTCTCATGTAGAAAGAAAAATAACTCGATTCGTTTTTCTTTTAATGTTGAAGTGCGTGTGCGGTATATAAAAATTTTATAAAATCTGTGGAAGAAAAGAAGAAAAATAATTAATTAATTAAAAAAGAAGAAAAATAATTAATTTGCCCAGAAAAAATCTCTAAGAGCCTAAAAGGTGCCATTTTTCTCCAGGAACCATAAGAAAAACAATAAAAAATTGAAATCTGTCAGTGGAACCAGTCAGAATTGATATAATTGTTTGGAAAATATACGCGAATTTGTTATTATTTGTAATTGTTTTTGTTATTTATTTGTCCCTATTTAATCAGCCATTCAACTAAATGAGGATGTAGAAACTAGGATAGACACCTCATTAAACGCTCAGGATAATTATTTACCAGATACTGATCTACCTACGAACATGTCAATGAAGAGTACTTTTGGATCTGCTGCAAGAAAACGCACGGCTGATTCGATATCGGGAATACGGAGACACATCAGTTATTTCATGATACCATTAAGGATGTTTCAATAAACATTAAAACCTCTTCAGCTTAGATGATGTAGGATAATAATTACGGCATAAGTAAACGAAGGTCTTAGACAAGCTTTCTGAAGTAAATCCTTAACGCATTTAAAATGCCTTTGATTTTACTGTCTTGTAAAAATCAGTACCCATGTTCTGTAACTATCGCATCGATATAATTTATCGAAAAATGATGGAAATTGGAACGAAACTTATTTTATCGCTTCATTGAGGTTCTGTAACTTTGTTCATCGATAACTTTACTGCATGGAACATATTGAGATTTAAATACTGGAAAGTGCGTTAAAATGGTGTTCTGTATCATCAAAAGGCGATATATTTTTCATTTTATACGTAAAATTTTATCACTTACTGTCCAGCAGGCGAAGAGTGAAAAACCTGAAAATGATTGAGCTAAAGAAAGTAAGTAATTTTTAACAATTTAAAGGGTGTGTGGTGGCTACACCCACCACTGGAGGCTTGACAGACTTCCGGAATATTTATCATACATGCTGGGAAATGATAATACAACTAATTATTTTCGTTATCAAATGACGTATGTATTTTTGTCGCTAGCTCATAGACTATTGGCTATGATGATGGTGACCTTCTGTTCATTATAATATTGGACAGTCTTGTATTTAAAGATGTTCCTTACGAATTTACGGTGCATTCCAAACACTACCTATATAAATAAGAGACTCGTTTTTGCTTTAAAATTATTAAACAACAAAAATATATTACAGGTACAAGTTTCGTTTTTTGTTATTGTTGATAAATTGTTTCTTTGTCGATTGTTCATTATTTGGTGTTCATAATATATGGTCACCGTAGCTATATTGCATTTAGTTCATTTTCGTACATTTCTGTAGCAACCCCCGTTTTTCGATTTTAACCCCCAAACCCCCCCCTCTGCGTTCGCGCCTGACGGTTATTATGGATTTCATAAAATGGAGCTCATACTTGTGAGCCTTACTCAAGAGGAGGCCTAACATAGCAGTTTTACGAAGAGAGAGTAACGATGGGATCGTTTAATTAATTTGCAAACCGTTTTATAAAACCAAGCATATAGTTCGCCTTTTTACTTGCTCAATAGAGCAAATATTGGTTTCGTGTAAAACAAAATTTGGGTTTTAATCAAACCTGATATTACGATGATAGAGAGCCCAAAAAAGTAGGTTTCATCATGCCGTCCGTCAGTCTGTCTGTGCGGATGTGCAGATGTACGTCTGTCTGTGCACCGACCTACAGCCGATTTGACTGATTTAATTCAAACTTCACATATAGCACTTTTGGCAATTCCCTAGAGGAGAAATTTGAATTTTCGTTTTAGCCCTGCTATAACGAGTACCTCCCATACAACGGTTTTAGTTCTTAAATTTTTTTTCGAAAACGGTATAATATCTAGAGAGCGTTTAGTATAACTGCATTCCAGGTTTTTGGCTAAAAATGGACATGACGGTTAACGGTTTTTACAAATTTGGCCATAACTTAATAACGACTAAACCGATTTTATTTAAATTTGGTATAGCACTTAATTAATTTAATAAACACAAGATGAGGTAAGTAGTAATGAATTAATTTTTTCACAATTATTATTCGTTACATTTTCAACAGTTTTTATGAACATTCAAGCTTTGGCTTTGCCGTCAGCTCGACTGGTAACTTTTTTAAGTAGAATAAAGGAATTAAACTAAATTGGTATGTTTGAAAGATAAGAAAAAATGACTTTGTTTCATATAATTGTTTTTATGCATATTCTGAAATAAGGAGCATCCTACATTTGTAACTTTCCTTCAGAAAATTAATAAGTTTTATCCAGTTTGATACATTCAATATTTGTAACGTTTCCTGCATTGAGAGTGACCGTTTTTCGAAGTATGTGCTTCTTATCCGTTTGAAGATTGGGCGAATACTAATTGGGCGAATACTAACCAGACCAGTCAGAACGAAAATGTTATCAACCGTTTAGTAACCTTTGCGAAACCCTTGACACTCGATTAAAATTTGATTATCTTCAACCCAGTTGGTTAGCCTTTCACATAAAAGAGAGGTGGGCTCTCCCTTTTTTAGAATGGGCCAAATCAGGGCTTTATAAAAGTGATCTGGAGGAACTTCAAAGTTAAATATTGTAATTAAAGCTTCTGCTAACTTTTCCTTTTTAAGTAACATGTCATTTGTTCTTATTTGGATCTCATCGGTGAATTTAGTATTCCATTTTAAGATACCGCTGTTGGTTTGTAAAAACACCAGAGAGTTGATTTTGATATCTAATCCAATTTCTATTGACATTGGCAGATGATCGGATAGATTAAGGTCGCCTACTCGAAAACCTTTAATAAAGGAATACCAGTTACCACCAGCAAGACAATAGTCTATTATAGACCCACCCTGTCTCCCAATAAAGGTTAGCTCACTCTCAGAATCTCCAAAGCAACATCCAGTTAACATACCGTAACGTGTTCTATAAGATGTTCTCCATTCTATTTTTTTTTTGTTTTACGATGCGTATACTCACCATTGTGATTCCAACGAGGTTAACGAAACACCATTTTTTCAACGAAAGACCAAAGACTAGAAAGCTCCAGAAGGCTCTGACTGGCACTGTACTAGAAGATTCTAAAGCGGAGTGCTGAATGGTGCAGCCACTATAAATACGAGCGCACCATGCGGCAAGAAGTCAGTTTGAATTTGAAATCAGTCGTGTACAAGTCGGTAATTTGAAAGTGATAAAGTTTGAAGTTAAAATAAAGAAAGTAAAAAGGAAATAAAGAGTGTTTTGAAATATTAAGTGGAATTAAAAGTAAAAAGACGTAAAGTGAGTTGTATTAAAAAATAAATAAGTTTTATTTAATAAAACGAACCTAGATAAAACATAACATTGGTGTCAGAAGTATAATTAGATAAAACTTTAGTGAAAAGTGATTGTGTTGAAAGTAAAAATATGGGTAAGCTTCTGAAGGAACAGTAAACAGCGTTTACTGTTGAACTAAAAGCAGAACTAAACAAACGGGGTCTTCCTACTGCTGGAACGAAAAATGACCTTATTATTCGTTTGCAAGAAGCCATGAGACGACACGGTGAAAATCCAGACACATCCATCTTGGAAATAGAAATGGCAGAAGAACAAGTAAGTACCAACACAGACTTGTCCAAAATGTTGGCTCTTCTTCTCGAACGTTTCGAAGATCAAAGAAACGAACAAACAAAACTTTTCGAACGTTTCGAAGAGCAAAGAGAAGAACAAAAAAATGAATAAACGAAACTTCTAGAACTTTTTGAAGATTTTTTAAGTAGAATAAAGGACATAAACTAAATTGGTATGTTTGAAAGATAAGAAAAAATGACTTTGTTTCATATAATTGTTTTTATGCATATTCTGAAATAAGGAGCATCCTACATTTGTAACTTTCCTTCAGAAAATTAATAAGTTTTATCCAGTTTGATACATTCAATATTTGTAACGTTTCCTGCATTGAGAGTGATAGTTTTTCGAAGTATGTGCTTCTTATCCGTTTGAAGATTGGGCGAATACTAATTGGGCGAATACTAACCAGACCAGTCAGAACGAAAATGTTATCAACCGTTTAGTAACCTTTGCGAAACCCTTGACACTCGATTAAAATTTGATTATCTTCAACCCAGTTGGTTAGCCTTTCACATAAAAGAGAGGTGGGCTCTCCCTTTTTTAGAATGGGCCAAATCAGGGCTTTATAAAAGTGATCTGGAGGAACTTCAAAGTTAAATATTGTAATTAAAGCTTCTGCTAACTTTTCCTTTTTAAGTAACATGTCATTTGTTCTTATTTGGATCTCATCGGTGAATTTAGTATTCCATTTTAAGATACCGCTGTTGGTTTGTAAAAACACCAGAGAGTTGATTTTGATATCTAATCCAATTTCTATTGACATTGGCAGATGATCGGATAGATTAAGGTCGCCTACTCGAAAACCTTTAATAAAGGAATACCAGTTACCACCAGCAAGACAATAGTCTATTATAGACCCACCCTGTCTCCCAATAAAGGTTAGCTCACTCTCAGAATCTCCAAAGCAACATCCAGTTAACATACCGTAACGTGTTCTATAAGATGTTCTCCATTCTATTTTTTTTTTGTTTTACGATGCGTATACTCAGCATTGTGATTCCAACGAGGTTAACGAAACACCATTTTTTCAACGAAAGACCAAAGACTAGAAAGCTCCAGAAGGCTCTGACTGGCACTGTACTAGAAGATTCTAAAGCGGAGTGCTGAATGGTGCAGCCACTATAAATACGAGCGCACCATGCGGCAAGAAGTCAGTTTGAATTTGAAATCAGTCGTGTACAAGTCGGTAATTTGAAAGTGATAAAGTTTGAAGTTAAAATAAAGAAAGTAAAAAGGAAATAAAGAGTGTTTTGAAATATTAAGTGGAATTAAAAGTAAAAAGACGTAAAGTGAGTTGTATTAAAAAATAAATAAGTTTTATTTAATAAAACGAACCTAGATAAAACATAACATTGGTGTCAGAAGTATAATTAGATAAAACTTTAGTGAAAAGTGATTGTGTTGAAAGTAAAAATATGGGTAAGCTTCTGAAGGAACAGTAAACAGCGTTTACTGTTGAACTAAAAGCAGAACTAAACAAACGGGGTCTTCCTACTGCTGGAACGAAAAATGACCTTATTATTCGTTTGCAAGAAGCCATGAGACGACACGGTGAAAATCCAGACACATCCATCTTGGAAATAGAAATGGCAGAAGAACAAGTAAGTACCAACACAGACTTGTCCAAAATGTTGGCTCTTCTTCTCGAACGTTTCGAAGATCAAAGAAACGAACAAACAAAACTTTTCGAACGTTTCGAAGAGCAAAGAGAAGAACAAAAAAATGAATAAACGAAACTTCTAGAACTTTTTGAAGATCAAAGAGAAGAACAAAAGAATGAACAAACGAAACTTCTGGGACGTTTCGAAGATCAAAGAGAAAAACAAAAGAATGAACAAACAAAACTTCTCAAACGTTTCGAAGATCAAAGAGAAGAACAAAAGAATGAACAAACGAAACTTCTCGAACGTTTCAAAGATCAAAGAAATGAGCAAAAGAATGTTTTCAAAGAACATAGAAACAACACTCTTGTTCGTTGCTGCTGACGACAGATTTGAAGCCGTCGAAAAACAACTAATAACAGTTGAGATTAAGATTGGCGGGAAGTTCGAGAATTTAGAAGGAAATTCGAGCAAAAATTTCAAAATATTGGCAAAGAGTTGGACAAGGTAAGAAAACTGAAGGTACGAGAAACTTCTAGTGACTATTTAAAGAGAAAAGAAATGCATCTGCCAACATTTGATGGACAAACTTCTTGGTCAATCTATAAAAGACAATTCGAAGCAGCAGCGATGACAAACGGCTGGGACAATGAAGACAAGTTTGTTGTACTTACACTGGCTCTTAGAGGACCTGCTGCTGAGTTACTGCAAACAATACCAGCAGAGATGCATGGCAACTTTAGTTCAATTTCACAAGCCATTGGAGATGGCCATATGCAAAAAATCTCTAGAGTTCAACTAAACACCTGAGTTCAGAAACGGAGTGAAGCTCTTCAGCAGCTTCAAGCAGACATCGAACGACTAGCTCACTTGGCATATCCAACTGCGGATGAAGAAATCATAAACCAATTAGCCGCGGAAGCCATTGTTCGTGCCTTGTCTGACATTAATCTCCAGAGAGCAGTACGAACAGCTGGAAAACAAACACTTCCAGAAGCATAAGGTTTCGCCTTGACTATGGAAGCAGCTGAACAGGCTTCACTAGGAGTACATCGGGTAAGAGAAGTTGCTATAGAAGAATGCTCTTGCCAAAGAATGGCATTCCGGAACAACCGTCGAGATGGACAAATCCGATGCTGGAATTGCAACAAGGTCGGACATTTTCAGCGCCAGTGGCAAATGCCACCAAGAAGAAGCGCATGTCAACATTGCAGAAGCAGAAATAATACATCAGATGAGACTACAAAACAAGACCAACGCCCCACCTCGTCAAGTTTCAAAGCAGGGAAAGGAGTAAGAACCAACTTCGAGGGGCAGAAGCTGGTTTCTGGTATCTATGGCCCCAGAAACATCATCCAAGTCTCGCAGACTATACGAAACAATAAAGTTCTACCTGTGGAAGCAGCTATTAACAACAAGCAATACGTGGTTACCATTGACATCGGTGCCACCGCTTCCATTGTACGAAGAAACTTGGTCAAGATGGCATGGCTACACAACACCAACAGCTATTGTCTGAAGACTGCAACAGGAGAAGCAGCAAGAGTGTACGGAGAAGTCCGCCTTCGGATCCGCTTGGCAGAACTAGAGTTTGAACATCCATTTCTAGTGGCAGATATAGTAGTAGCAGTAGAAAATGTGATTTTATTATAACAAAATAAGTGTTTCTTGTTAACGATTTCACAATAATTATAGCATTGGCTTGTGCCGTCAGCCAGAAAAAAGAGTATTATATATCAACAATTACAATTTAGTTTGTTACATATAATATTAATACATAAATAATACTAAAATGTTCATTTATTATCTCGTTTTGGTATCTAAGTGCGGTTTTAATATAACTGTATAACACAGCTCATTCCTGACCATTGAGTACTTCCACAGCTTCGCTCCAAGTTAATGACGTTTTATGCCAGTGAGCATGTCTTATTGCTTTTAAAACGGGGCATGTTTCTTAGAAATGGAAATTATTTTCAATCGATCTGTGGTTGCACAGAGAAAACTCTGTGTTTCTTTCTTGTCCATGCGGCTTATAATTCAGTCGTAGTAGTTCCCTCTGGTTTTGAAGATGGTGGAGATTGATTCTTTAGAAAAGTGGTCGTTGAAATAATTGTTTTCGCTGAGCTTATACTCTAGAATTTTGTACATACTTCTTTTCTCACTTCGTCTCTGCAAACTGTTCAAAGCACGTTTCTTTGATCTTAGCTAGTAAAATCACAAAAGTTGTATTCCAGTCCTCAATTCGGTTTTGTAGTATTTGGACGTTATGTTGTATATCCAAGCGTGACCATTCTGCGAAAAACTGCGATCTTTGCTGCAAAAGATGTCTCGCAATTATGTTGTTAAGTCGATGGTTTGGAAGGGTTAATACTTTTTTTATATATGCGAAGTGCACTTTATGTGAGAAGATATAAAGGGGCGAAACACCCGTCTCCTCAAGATGCAGCATATACGTTGGCGTGTTATCCGGGAGGCGAAAGATTTTTTTGATGAAGTACCTTATCAATTTTTCTACTTCATTGTATTGATGAGAACCCCATACTTGAACAGCATAGCACATAATTGATCTCATCACCGCTTCGAAAAGTTTGTATTTAGCGCTCGGCGCAATGTGGTTTTTTCCTAGTACCCCCTTCCAGTTGCAATTGATTGCCTTTTTTGAATCCAAAAGTTTTTCTTGCAGGTGCTTCTTGAAAGAAAGTCGTGGTGTAATGGTTACTCCGAGATATTTATACTCTTTGACGATTTTGAGCGGTTCGTTTTCCCAGGTCCATTTTTCTTCTCTCGCATATCTGCCTGTTCCATTTCGAAAAACCATAATTTTGGACTTATTGGTATGAACCGTGAGACCCCATAGCAAACTGTAACCTTGCATCATTTGCATCATTTGCATCATTAGTGGGGACTCAGCTTATATGACGATATCGTCTGCATACATAAGTGCTTAAATGGGAACTCAAGCAAAACTAATTCCTCCAGGTAAAGCTGATGTGAGGTCATCTAAGAAAATTGCGAAAAGAAGCGGACTAAGCAAACAGCCCTGTTTGACTCCGGTTCTTGTATGAAACCAAGCGGATCCTTCGGTGCCATCCCAAACAGAGGTTTCATTATTTTCGTAAAGACCTTGAATTACATTAAGCATTTTTGTTGACATTCCTTTGAATTGAATCAAAAGCAGCTTTGAAATCTATGAAGAATCCATAAAATTTTTTTCCTTTGTCCAGATATGATCTAGCAATGCTGGTGAGTGTAAATATGTTATCAACTGTCGAATATTCCTTCCTGAACCCTTCGCAATAACAAAGATAACCGAAGAACATCGCGAAAAATCAGTGAATCCAGATAAAGTCATTGCTTTGAAGAGAAAAATGTTTAACTGCTGTAATCTCGATCAACAACAGCTAAGAGTTACAAGAGTTCGCTGATGTTTTCGCTTCACAGGACGGGCAATATGGACGAACACAACTTGTACAGCATCGAATGGATACTGGTGATGCAAGGCCGATCCGTTCACCAGCAAGGCAACTGCCCTTAGCCAAACAAGACAAAGTTACTAAAATGATATATATAATGCTGAAAGATGGTTTAATCGAGAATTGAAAAAGTCCTTGGGCATCACCAGTCGTACTAGTCAAAAAGAAGGATGGAAGTACCCTGTGTGGACTACCGAAGGCTGAACGATGTTACAAAGAAGGACAGTTATCCTCTGCCTAGGATAAGCGATACTCTGGGTGCGATGGATGGAGCTCAATGGTTTTCAACATTGGACCCGAAGAGTGGTTACTGGCATTTTGAAATTCACCCAGAAGATCGGGAGAAAACTGCATTCTAGACAAGTAACGGTTTATGGCAGTTCAAAGTAATGCCTTTTGGCCTATGTAACGCTCCTGCAACATTTGAGGGTTTAATGGAATGCGTACTACAGGGCCTAACTTGCAAAGCCTGTCTAGTCTATTTGGATGATGTCATCGTGTTTGGGAAAACATTTGATGAGCATTTTGAAAACTTAAAATGGGTATTCCAGAGGTTGCAAAATGCTTATCTGAAGCTAAAGACTGAAGTGAAGTATGTGGAGCAAATCATCTCGTATCAAGGGGTAAGAACTGATCCCGAGAAAGTGGAAGCTGTGAAGAACTGGCCAAATCCACAAGAAAAGCATCACCTTAGAAGTTTTCTTTGGCTAGCCACATATTACCTACGATTTGTGAAGGATTCGCCGGAATCGCCAAAAGCTTGCACCAACTCACAGAAAAAGGAAAACAATTCAAGTGGTCAAATGAGTGCGAGAAAAGCTTTAAGGAACTTAAAAGACGCTTGTGTGATGCTCCAGTGTTAACCTATCCAACTCCTGGAAAACAGTTTATAATCGATGCAGATGCAAGCATTGTCGGAATAGGAGCCATTCTCTACCAGGTTCATGACGGTCAAGTAAAAGTTGTAGCATACTTCAGCAAGTTGCTCTCAAACGCAGAGAGCAATAACTGCGTAACCAGCTTTGGTTTTGGCCACAAAGCACTTCATAAATACATCTATGGACAGAGGTTCCTTTAACGGACGGACCATGGAGCGCTAAGATGGCTTTTGAATTTTAAAAATCCAGAAGGTCAAGTAGCCAGGTGGATCGAGAGACTTCCGATATATGACTATGAAACCCAACATCGAAAAGGAAAACTACACTCGAATGCAGATGCCCTATCTCGTCGGCCATGTAACCAAGACTGCAAGCATTGCTCTCGCCAGGAAGAAAAGGAATCTATTGCCATACAGCAAACGAGAGTAGAACCCATTGGCGGCTGGAGTAACGAGGAAATCAGGAATGCTCAGCAAGAAGATTTGGACATCGAATCCATTCTTGCATGGAAAGAACATGAAGAGAAACCAGAATGGGGAGACATTTCTGATAGAAGTCCGACCCTCAAAGACTATTGGGCACAATAGAATTCCCTTCATGTGCAGGAAGGTTTGCTCAAACGAAGATGGGCATCCTCAGATGGCATAATATATGTGATGCAGCTTTTTGTGCCCCTGACAAAGGTTAATGACATTCTACGTGAGATGCATGATGGATCTTCTGGAGGCCATTTGGGTATTAACAAAACTCTGGAGAAAATTCAAGAACGTTTCTACTGGCTGCATGCAAAAGACGATGTGGAAAAATGGTGCAGAAAATGCGTCACTTGTGCAGCCACCAAGGGACCAGGCAGAAAGCCACAGAGTAAGAAGCAACAGTACAACGCCATCGATATTACAGGTCCATTTCCTGAGTCTAACAGTGGAAACCGATTAATTTTTGTTGTCATGGATTACTTCAGCAAGTGTCCTGAGGCGTTTGCCATTCCAAACCAAGAAGCGAAGACAGTTGTGGATCAGATTGTGTACAATTGGGTCAGCAGGTTCGGTGTTCCTATGGAGCTCCATTCTGACCAAGGAAGGAACTTCGAATCCATAATCTTTCAAGAGGTCTGTTCGCTCCTTGGCATCAAAAAGACGAGAACAACACCACTTTATCCGCAGTGTGACGGAATGGTTGAACGTTTCAACAGGACTCTCAAAGAACATCTATCCAAAGTAGTAGGTGACTTCCAACGAGACTGGGACCAACACATTCCTCTATTTTCAATGGCATACCGAAATGCGGTGCACAGCACAACCAGTCACTCTCCATCAGAAATTGTATTCGGTACAAATATCCGGTTGCCTAGCGAAATTAAATTCGGATGTCCAACGGGCGAAAAACGAAATGAAGAGGAACACTTGGATAACCTAAAGGAAAAACTCACTGACATCCATGACAGGACAAGGACTAAAATAAAGCTAGCTAGTGACCGAATGAAAACACGCTTTGATGCAAACACCACTACGAAACTTTTCCACGAGGGAGATCTATAATCATCATCGACAAAAGGGACTGTCACCAAAACTTCAACAAAACTGGAAAGGACCTTACCGTGTTGTGACAAGGATCAATGATGTTGTTTACCGAATTCAACGAGGTCTAAGTGGCAAACAAAAAGCTGTTCACATTGACCGGCTATACCGCTGCAGTGGAGAAGATGGTGAAGAAATTGTTCGGGGGGAACAATCTTAGGTGGATGGCAATGTAACGTGTTCTATAAGATGTTCTCCGTTCAATTTTTTTTTGTGTTCCGATGCGTAAACTAACCATTGTGATTCCAACTCAAAGTGACAGCCTCAAAAAACGAAGTTAACGAAGCCCTAGACTTGAAAGCTCCAGAAGGCTCTGACTGGCTCTTTAATAGAAGATTCTAAAGCGGAGTGCTGAATGGTGCAGCCACTATAAATACGAGCGCAAGAAGTCAGTTTGAATTTGAACAAGTCGGTAATTTGAAAGTGATAAAGTTTGAATTTAAAATAGAGAAAGTAAAAAGGAGTGTTTTGAAATATTAAGTGGAATTAAGAGTGAAAAGACGTAAAGTGAGTTGTATTAAAACGGAAATAAGTTTTATTTAATAAAACTAACCTTGATAAAACATAGCAATACTAAGCCCAAAATCATTACAAAGTTCCAAAATAATTTTACCCTCAGAATTGACTTTCTTGTCTTGCCTTTCTTTGCTGAGTTGTCTTTTTGAAGGTGGGTTCCAAACTACCGGTCCTGGAATTTAAATCACCAATTATTAATAAGTTATGCGTTCGTAATGTGCTTAACATATCGTAAGAACTGTTATAATCCAGTGTCCATTTAGAACAACTTCCATAATTGGGTATAATCTACACTTTAGCGTTAGTACTTTCCTAATTTTCGATATAAAAATAATAATCATTATATTGGTGGGTTTCATATTTCCAAGATAAATTTCTTTTCACAGCAACAACTGTTCCGCTTTCTCTTTCCCATTTTGCCGTTTTTTTTTGCTGGTATCCAATTTAATTCATATAGAATTAATTTATATAAAATTTAAATATTTTTCAAATCTCATTCACTTGTCTTCAAAAAGAAATATTAAATCATAATTCATCAAATAATTAATAAAAGTGGGAAAAATCAATTTATTATTCAGACCTCCCACATTATATGCGATAATACTTAAATTTCTTATATTAATATTTTTGCTTAATCTTTCCTAACTAAAATCCCTGCGCCATTGGCGTAAAGTAATTGCCAGTTAAGCCACAGCACTATCTGTTTCTGTCAACGGCAACGTTGTTCTGCCAGTTTCAACCTCGTTGCTTGTTGGTAAGCAATTTAAAAAGAAATCTTCGGCTAAATTGTACATTTTTATAATTCTCGTGAATTCACAATCATTACCGCTTCTTAGTCCCAATAAATTATCGCAAGTGAAAACGATTTCATGAATAATAAATTTATCGCTTTTGACGAGTACTGTTGATTTGATTGGAATGAATGAATGAATTAAATAGTGGGGTTAGATACACTGCGACCTTGAGGTCTATTACATAGACCTCAGCTCATATACAGCTCTTCTTCAAGTCTTCAAGTCCTATGGCCTTGATGAATTTTAGTAATTGGAGTACCTTCAGAGATGGTAGTTCCCTCTCTTCTATCTGGTAACGCCCCAGATGTGTGAATCTTCTTTGTAATAGTGCCCCACATTTTCCAATTAGATAGTCTGGAGTTTCCTCATGTTCATTACAGAATCTGCATATCGGATCGTCTGTTATGCCGATGATACTCAGGTGTCTTCTGAGTTTGCAGTGGCCTGTGAGGAAGCCCGTGATAATTTTTAGGTTATTTCTACTTAAGCCAATGCAGTCTTTGAATCTTGCTGGGTTGTAGTTCCCAAGTAACATTTTGGCCTGTCTTAGCTTAGGAAGTCCGTTCCAGATAATGTTTCTTTTGGACTCCTCTTCTGTTTTGATTCTGTTTTGATTCTGTTTTTAATCACATTTTCACCAACACCGCAGTAGGGTTCTGGCCCCATGAGTGCCGTTTTTGCCCCTTTCTTTGCCAAACAGTCTGCCTCTTCATTACCTTGAATACCTTCATTGCCTGGTACCCAATAAAGGGTGATTTTTCCTAACTCGTTTAGTTGAAGCGTTCAGATGAAGAAGGGGTTAAGTGACATTAGTGAAGTTTTGAGATATAAGAGTTCAAAGTTTCTTGATTAGAACTTTTTTTGGGCTTACAACTGAAACTTTCTAATAAGGAAGAAAAATAAAACACATAACAATCTTTTAAAATATAAGGACTTCATTTAATAAAAATAGCTTTAAGATACATTTTTTTGATAACATTGCTCAAAAAGTGCAGTTAACTCCTTCTTCCACAATTTTTTTTTTTTTATTTATTTCAAAGGAATAACAAAGGGGTTAAGTGACATTTTTAGTTCTTTTTTTTTTTGTTTTTTTTTGTTTTGTTTTCTGTTAAGTCTGAAGATTCTGATAGAGCTTTTTCATAAAACCATTGATGCTCAAGTGGAATAAACTGCATTTGTTCTTTTAATTTTTTAATTTTTTCAACTGAGAGTGTTTTGGTTTTTTTTTTCTCTAGGAAAAAAGTCTTGGGTTCTGTCTGAAATTTGTTTTGATTTTGCTATCAAAACTTCTGTGAATGATGCATCTTCATCATAACATTCTTTGTAGGAATATGAGCCGTATTTAGTAACACGTATCCATTTGACACTGTCCCTAAAGTTGATTTTGTCGTTCAAAATGTTTTTTTGTTACGTTGCGGACATTAAGCTTATCCTGCAAAGCAGCTAGCGAACGGAAATGGTTTTCCATATTAACAACAATAGTATTTTTCTTACTAGCGCTTCTAATGATTTCCCTGTATTGTTCGGCGGTATATATAGTTTCGTTTTTCCTCAACTCCTTCTCAATTCTTCCAAAATCTCGATCACTATCCAAGTAAGTGTGACCAACTTCCAGAAACTTATGGTCGATGACATCGAAAGAGTCAAGTAAAATGAGAACTTGATATAGACAGATTAAAAAAAAGTTTTTGTTTTGTCCAGGGCAAGAATCAGTCCACGCTATGAAAGCTCTTCTATTCTTCGTAAATTCACATTGCTGAAAAAATGTAAAGAGTGCACTCATTACTTCTGTGCTTCCTCGGTCTGCTATATCTTCTGTCCAGGTTAACATGTAAGACATTTCTGCATCAGAAGTAATGACATGTATTCCTAAATTATAAAACCACATCTGTCTCATATAAAAAGCTTTTGAAGTTGTGAGTTTAGGCAACGGCATGGTTTGTTGTAGGTCGAAAGTAATATAAAGAACATTTGCATCGGATCGAGCTTTTTCGCGATCAAATTTCAGATTTTCGAATGCTGACTTATAGCTTATTCGATGTTTTGCCGAGCTTTTACCAGAATCGCATAATGTGCTGCAAGTATCACTTCTAGGGAAGCGGAAAGACAAATTGAATTGCTTATTAAAAATGGTCCTGTAGTAAGACTCGTTTGCCAAAAATTCCGCAGTTTTGTCTTCTTGAGTGCATTTTTCAAGGTAGAGGTTATACATTTTGGAAATATTCAGCAATGGTGAAAGATATAGTTTATGCGGGTTTTTATTTCGAGAGTACTGGGATTCTTCAGCTGGGAATTGACTTATGTGCTGAGATACAAAAGCTTCTACTTCACTTGGAGTTTTATTTGGGCGGCTTAAGTGCTTACCTCTTTTATCCAAAGATGGCGCAAACTCACAGCTTTTAATCTTACCTTGGATTACGTCAAGTTTTTTCTTTCTAATCTGGTAAAGTGAACACATAGCAGTTTTACATACTCTTACTATTTTTCCACCAACAATAACATAATATTCAAATGAAAACTGTCTCTCCTTACTAGAATTTACTTTTTTGCGGCTTGTTGTTCTCATAAATTATTTGCATTAAGGTGGTATATGTGCATTTAACTCCTTCATGCCAAAAATCATTTTCTTTTTTTTATTTCTCTCAGTAGCATGAACGGGGCATTTAAATATTTAACTCCTTCATGCAAACAAAAATGTTTTCAATTTGGATTTTTCAGTGCGTAAAGGGGTTAAGTGATTTTAACTCCTTCTTCTACTAATATCTTGCACTTTTGTGATGCATTTACCTCCTTTACACCATTTTTTGTATGGCTTTATTGGAAACTAGAGATCGTAGAAAGACGCAAATCACACAGAAATTTAAGTTTTCATTTAGCTTCTTCGTTGGTGAAAAAAACCAGAAAAATTCAAAAATGTCACTTACCCCCTTCTTCATTTGAACGCTTCAGTTGTTCTACGTAATCCCATACCAGTTTGGATTTAATGGCGTACGAGTTTATGGCTTTTAGTGCAGCTTAACTGTCTGACATTATTGCAATGTTTCGTTTGCGGTAGTTTTTTGTCGATATTTAGCTCTGCACACCTTCTTATGGCGTTTATTTCCGCTTGAAATATACTACAGGACTGTCCCATCGGCACAGAGAGTTTGGTTTTTGGCCCAAATATGCCTGCGCCAGTCCCTTCAGCTGTTCTCGATCCATCAGTGTACCACTTGATGGCAATTGTTTGGTAGGTATAATTTGTTGATTCGTCTACCCATTCTTTCTTGTCACTCAACTCCAAACGATATTGTTTTTCGAAGTTGTACTTCTTGACCATGTCATCTCTTGGTATATACAGGGTGAGTCATAAGCAATGCGACAAAATGCTAGGGCGTGTAGGTTGCGTTGAGACAAGAAAAAAATCGTATGGGAGGGGGAAGACTATTCCCCTCCGTTTAGCCGGGAGGGGCAATTTTCGAAAAAACTGACTTAAAATGGGGAAAAAAATTATTTAAAATCAACGGCTTCATTCACAATGCTGTGCGATACGTTTTTGAAAAGCCAATAACTTTTTCTTTCATTCTGTGTTTAAATAAATCTATTCTAAGAAATAGTTTTTGAAATATTAATTTTCAAAGTCAAAATTTTGAAAAAAAAAATTGAAAAAAAAATTTCAAATTCATTTTTTTCAAAATTTTATGTAATTAAGTGCTAATTTTAATTTCAAAATTCAATGCTGTTATTAATTTTAAGTCTAAATAAGAAAACCGGATGCAAAAATTTTATGTCGTTCTCAAGAAATTAAAAAAAACCAAAACCACCTTTTTCTAAGAAAAACATTTATTTTTATTGTAACGAAGCAATTTATTTATTTATTTAGCACTAATCTTAGTTTTTTTACTTTTTTTTTTATTGGAGTTTTATGAGAACGTAATAAAATTAAATAGTATTGGAATAACCCTGGATTAATATTATTTTCATTGATAACTTCTGAAAACTGACCTGTCAATATTTTTGCCTTGGCCTGCCCGCAGCCCATGGGTTCTACCTGTTATGGGGACAATAGGGACAATAAAACCGCATTTTTTTTAATGAAAAAAAAAGAAAATTGCAACGCAAGATAAATAAAAGGCATTGCAGTTTTGCTTAGTAATTATTTCAAATTTGAATATTAACTCATTAACACGTAACGATGTCAAGCTCATACACCCGAGAAGAATTAACGGACATGCATTTCTGCTACGGTTTAGCTAATGGTCGAAGTCGTGAAGCCGAAAGACTGTACGCTGAAAGATATCCCGATAGGAGGTGTCCCCATCATAGCACGTTTCCAAGAATCCACCGACGTCTAAGAGATCATGGAGTGCTGGAGCATCGAAGAAGCGAAAGGCCAGTTTCTGATGAGTCAAGAATCTTAGATGAAAGAATTCTGGATTTAGTCCGAAATAATCCCTCCGTCATTACAAGAAGGATATCCACTATGCTTGGAGTGTCTCAATCTAGAGCATGTCGAGTACTTCGGGCGGAAAATTTACACCCGTACCACTTTACGCCTGTTCAGGAACTCACCTCAAACGACAAGTTATTGAGAACCGAATTTTGTAGAACATTACTACTTAGAAATGAAACCGAACAAAACTATTTTAGAAGAATATTCTGGACGGATGAAGCACAGTTTACTAGGGATGGGGTTACTAACTTCCACAATTTACATTATTGGAGTAGCGCCAATCCACACAAAGAAAAACAAAACAAATCACAACACCGCTTTAGTTGTAATGTTTGGCTTGGTATTGTTGGACACACTGTGATCGGGCCCCGGTTTTTGAATTCCATTATTAATGGAGAATCATACCTGCAATTCCTACGAGACCTTTTACCCGATTTATTAGACAGCGTTCCATTGGTTATAGCAGATACTTTAATCTACCAACAAGATGGTGCTCCAGCACACTACAGCTTACAGGTGAGAAACTGGCTGGATGATCATTTTAGTGACCGTTGGATCGGAAGAAGGGGCCCCACGGAATGGCCGCCTAGGTCACCAGATTTAACTCCCCTAGATTTCTATGCATGGGGATTTATGAAGAATTATGTTTACGAAGTGGAAATAGTATCATTGGAACAACTGAAATAACGAATTGAAGTCGCTGGAGTCAAATTGCAGGAAAATTTGTCAAGCATAAACTTATGTGAAGCCATTACAAGGAGATATAATCTATGCCTTCTAAACAATGGAGATCATATCGAGAATTTTTTATAAGTACTTCCAATAAAAAACATAGTAAAAATAAAAGGAATAAAAAAAACTAAAAAAACTAAGATTAATGCTTCTTAAATTGCTTCGTTACAATAAAAATAAATGTTTTTCTTAGAAAAAGGTGGTTTTGGTTTTTTTTTAATTTCTTGAGAACGACATAAAATTTTTGCATCCGGTTTTCTTATTTAGACTTAAAATTAATAACAGCATTGAATTTTGAAATTAAAATTAGCACTTAATTACGTAAAATTTTGAAAAAAATGAGTTTGAAATTTTTTTTTCAATTTTTTTTTTTCAAAATTTTGACTTTGAAAATTAATATTTCAAAAACTATTTCTTAGAATAGATTTATTTAAACACAGAATGAAAGAAAAAGTTATTGGCTTTTCAAAAACGTATCGCACGGCATTGTGAATGAAGCCGTTGATTTTAAATAATTTTTTTCCCATTTTAAGTCAGTTTTTTCGAAAATTGCCCCTCCCGGCTAAACGGAGGGGAATAGACCCCCCCCCATACGATTTTTTTCTTGTCTCAACGCAACCTACACGCCCTAGCATTTTGTCGCATTGCTCATGACTCACCCTGTATATTAAAGGCATTGACTTAGAAAGAGAGTCTTTCTCCCTGACACTTATAATTTTACCTGGTCCAGTTCCTTCTTTTGCAAATCGATCGTGGTTTTTGAAGGATTTATACTTAGTCCCACTGAAACACACCACTTTCTTGTGATTTTCAGCCCTTTCTGTATTATATCACAGAGGACTTCTTCGAACTTTCCATAGGCTATAATAACAATGTTATCAGCAAAGCCGATGCATCGAATGCCCTGTGAAGTAAGACTTTCTAATAATACATCTACAACTAGGCTCCACAGCAAGGATGAAAGTACCCATCCCTGAGGACATCCTCTAGTACTGATGATACTCTGGATGTTTTGTCCAGCATATGCCTCAGCCGTTCTTGTGCTCAACATTTCACCAATCCATCTGGATATTGTGGTGGGAACGCATTTCCTTGTTAGGGCTAGGGTAACTGCTTCATTGGATGTGTTGTCAAAAGCTCCTTCTATATCTAGAAAGGCACATAAAGCTGTTTCTTTTACATCCTTCTCTTTTTGCAAGGTATTTGTGAGTTCGTACAGTTGTTATGCATAACTTCGAATTTATATCGCTATCATATTAAATCTCTCTAAATGCTATACTCGTTAAGTGCAATTCAGCATAATCTGTAGCTACACTTCTTTGTAACACAGATAAGCGTTAATGCAAGCCAGCATCAGTATGAAATTCGTTTATTTAAATAGAATACCCTTAAAATCATTGCTTACGATTTGTTTTTCTTTTTAAGTGGCGACCAAGATGTGTCACATTAAAATTCCACTTAATTTAACGTGCTGTCCGATGTTTATGCATAGCACTTCAGTAATGTTTACAATTTCTTATAAGCATCCCTTGCTCATAAGATTAAAAGATACCAAATGCATGCCCACACATTTTTGAGTGTGAGAAAAGTATCTTGCAAAAGATGATTAGAGCTAAGTTAGTCTTAAGTAACACTCCGAAATAAAAACATCTTTTATTTTGTTAAATGATCTTTTCTTTCTTTCAATTGTGCATAACAAAAATTGGTGGCAGCGTGGGATACCAAGGAATTTTTTTTTTTTTTAATTTCGAGACGTTATTTTAAATTCTCTAAGTGCGTCGTGTAATTCGGAATTGAATTAATAAAAAAAAAGAGTAGTCGAGATACAATCCTAAAAACTTTGGATGTATCAATAAATCGATAAAATCAAAGAAAGTAAGGTTTGAAAAAATATAGAAAATATAGAAACAATACCTAGTGTTTGTGACTATAAAAGAAAAACACAACAACAAGCTGGATTAATAAAAGCAATAGTGTTTGTGATTATACAGGAAAATTGTTCAACATATCGGAAAACATAGAAACAAAAGTGAAAAAAAAACAAAAAACTACAAGGCGTTGAATTAAAAGTGATAAAGGATTTATGGATTGAAAACAGCGTTCCTGTCGTGTTAAAGTTGAAGACAACATAATTCAACGAGGGAAGAATAGTAACCTTCAACAAAAAATGACTTTGAAAATTTGTATGTAAGTCTACTTTCATTTAGTTCAGTAGAAATAATATTTTTTTTTTGTTTTGTTATTTAAAATACTATGTCTGGAAAAGACAATAATATAATATTAACGAAAGAACAGAAATTTGAAGAAAACCAAAAAATTGTTAAGGAAGAAAAAAAAACCTTGTCTAAGAATTACAAATATTTAGTCAATTAAGCAATCAAAATTAAATTGGTTTTAAAAGAAGCCCATGACGAGCGATTTGAGGCATTATTTTCGAGAAAAGAATAAAACTCAAAATATACAAAAAAGAGGGTTGTAAAATTAGAAAACTGTGTAATTAAACTTTTGTATAAAATAAAAATAAAGTTAAAATGGCAAGTTCACAAAGCGAATATAAATTTAATGAAGAGTTTTTATGCAGGAAATTCACGTGGAAGTACAATTTGTTTAACGTTAGGACAAATTTTAGATAATATAAAATTGAGTCAGAAAGGCATTGAAGAAGAGTACCTAATATTTTACGAGAATAAAATTTTCAGCAGAAATTTATTTTTAAAAACGATAGAAGAAGAGGGAAACTTTGCTGAGAATGAAGCGTCACCTACTGTAGTAGATGCTATTAAAAAAATTAAAGATTGTCAAATTAGCACAGGAGCAATACCTAAACAAAAACCTGAAGAAAGTTTTAAAAGCCCAATTAAAGAAAACAGTTTAAGAATAGAAAGTGATAATTTTGAAAATTATAACAGAGGAAGTAATTTCCCTTTAGTTCATAATAATTCAACACCTAATGTAGTGAGTTTAGATTTGCTTAGTAAGCTCATCACACCCTTTGATAGTGATCCGAATAAGATCCATCATTTCCTAAGTAACGTTGAAAGTGCAATGTCACTTGCGAGTGCAGAGCAGCGGCACTATTTATTTCCATTGATAAAAAGTAAAATCACTGGCAATGCCGAAACTCTATTTATGAACAAGAGATTAAATAGCTGGGGAGAATTAAAAATTGAATTAAATAGGATGTTTAAAGAAACATATTCTCCTTTGCAGTTGCATATGGAGATGACGCGACTTCAACCAGGCAGAACGGAAACTGCTTTACAATATATTCAAAAGGTCAAAACCCTACAAAGACGTAGAATTCAAGATATGTATATGAATAACCAAAGTGATTGATTGTTCGAAGGACAATTATTCATGATTGAGAAAGATATTCTCAACGCCTATATTAATGGACTTAAAGAGGAAATTGGCACTTTTGTAAATAGCCAAAGACCGTCAACCTTAGCCGAAGCATCTTCCTTAGCCATTCAAGAAGAAACAAGGTTGTCAGGGAAAAGAGCTTCCCAGACCTTCAGTAACAAAGACTATACGTCAAAAAACTTAATAAAAATGAATCATAATATGATTAAATGTTATTATTGTAATAAATTAGGGCATATAAGTAAAAATTGTAGGGCTCCCAAAAGACAATCTCTTAATCGAACGAACACTGAAAATAAATATGGTCAGGAAAATAACAATAACAAAAAAACCTTTTATCACAATACTAATAATAAAGAAGGAGAAAGTGATAGGAAAAATGATACCAGTAAACGTGTAAATTTTCGGAAAATGGAACAATAAACGAGGGTATTGTTTCTAACCTCAATGAAAGCCCTCATATTATCCTTAGATACGGTAACAAGAACTATAATTTTTTAGTGGATACAGGAGCTTTTATAAGTTTAATTAAAGCAAAATATATGAAGAAGACGTAAATTTCAAAGAATTAATAAACTTTGTGGGAATTGGTAAATCAAATAGGTTTAGCATAGGAAGTGCCAACATCACTTTAGAATATGACGACGAAAATCTTGATACGTTTTTAATTGATGTTTCTTTTCACGTTGTAACAAATGATGTTATTGGTCATTATGACGGAATACTGGGCATTGATTTCTTAAAAGAATCTGAGCTCTGTATTAATTTAAAACGTGGAATTATGTACAATGACCGAATAATAATCAAATTATTATTAAACCAGGAAACAAATAGATCGGAAGTTTCAAACTGTAAAGGACAACGGATTTAAGAAAAATCAACTTCAAGCGCACCTTCACGGTCAATGAATTCTAACTATTTAGTTAATTCAAACGAGAATAACAAAGGTACTAACAATTCGTTAAATAAGAAAGTAAATAAGTTAGAAGTTTCACACTGTAAAGTCCAACGGATTGAAGAAAAACCAACTTCAAGCGAACCTTCACGGTCAATGAATTCTAGTTATTTGGGAGGAAAGAAAGAAGCTATTAAAGAAAATAATAATGTAAAAGAGTATAAAAAAGAAAATGATAGATTTAATCTTTTGTGGAGTAAGTTAAGAATCGATCACATAAAAAACAATTTAGAATTGAAAGGTCTTGTCGAATTGATAAAAGAGAATGCCAATATTTTTAGCTTAGAAGATGACCATTAACGGAAACGTCTGTTATTGAACATCACATACGAACGATTAACGAAATACCTATTAGTGCTAAAACATATAGGTACCCCAAAGTACATAATTATGAAGTAAATAAGCAATTGGAAAAACTTCTTAACGATGGAATGATACGACATAGTCAATCTCCTTGGTGCAGTCCTTTATGGGTTGTACCCAAAAAATCAGATGTTAACGGAAACCCTCAATGGAGAATGATGATAGATTTTAGGAAGTTGAATGATATAACTATTTCTGATTCCTACCCGATTCCAAATATTACTGATATTCTAGATCAACTTGGAGGCGCGAAGTACTTCACGACCTTAGATCTAAAATCGGGATTTCACCAAATACCTTTAAGTAAGGAAAGTATTGAAAAGACCGCTTTTTCAACACCTTATGGCCACTTCGAATATACACGAATGCCATTTGGTCTCAAAAATGCTCCTTCATGTTTCCAAAGAATGATGAACACAGTTTTGTCAGAACTTTTAGGGAAACAATGCTTTGTTTACATAGACGATATCGTTGTTTATGGTAGTAGTCTAGATGAGCATAATGAAAGCTTTAAGAACGTATTTCATAAATTGAGAGAAGCAAATCTTAAGATTCAAATAGAAAAATCTAAGTTTCTTAAGGAAGAAGTCCAATATTTGGGATACTTTATAACGAACAAGGATTTACTCCCTAATATAGAAAAGGTTAAGGCAATTGACAGTTTACAGGAACCCAAAAATCCCAAAGAAATTAAGAGCTTTATAGGAATGATAGGATATTACCGAAAATTCATAAAAAAATTTAGTATAGTAGCATCACCTTTATACAAGTTATTGAAAAAAACGTTGAATTCATTTGGAAGGAAGAACATACTAAAAGTTTTAGTGAGCCTAAAAAGTTACTTACAGAATTTACTTTATTGCAATACCCTAAATTCGAGAAACAGTTTATTATAACAACTGATGCTAGTAATCTGGGACTTGGCGCTGTCTTATCACAAGAATACTCGGGAAAAGATTTACCTATTTATAAGTAGAACTTTATAAGTAGAACTTTAAATAAAGCTGAGGTTAATTATAGTACCACGGAAATGGAATGCCTTGCCATTGTATGGGCAATACAACAGTCTCTCCCTGAGGAAGCCATAGACATTTATACAACACTGTTCAACAACTCATTGAATAATGCATATTATCCAGTGAGTTGGAAGACAGCTGTGGTCCATCCTCTCCCCAAAAAGGGAAAGGACAGCTACAATCCGGCAAATCTTCGGTCGATAAGTCTTCTTCCAAGTATCAGTAAGGTATTCGAAAAGATTCTCAATAGAGCTCTGTTCAAGTGGGCTGAGGACAAAAATATTATTCCAGACAATCAGTTTGGCTTTAAGGCGGGACATGACACTATTCATGCCGCGTCTAAGTTAGTTTCTGATGTTCAATGGAACAAAGCGAAAAATCAATGCACAGGTGTCGTTCTGGTTGATTTAGAGAAGGCTTTCGTCATCGTATGGTTAGAGGGTCTTTATCTGAAGTTAACTAGATTTGGCATAAGTAAACCACTGTTATATATGCTTCATGACATGTTCAATGGTAGAAAGTTTGTTGTCAAAAGTGGCAATGTAACTTCCACCACAACTTTTGATATTAAAAACGGTCTCCAGCAAGGAGCTGTGAACTCACCGATTCTTTTTAGTATTTACACCAGCGATCTGATAGGTAGTCTCACTCATGCGATTGCGTATGCCGATGACCTTGTAGCGTACAGGACGGGTCCAAAAGTTGAAGTCATCAGAATTATCTTGCAGCGTGACTTCGACAAGATTCAGCGATATTGTGATGACTGGAAGTTAAAAATTAACTTTCAGAAATCAGAAACTATCCTGTTTAGAACCCCTTTGTCTAAGGCTTCTAGGGATACAAGAAAGAACTGGAGAAATCTAGTGATCGTTGGACCGAGTGGACATCAACTGGCGAGTAAAGATGTGGTAAAGTACCTTGGTATCTGGCTAGATCAGTATCTATATTTCAATCGACATATAGATGCTGCTCTGGCCAGAGCTAGGGGAGCGTTTGCTCTGACAAGACGGTTGTTTTATAGCAGCCGCCTTGAAAACAGGGTAAAGGTGATTTGCTACATGGCCCTCATCCGGCCGATGATTGCCTATGGGTGCCCTGTGTGGTTTAACGTTGCCCCATCTCAAATGGAAAAGATTCGGGTGTTTGAGAGACAGTGTCTTAGGACCTGTCTTTGATTACACAGAACACCAGAGTCGGAGTACAAACATTATTATGCCAACGAGGTCTTATACAACGGGGCCAATATAAACAGGATAGATAACTTTTTAATTAAGCTGATTCGGGGTCACATTGCAAGAGCGATGACCTCAGTCAATGGACTTATTTTCGGGGCTTATTACCCCAATGAAGAATAAAGTGAGAGCGTTTGCCTTAACGGTTTTTTTCCGCCCGAGACATTCCTCTATTTAGACAGTCGGGGGCTTATACAGGATAGATTGGCGGTTCCGTTAATCTACCATGTCGGCCGTAGAACTGTGGATCGGCGAATCCTGTATGGTCGAGACGTCGGCTCTAGGAACGGAGCAGAGCGTCTGCGGTTCAGTAGAGCTGTGCCCCTTCGGGACAAAAAGGACTTGAATAAGCAAGGTAAGAAATACTGGTGGTTGGGTGACCACCTTGATATTGATGGTTAGTCGAGGTTGTTGCCTTGGCCGACCTACGTATTTCTAAGGTATAACTAGGAAGATTAACTAGGACAGGACGGTGGCACCAAAAAAATATAAAAAATCCAAAAATTGCATGTTTGTGGATATGTGCTTGAGCGCATGCATATGTATATATGTTAATATATGCATATGTATGGGCGTGTGTGCATGTGCATCGGCAAAAAAAAAAAAAAAAAAAAAAAAGGCTGCTGGTGGCTGTTCTAGTTTTAAGTTATTATAAGTATTTTAAGTAGTTTTAAGTTATTTAGGTATAATTATTACGTATATTTTACGTATATTTTAGTTTTATTTAGGTAGAGGGTACTTTTAAGTTTTTAAATAAAATAAAATAATGTCTTGAAAAACAAGTTTTTTAAAGAATTTTCTTGTTTAGGTTTAAGTAATATTGAATTTTAAATTAAGAGTAGTCTTTACGCCGAAAGGCATTTTTTTTTAAATATAGTCATAGTATAATTTAGAGCGCCCGTATGGGGCCAGTAAGTTAGTTAAGTTAATATGTAAGCTAGTTGTTTAAGATTTTTTTGTCTAGCATTAAGATAGATATAAGAAAATGAAAAAATAAAAAATTAATTAAAATGCAAAAACAACAGTTTAGACCTTACCTTTATGGACAAAAATTCATTATAAAAACTGACCATCGACCGCTAACCTGGTTATTTAATGTCAAAGACCCCGGATCAAGATTGATTAGATGGAGACTAAAATTAGAAGAGTATGACTACAAAATCACTTATAAGAAAGGCGTAGACAATGTAGTTGCTGATGAGCTTAGCAGGAATATGGTTTTCGCAATATTTGAAAATCAAGGATCAAAAGCTCACAATAATATTATCAAAACTAAATTAAATAAAGAACAAAAAGAAGCAGCTAAAGAAATTTTTGGAGAAGACTTTTTAACAGATGAAGAAGACGAACAAGTGTTAAGACAAATCTACGAAAAGGAATGTGGACTAAACGAACCATGCACTGGTAGTAGTGTAATTAAATAAAAATATATTACGTGAAAGAGAAATATCCGATAATCCAGTAGAAGAAGAAGTCAATGTTGACTTCTTGAAGTTGAAGAAAATACTAATGAAGAAAATATAAACGAAGGTTCTTTAGAAAACATTCAAATTATAAATAATAAAGAGGAACAATTAAAAATAATCAAAGAATATCACGACGGCCTTATCGGGGGTCATGGTGGACAAAAGGCAACTATTAGCAGAATCAAAGAAAAATTTTACTGGGTAAATTTAAATAAAGATGTTATAAAATACATTCAAAAATGTAAACAATGTCAAAAACAGAAAATTAATAGACATCCACGTAGGAACCCAATGAAGATAGTAACTTCAGCAGATCACAGTTTTGAAAAGGTAGCAATGGATTTAACTGGTCCATACATTGAAAATAATAAAACTATTTTTGCTCTAACGATTCAAGATGATCTAAGTAAATTTATCAAGTATATCCCTATTGAAAATAAAAGAAGTGAAACTATAGCTAGAGCTTTCACAGATGAATGGGTACTAAATTTTGGAATGCCAGAATACATTCTCACTGACAATGGTGGTGAATTTGTTAATGAACTTATGAAGGAACTATGTAAGATGTTTGGAGGAATATGGTTTTCGCAATATTTGAAAATCAAGGATCAAAAGCTCACAATAATATTATCAAAACTAAATTAAATAAAGAACAAAAAGAAGCAGCTAAAGAAATTTTTGGAGAAGACTTTTTAACAGATGAAGAAGACGAACAAGTGTTAAGACAAATCTACGAAAAGGAATGTGGACTAAACGAACCATGCACTGGTAGTAGTGTAATTAAATAAAAATATATTACGTGAAAGAGAAATATCCGATAATCCAGTAGAAGAAGAAGTCAATGTTGACTTCTTGAAGTTGAAGAAAATACTAATGAAGAAAATATAAACGAAGGTTCTTTAGAAAACATTCAAATTATAAATAATAAAGAGGAACAATTAAAAATAATCAAAGAATATCACGACGGCCTTATCGGGGGTCATGGTGGACAAAAGGCAACTATTAGCAGAATCAAAGAAAAATTTTACTGGGTAAATTTAAATAAAGATGTTATAAAATACATTCAAAAATGTAAACAATGTCAAAAACAGAACATTAATAGACATCCACGTAGGAACCCAATGAAGATAGTAACTTCAGCAGATCACAGTTTTGAAAAGGTAGCAATGGATTTAACTGGTCCATACATTGAAAATAATAAAACTATTTTTGCTCTAACGATTCAAGATGATCTAAGTAAATTTATCAAGTATATCCCTATTGAAAATAAAAGAAGTGAAACTATAGCTAGAGCTTTCACAGATGAATGGGTACTAAATTTTGGAATGCCAGAATACATTCTCACTGACAATGGTGGTGAATTTGTTAATGAACTTATGAAGGAACTATGTAAGATGTTTGGCATAAAACATTTACGTACTAGTAATGCATACCCACAGTCGAATTGATCAGCGGAAAGATCTCATGCTAGATTAGGTGAATACTTGAGATTAGTCAATAAAGATAAAACAAAACCTGAATATTCAAAATTGTTTCGATATGCCGCATTTTGTCATAATACCGCCATTCATAATAGTACAGGATTTTCTCCATACGAAATGATATTTGGACGAAAGTCTAATATACCAAGTGAATTTACTAATCTAAGTTTTAAAACTACAACTGATTACACCCAAGAATTACAGCTTAAATTAGTACGAATGGAGACAGAAGCTAAAAGGACTATGTTAGGAAAGAAAACTAAAGCAAAAGAAAGATATGACAAAAGAATAAATTCTAACGTAAAAGAATTTAAGAAAAATGACTTAATTCTTGTTGAAAACGATAAAAGAGATAAATCAAGCGAAAAGTATGTAGGCCCATATAAAATCATAAAAGTTTTAGAAAATTCCGTTATAATTAGATGAAATAATAAATCTATGAAATATAATAAAGGCAAAATAAAACACTATAAGAACTGACACATTTTATTTACAGATTTTTGTTGATTCTAAATGGCGTTTTTGGTGAAATGTGGGAGAATGTCCCCTCAAATGGAATATACTACAAAAATATCGGAGAATTGAGGCAACAAACTGGGAAAGTTTCTATAGTTACTCACATTGATCTTCGTCAAATATCGGACCAAATAGATATCATAACTAATTTTATAGCAAACGTAAATGATGATTTAGTTTGAAAAAACAAACAAACATAACATCTCGACCTGTGTCATCAGTGGTCATAAGCGGTGGAATGCGTAGTGCATACGACTTCGAAGACTGAGTAAAATCTGAAGGCGTGGGTTCGAATCTCACGAGGTGCATGTGAAAAAGTTTTTCACAATAAAATTGGATTTAAGCTCAATACCACTAAAAGGAGACTGATGAAAGGAATTGGCAATCCTTGAAATAGCTATATCTCCAGCCAAAGAAAGAAAGAAACGAATAATAATATTCGTAAACGAGTAAATTAAATTCGTTTAAAATTGGCGCCTTTAAGTTGTTGTTGTTGTTCAAACACATTCAACGTAAATGATAATTGTTTGATAGAAATTCCCGAATGCGTAGAATTTATTAAGAAAACCAAAATACATATTTTAAAATTGAGAAAAGATCTAAGAGTCATATATAATTTATTAGGATCTGGTAGAAGGTACAAAAGAGGTCTTTTAAATATTGTTGGATCAGGGTTAAAATTTTTGTTTGGTACTTTAGATAGTGAAGATGCTAAGCAATATGAAGAAGCAATAAGAATAACTAAAGAAAATAGTGAATACGTTCATAAAAGTCAACAGGAAGAAATCAAAGTTTTAGATGGCTTAAATAAACAAAATTTGGTTCTAAAAGAAGCATACTTTGAATTAGGAAATTTTACAAATACTCTAACTAATACATTAGAACGAGTTTCAAATAAAGTTAATAGAGATAGGAAACTATTTATTTTAAAATATTATTTTATTGAGTTAAAAATCAAAATATATTTCTTAATTAATCATACTGAACTACTTATAGATCAAATAACTGAAGCAATTCTTTTTCTACAAGATAGTGTTATACATCCAATTATTATTGAACCTAAATATTTTATAGAATTATTGAGAACTAGTGACAGAGAAAATAAAATGGTATTCACCCCAAGCTTAGAATCTTACAGTCGAATAATGAAAGAGGTAAAATTAATTTCTTACGTAAAATCAGAAAGATTAGTAGTGGTTATATCAGTTCCTTTGCTAGAAAACTCAAGTTCGAAAGTTTTTGAAATGATTAATGTGCCATATTATAAAACAAAACAAAATTTATATGTTATTGAGCAAAAGTTTAAATATTTTGTAATCAAAGAAAACAAAGAAGAATATTTTCTGAGCAATAATCTCTTGGAAGAATGTAAGAAAATTGATAAATATTTTATATGTAAGCAACTAGAATTTAAGAATAGTGTTTTAAATAGCGATTGCGAACTTACAATCTTTATGAATAGAATAAATAGCGATTGTAAACTTAAGCAAATAATAAATCACATAGAAATTTTTCATAAAATTTCCGAAAATAAATATATATTTGCCTTAAGCGACGAAACCAAATACCACTGTAACTGTTGGGATAATCAAAATGTCGAAGAAGGAATAATTAATAATATTGGAATTTTAAATCTGAAACCTAATTGTACTTTTGAAACCTTGGAAACTAGAATTAAAACTCTCGAACAAGAATTAACTATTGAAAACAAAGATGTATATCGTCCTGCACCTGTGGACTGTTGCTATAATACAAAATTGAACGATTTTAACGATTTATATATAGAAGATGTAAAATTGCCTAAAATTAAACTTAAAAGTTTAACTGAACTACAAGATTTAACTATTGAAATTAGAAATCAAGAAAGCTACTTAGCTAGAAAACTTAAAGAAATACCGCCTCATGTTCAAGGCACTTTATTTGGTATAAGTGGAACATTAATTTTAATCAGCATAATTTACTGTTCTTTGAAATTCATTAAAGGAAGTGGCATCACCATTTTCCGTAACTGTTTTAATAAAAGAAATAAACAACCTGTTATAGAAAGAGAAAAGATAGTACATTACTATGATAATAATAAAACCAAAACTGTAATAAGAAGACCAAATTCGAATGTATTTTAAGTTAATGAGTTTGAGGTCGAAGAAAATTAATTTGAAAAAAAAAAAATATAATTTTCATTTTTAAGAAGGGAGGTGTTATGCATAACTTCGAATTTATGTCGCAATCATATTAAATCTCTCTAAATGCTATACTCGTTAAGTGCAATTCAGCATAATCTGTAGCTACACTTCTTTGTAACACAGATAAGCGTGAATGCAAGCCAGCATCAGTATGAAATTCATTTATTTAAATCCGATACCCTTAAAATCATTGCTTACGATTTGTTTTCCTTTTTAAGAGGCGACCAAGATGTGTCACATTAAAATTCCACTTAATTTAACGTGCTGTCCGATGTTTATGCATAGCACTTCAGTAATGTATACAATTTTTTATAAGCATCCCTTGCTCATAAGATTAAAAGATACCAAATGCATGCCCACACATTTTTGAGTGTGAGAAAAGTATCTTGCAAAAGATGATTAGAGCTAAGTTAGTCTTAAGTAACACTCCGAAATAAAAACATCTTTTATTTTGTTAAATGATCTTTTCTTTCTTTCAATTGTGCATAACACAGTGCTGTCTCGGTTGATCTGCCAGCCTTATACGCATGCTGGCGGTGGTTTAAAGGCATATGTATTAATACTTCAAATCTTATGAAGTTATCTATTATTTTTTCCAAAGTTTTCAGTAGGAAAGATGTTAGACTTATAGGCCTGAATGACTTCGGATATGTTGTATCTTTCTTCCCAATTTTTGGAATAAAGATGACTTTAGCTCTTCTCCAAATGCTTGGTATATACCCGATTGCAACGCTACTTTGAAAGATGCTAATGATATGTGGAAGTAATTCTTCCTTCCCTTTTTGCAGTAAAGCTGGAAAGATGCCATCCACTCCAGGTGACTTAAAAGGTTGAAAGGTACTAATAGCCCATTCAATTCTTTTTCCCGTACAGATCGATGTGGCCATTTTCCAGTCTACTCTGGTTGTCTTGAGAGGTATATTCTCTCTAGATTATTATTCTGTGATAATATGCTGCCAGCGGAATGGGTTTTTAAGAGCAGATTTACTTTCTGTTCTTCATTTTTAGTGAAGCTACCATCTTGGTTTCTAAGCGCTACTGATGTTAAAGTTGTTGTTTTTGCTAAAGCTTTATGCAGTCTAGATGCTGCAGGTGTAGATGAGATACGCTCGCAAAAAGATGCAAAACTGCCTCTCTTTGCTCTTCTAATCTCTTTATTGTAATTTGTTAGCTCTTCAGTGTAATGTACCCAATTTCCAGTTCTTTTGGCATCATTGAATAGTTTTCTTACCTTGAATCTTAATTTTGAAAGAGTTGTGTTCCACCAAGGAGCATCTTTTTGTTTTTTGGTGGATTTCACAGGGCAACTAGTTTCGTACGCGTCACTATACTTACCCCTTTGATACTTACTACTTTGATACTTACCCCTTTGATTGATGTCGCTACTACCCCATGTTGTGTGGTGGGCGTTCGCGTCGCAGCAAATCATCAGTGGTGTCCTTCTTTGGCTGCAGCACTCAGCTAGTTTCCTAACTTCCACTGGAAGTATGTTTTCGTCATCACCAGCGAAGTAGACAGATGCTATAATTAGGGTGCGGGGGCTGCCCTGGATGTTTATTTGGGCCTGGATCGGTACTAAATCCCGCGTCATAAATTCTGAAAGACATATAAAGTTAATATTTTTTTCTTATTATTATGCATGCTCTGGGTGAGGCTTGCCTCGTGTCCCATATTACCTGTGAGTCTTTATTATTAAGACCCCTTACTTGGTCCCTGTTAATCTAGAGTTGCTGAACCAGCACCAGCCCTAGGTTGTCCTTAACAAACCTTATATTTTACGATACTAAAGTATCTTAGATTGCTTTTCTCGTGTGCACTTGCAGTTTCAAAATGGAAAAGTAGTTCGCGGATCGATAATGCAGCTTATTCATCGGATTCAATAATAGAATTTTATGTGAATGTGGATCTACTGCGGATCCAACCGACTCCAGGGGAGTGAAATTTTGCGGATTCAGTAATAGGCATGAATATCGTTTGACGTAAATTCTTTGCCGGCTTTTCAATATTAATAATGCATTTATTATACTAAACTGTGATTTATTTGGAAACAATTGCTATTATCAACAGTAGGTAATGAATAGATGCTACTTGAAAGTTTATTGGGTATAATTTCAAACATCATACCCAATATTTGTAAAGTCGTTTATTTGAGAGTATGATTGAAAATATCGTTTGAGGTAAGTGTTTTAATAGGTTCCACTGATTTCCATGGTGTTGGTTTACTGGCATGTTCTTTTTTATTAAGGATATCGTGAATATCGTTTGTAGCAAATAATTTTGTAAGTAGTAGATATCAATAATAATCATAACGGCTTAGGATGTGAAATATTGTGTTACCAAACTATGTTTTTATGTTGAATATTTTGTGGTTTGTGGTTATTTAAGAAACCAATTTATGCAAATGATATTTTCAATTTTTACAAATAAACGTGTTGTCATATAGGGACAACCAGTATATTGTGTTTGTCAAGGGGAATATAATAACGACAAATGTTTTGAATTAGAAGTAAGCATTACTAAAATCGTAACGCTTGCTAAGCTAGTATTTTTGGTTCAGTGTACCCCCCAGTATTACAAGAATTATTTTCGCTGCTGTACTCTGTTCTGGCCGCCTTTTCTAGGATTGCTAGTTATGCTGCTGCTAAGGACTTTTTAGACCTGAGCACTGCGAACTTGTCCGTCCTCTGATGTCTTCACCTCTAGCACTCTTCCTCTCGGCCAAACGTTCCGTGGGCACCTAGGGTCAAGCACCAACCCCAAGTCACCGACCTGCAGTGGCTCTGTTTTTTCATACCATTTAGTTCGACGAGTTAACAATGGAAGATACTCAGAAAGCCATTTCGCCATAAGAGGTCTGCATATTGCTGTGAGACACGCCAACTATTTCTTAACACTTTTGCTTCGTCATCATATACTGGTATTGGTTTTATGCCATTTTAGGTCCCTAGCAGAAAATGATTTGGCATCAGAGCCTCTGCGGTATCAGTTTCAAGAGGAACATACGCCAAAGGCCTCGCATTCACGATGTTTTTGACTTCAGCCATCATACTACGAAGGAGTTCATCAGGAGGGCGAGTAGGAACGTTTTTATAGAACACTTGATGGAGCGTACAAGGCGCTCCCACGCTCCGCCCATGTGAATAGCTGCTGGTGTATTAAAGCTCCATTTTGTTATGGTTGATGTGAAATGTCATATGAAGGCATTCCTGTCAGCTTACATTAACGCTTCCCTTAGCTGTCTTTCTGCGCTGACGAAATTGGTCTAGTTATCGCTAAGAAATTCTCTCGGTGCCATTAAATTTCGTATAACTACAATGCAGGAACTTGTTGTTAATGAGTAGATGATCTCGACATGAACTGTTCTTATTGTCAGGCACGTAAAAAGAGCTCCGTACCGTTTTTCGGTATGATGCTCCACAGTAACGATTATCGGACCAAAAAAGTCTAATCCTGTGTGTGTGAATGGCGCTACAAAAGATGCGAGTCTAGCGTAAGGCAGATTAGCCATTTGTGGATATATTGGCATCGCCTTTTAACCTTACACTGCTGGGAGTCACTTATAGCTTTTCTAAATGCCACGCGAGGACGAGCTATATAAAACTTCTGGCGAATAGCTGTTTCGTGATTTAGATGGTGGTGCAGTCTGTGGTAATAATTAAGAATGAGATGTGTTAAATTGTTGTTTTTCAGTAAAATTATTGGGTTCTTTTGTTCTTTCGAGACCAGGGCGTTATCAATCCTGTCCTAAGTACATCGTTCTTTTCTTCAAAAGGTGATAATTTATAAATAAGGCTGGACTTCTTTAGGCGTTTACCGGCATTCAGATAGCGGATAGAATCCGCGTACTATGCATGTTGAGCTTGATGATATATCAGAGCTTCTGCCTTTTGAAATTCTTCTTAATTTATCTCCCCACCAGTCACATTTCGAAAATCTTTGGACATCAAACAAAGGGTTCATCATAGAAACGTGAAATATTTCATGTTTCATCTCTGTTGTTGTAGGTCGTTTCATGTTCTTCTTTTAGCCATGTGGCCTACGGTTGCTATAAAAACGATGGTCCACTGAACCACTGACTAGTCTGGATTATATCTGGGTTCTAAGCCCACTTCGTTGCTTCATCTGCGATGTTGAGCTTAGTATGGACCCAAAGCCATTCTTTCAGTTCTGTTATTTCAAGTACTTCACCCCTCCGAAATTCTACAAACTGATGGAAGTGGCGTTGATCGGCTGCCTGTAGCCAACATAAAACTGTTTTTGTATCCGACCAGTAGAAGTGTCGGTTTATCTTAATCGAATGGCTTTCCGTAACATGTTTTGCAAATCTTGTTCCCCAATTACTGAAATTACGTGGAATTGAACTCATATTTAAAGGTTTTGAGGTACATCAGAAAGTTTCCTGTTAGTCCTAAGAGATCGTATGTCGACATGAGTATTCGTAGCATCTCTCGTTGTTGTTTCTGCTATTGCTGAGCCCGTTGTAACTAGGAAACAGATGCAAATCACAGCGTGAAATTCTTATCGTTTGTAAAGATGGGAGGAATTTAAGCCAGTGTTTCCACCTTGTTGTTTGTGCCTCTAAAATTGGTTCATCCCAGTCAACTTTGTTTCTCCATACATCCTGCAGTGTGATTTTGAGGTACATCAGAAAGTTTCCTATTAGTCCTAAAGGATCGTATGTTGACATGAGTATTCGTAGCATCTCTCGTTGTTGTTTCTGCTATTGGTGAAGTCAACACAAGCGCGTACTGACGTTCTTCTTCTGCTCGTTGCAGTTAGAGTGTTGCGCTCCGTGATTGCGAGCCTTTCGAGATGGTTGAATGTGCACGTGCTGAGTTTTAGCGAATGATGAGTTGTTATTATTGTTGAGCTTTGTTACTCATTATGTATTTACGGATTGGTAAGATGGATTATGGGCGCATATGAGCAGCTAGCTAGTGATGATTGATTACACGACAGTTATAGTCGTTGTATATCACGTAAAGAATTTTAATTTGTTATTCGAGTAAACATCAGGTGGTAGTTGACGATCCCTTGGATCTATAAGATTTTAAACCTTTGTCAAATAAAGACACTCGAGTTCGAATATGACCTCTTTATTTAATTCTTTAAATAGACACAAAATTCGTTAAAATTCCTATATAAGAATATTTTAGTTATGATATTAAATTTAAAATTATTTCAATAGACTTACTTTACGGTGTAGAAACCAACAGATTGATATTAAAATATGGACTACTTTTAAGGTAGTTATTCAATTACATAAGTATCAAACTATAAGTGACGGAAAGACAGCATATGGCTTCCTGAGTAATATAATTCAGTTTATGTAATAGAAGAGGAAAAACATTTAGTGTAATAGATTAAATATAAATAATACGGAGTTGCCAGTCGCGGTAACACCCAAGTTGTGAAAGCTTATATAACAAAGCATTTCGGTTCACCAAATCAAATGTGGCTTTGAAATCTACAAACAATGCATAGACTTTCTTGTTTCTAGCTTGGAACTATTAAACTATCGAAGAAAGCGTACAAATTTGATCAATAGTTGAAAAACCTTTTCTGAATCCTGCTTGTAGTTTTGTCATAATATTGCTATCTTCTACTCATTTTTCAAGCCTGCCGACTAGTATCATTGGCAACTCTGGCTTTGTATTGTATGCCTGTGTCTAAATTAGCTCCTGAGCTTATTTAATTTTATAGTGATAAAGTATCAAATTAAATTTGTTTTTGTGCAACTTAATGGTTAATCTCATCGATCCGCATAGAAAAAGCTTTCTCTAGTGGCATTATTCATATTGGTTAACAAATTAAAAGGCTATTTTCTAAAGTGTAATTTAAATCTTTAAGCCTCATAAATTAATTTGAGTGAAAAAGCTGTATACAAAACTATTTCTTCTCTTCACCACTACCGTTCAAACTATTGTTATTGTTTTCCACTGGTGAGTGATAATTTTTGGTGTATGTTCTGCCTTGAAGCAAATTGGAAGCTACATAAAATTTTGAATTCTTTCATTCCACAACAACTTTGTTCGAGCCTGCAAGGGAAAAGAGAGGGAATCATCGTAATCACCGTGACGGCGAGATCGACAACATACACAGAGCCGAATACTGACTCAACTGACTGTAGGATTTATTATTTACCTTTGCTGGGTGAGTTGATTTTAGTATTGTTCTGCAAAGAAGCTTTCAGAAACAACACACTCAAAGCAAATTTTGTTTTCTCATTTCCTTACATACACATGGAAAATTCTTACTGAGTTTGAGCTGATCATCACTCCATCTTATAAAAACCAATACTTCGACCTGGATAATAAGCTTTTTATAGCACCGAATACAAGAACCATATCTTAACTTTTATAGCATTGAATTCAAAATATATCTAATACCGAAACCAATTATATAACTACACACTACTCATCGCAAAAAAGTGGACTAAACTACAGAAATTTAAAAATAAGAAAAATGGCTAATCATAGAAAGTGCTTTGCATGTAAAAATCCTATTAATGATGATGGTGTTAGCTTCGGATTTTTTTGTGGAAACTTTTTTCATAAACTATGTGCAAATGTATCTGATGTGATGCAATTTCTTGATGAAAATTCAAATATTGTGTTCCGCTGTAATCAATGTGCCAAGTTTAAATTGTCCATAAGTACTTTGTACAATAAGGTGAACGAATTGGTTTCGGTGGTTGATTTGCTTGTGCAGAAAATTAGTGGTGTTGATGCACTTCACGCAGATGTAAGAAAAATACTGGATGTTGTTGCGCCGAATGTTATTGCTCCAAGCACTGAGGAGAAGAAAGGAGACACCGGCGGATGTACAATTTACAATGCTAAAAATGCATCTTGTTCTAGTTCTGTAGTGTCCCACTCATCTAGTGATCAATTAGAGAACACTGTGGAAAATATTGATAATGCATCTGTGGGGGTGGTTTCTGGTTCGGGTATTGCAGTGAGAGAGCGAAGAAATGATGATTTGCCTACTCTAAACATTGTTCATGAAAAATCAAAACCAGTAGCTGATAATGAATGGACCACAGTAGGAAATCAAGGACAAAAACAAAAACCGAAGCATAACAGAGTGCATGTTTATGGGCAAGATGTGGTTGATGGCCTTGATGTTGTTGTTACTCATAAATGGTTCCATGTATCTAAATTCGAACCGTCAACATCAGAGGAAAGCATATCCAAATACGTTTCTGGAAAAATTGGTTTAAGTGAATCGTGTGTTAAATGTTATAGACTTGCCAAGAAACATGCCACAGATTTGAAGTACGTTAACTTCAAAGTAGGAATACCAATGAACAGCTCCAAGTTAGCACTTATTGATTCAAACTGGCCAATAAATACTGTTGTGAGGGAATTTATTCCAAGAGACAGTTCAAAAAACGAAAAGATTGTGAAGATACCGAGTCAAATGGAATTAATTCAGGGCCAACAAGGGCCAACATAAATGAAAAAAATACTACATTATCAATATATTATCAGAACATGGGTGGAATAAGAGGCAAACTCAAAAACTTTTCTGCATTGGTTGACTCTTCTGAATATGATATTTTTGCATTTGTGGAGACTTGGTTGTTCAATGAAATCAATAATGAGGAAATTTTAAATACATCTGAATTTTCTATATTTCGTCGTGATCGTCATAATGTTGGGACCAAACGAGGTGGAGGCTTGCTTCTCGTAGTTCGACATCCATTGCTTGCTTATCTCGTAAATCTAAACAACTCACCAGCAGATGACAACAGTACTGAACAAATATGCGTTTGTATCGAAGGAGACAACGAAAGCAAATTATTAATATTTTTGAGCTATATACCACCTAATTCCTCTACATCTGTTTATGCTTCTCATGTTAAAAATATTGATAATGTAGTTGCCAATTTTTCTAAAAGTTTTCATTCAGTTTGCGTTGTTGGAGATTTTAATTTGGGGGACATTATGTGGATGCAATTTGAAAGCAAGGTATTGCCAATGGTTCTTACATATGAAAAAGAGTTTGAACTCATTGATTCTCTATTTGCTTTGAATTTAAATCAAGTGTGCTTTGTACAAAATTCTTTAAAAAGAATACTTGACTTGGTATTCGTAAATGATGAAATCGAAACTTGTGTATGTGAATGCACTCCTTTGTTTTCAAATTCTATTCACCATGTTTCCCTTTCAGTTTTAATTAAATCCATTTGTTTCAAAAACTTTAAGGCGTTTAATACAATTGATAAGTTTAAATATAAATTTAATACAAATAATTTAAATAATTTAAATGAAAAATTTCTTAATTTAAATTGGCAAGTAAATTCTAACAATAGCTTAAGTACTAATTTCAATATATTTTTAAATGATTTTGTAAGAGAATTGGTTTTCTCTGTACCACGATCCTTATCTAAAGTGAGTTCACATCCTCCGTGGTCGAATGCTAGGTTGCGTAAGTTAAAAAACGCTAAAAGTAAGATTTTTAAAACATACCAAATCTCTAAAAGTGAAATAGATTTTTCTTTATATTCTCGCCTTCGAAAAGAGTATGTATTTTTGTCTAGGTTCTGCTTTAGTAATTATGTACAGACAGTTGAAGGTAATTTAAAACGTAATCCTAAACTTTTCTGGAATTTTATTAATTTAAAAAGAAAATCTTCCGGTTTTCCATCTAAAATGTCCTACAATAATGTTTCATCTAGTGATCCTAAAACAATTGTCAATTGGTTTGCAGATAATTTTCAGAGAACATATAATTCTTCAAATTTAAGTATTGGTAACAACTATGATGGTGGTTTTTTATCGCCAATAACCGATTGTTGTTTTTTCTATGTGGAAAAAGATGAAGTTATAACAGCTCTTCGTGAATTGGTTCCATCGAATTTTCCTGATTGCCATGGAATTTTCCCTATAGTTTTGAAACATTGCTCTGAAGCTCTGAGTACGCCACTTCAGTTTTTATTTAACCAATCTTTAAGTTGTGGTTATTTTTTAGAGGATTGGAAAATTTCTTTTGTCAATCCGATTTTCAAGTCTGGTTGTAAAAAAGACATAGAAAACTATCGTCCTATAAGCAAGCTAGCTTCTATTCCAAAGATTCTAGATAAAATTGTAAAAACTAAAATGTATTGCATTATGAAAAATCACATTTCAAATTTTCAGCATGGATTTTTTAGTGGCCGTTCAACTTCCACAAACCTGGCCTGTTTTTCAAAAAAATGTTTTGATACATTGGAAAAACATTGTCAAATGGATGTGGTGTACACGGACTTTGTAAAAGCCTTTAGTAGAGTAAATCACCAAATTTTAATTGCTAAATTAAAAGCATATGGCTTTGATGGAATTTTACTTAAATGGTTTGCGTCTTATCTTAGCGGTAGAAGGCAGATAGTTAAAATAGGTGATGTTGAATCTTATCCTATAATTGTTTATTCAGGCGTTCCTGAAGGCAGTCATCTTGGCCCACCTCTGTTTGATTTATTTAAAAACGATTTTCCATCTGTTTTATCTGCATCAGAATGCCTAATGTTTGCAGATGATGTAAAGTTTTTTAAAGTTGTTAATAATTTAAATGATTGTTTCGAGTTTCAAAAAGATATTTATATGTTTGAATGTTGGTGTAGGAAAAATGATCTGCTTCTTAATTTATCAAAGTGCTCCATCTTAACGTTTTCTCGTAAACTCAACACAATAAATTTCGATTATTACATTAACGGTTCTAATTTGTGTAGGGTTGATGAAATAAAAGACTTAGGAGTTATTTTTGATAATAAACTTACCTTTGAGCCCCATGTCACTCATATTGTATCAAAATCAAACTCTATGCTTGGATTTCTCAAAAGAAATTCTACAGATTTTAAGGATCCGTATACATTAAAAGCTTTGTTTTGTTCTATTGTTCGTCCATTACTCGAGTATATTTGTATTATTTGGAACCCAAATTCAAAAAAGTTATGAGACAGAATCGAGAGAGTTCAAAAAAACTTTCTTAGATTTGCATTGAAAGAATTTCCTTTATCTGGGAGTACTGATACAAATTATCATAGCAGATGTCTTTTGCTCGGAATGCAAACTCTTGAGTCGAGGCGTAGAATGTATAGTGTTGTGTTTATTCGTGATATTCTCTGTAATGATATTGATTGCTCTGATTTAGTATCTTACATAAATATATATGCTCCAAGTCGGCCACTTAGGATGAGACAGTTTATTTTTGAGGTTCCTCATTCTACTAATTATGGGCAGCGTGAACCAATTTCCCATTGCTGTAAATTATTTAATATATATTATGAAAGCCTAGATGTTTTTTTGCCTAGATGTCAATTCAAAACTCTAGTTTTAAATTTGCTTCAAAATTCTTAAAATTATTTATTTATAACTTGCTTTAAATTTAGTCTTAATTTTAAAAAAATTGATTAATTATCTTAGCGAAATCTGTGGATTGATTATCGTAGATTTGAATAAATAATAATAAATAATAATAAATAAATAAATAGTACTCCACAAAATAGTTTTCCAACGACTTTCATAAATGATATACCGCGATAGTTTTCGACTACATTCAAAGCACCTTTTTAATGAATTGGAAACATAACAGACTTTTTGAAAGAAATGGGAATCTCAGCAGTTGTAGGGATGTTGTTTAACAGTGAGAGCAAATTGTTATGAAAAGATTGAGATGCATTTATGAAAAATTCATAGGGTCCGTCTTCACCAGGAGCTTTCTCATTCTTTGCTTTTTGAAGAACAGATTTTACTTCATCAGCACTTTTCAAAGAGTCCAGAATTTCATCACAAATTAACGGTTCCGCATATGCAAAAGATAAGTCAGATTTATTTTAAGACGGTTTTTAAAATACACAGAAAGATCGTCAGCAGAAACACTCGTTCCAAAAATGTGGTTTGATCCATTTATTTCATTTGCCATTCTCCAAAACTCCTTGGTGTTCGTAGTTTGACTTAGTGATTAGGCTTGTTTATTTTCATATTTTTTTTTTCTTTACAAAGGTTTTTATACTTAATGTTTGATTGAATGTACCATTTTCAATGTGCATCACTAGAATGTTTCGAAAAGCATTCAAATGATCAAAAGATTTTTTCTGGCATTCATACAATCGCTATCGAAACAATTTTGCTTAAAAGTCTTTGTATTTGAATATCTGATATATGAAGACTTACTGATACATTCTGTCAATTTATTTGATAAGCAATTAGTTGATTCTAAATCTGAAGGAATTCTGGAAAGTAAATTATCAAGAGTGTGCTGGTAAGTTTCGACATCAATATTTCAAGCGTGGATCCAAATTTATATTTCTTTGTTGTGGATCAGTTTGAGATCTCCATTCAACCACTATTGGCATACGATCAGAGAAAGGTTTGTTTAAAACTTCAAATTTATTTATAAGATTTATCTAATCATTGTTAACCGTACAATAGTCGATGGCGGAATTCCCCTGGCCTCCAACAAAGGTAAATTGACCTTGAGTGTCTCCTTCTGTGCATCAATTTAAAAAAATGCTATCATACATTTGTAGCATTTCAAGAAAATAAGTTCCGTTTTGATTGCAAACATTGTCTTTCGATATTCTCCTGGCGTGATTTAGTAGTGCATTATTGTTTATATTCATTAGGGTAGAGACTTGATTACTGATTATTCTGGCATTTATATCACCGACCAACAAAATGCTTTTGCTAGCTAGTATAGACATAATATTGCTCAATCGTTCAAATTTCTCAGACCACCTACTGCAATTGATGTAAAGTGGAATAATAAATATATCATATTGTTTTAAAAGTTTTACCACAGTAGTTTCTTCAAATTCTGCAAAACCATAATATTTGAGTTTTGGTGTTTTTATTCCATACAAGCACCCCCACTAGCTCAACATTTTAAAGACGTTTTAATTGCTGGGGTCCATAAAAGTTTAAATCCGTTGAAATACTATTACTTTAAAATTAAATTTACTTGTATTTTCACTAGTTACGTGTATTTCAAAGAGGGAAATTTTTTATAAAATTTAACAAAATTAAAAAAATCAACAACAAATTACTTAGACCAGATACATTATAAGATAATGTTTTAAAAAAAATCAATACTAAATGAGCTGACGGCAACTAAATCTCAAATTTTTAATTCACTTCTACTGTTTGGATTGACATCTGAAGTGGCAGCACTGGTTGATCAGAAGTTGATGAAGATCTAGTACTTTTTTTTTTCGATCCAACATAGGTATTTAACCGAACAGTACATATTTACTGCATTTTTTTTAGAAAAACTTTACAGGTCACGAATGTATTTTCGCATGCGAAAATTAAACCAAGAAAAGGTAGAAAACAAAAATTAAAAAAAAAGAAAATATAAAAAAATAATAAATTAAAAGAATTATAAACAAAAAAAAAATATTTCAAAATGAAAATGCGTTAATCTTTTAATTATTCCTGATGAAAGTACATGTTTTTTTTAATAGTGCACTGGTTCATAAATGGGTTTGTATAGGTACGTACTACAAAACTGGTAATGTTAATCCTAAGCTCATACAGTAATAAATAAAGAACTCAAAATAAAAACTACCTACAACTTGCTTGGTTATCCTTAGGATTTTACTTCGAAGGTCATCGCAAGCACCGAAGATTTGGTTTTGTGTTAATAAAAATAACTATCTTTAGTCAACTCTTGGGAAATTATCAACGAAACGTTAGAAAGATACGTATTTCTACCGCAGATGGAACTGAAAAAAGGTTTTTGTGGTCCATTATTTTATCATAGGTACCGAACATGATGTCCACGTTAAAAGATGTGACAACAACAAACACTTTGCACAGAAAAATGCACTCAAATCAATCATCACATTCGCAACCGTACTCATTATCAGCTTCCAGTGACGTGTTGCACTTCTATACTGATGTTGTCCAAGGTGCAAAACTCCATTCCTAGAAATCTTCCTAAACAAAACCGACCAACCAAGGTTTATTTATTCAACTTGGTCGTTGAAAAAACTGACGGCGTTATCTTGTTTAGTTGTATCATGTATAGCATGCATCTTATTAGTGTCGTGTGCAAAGAGTTTCATATGTCGTCTGGTACTTATCTGTTGCTGTGATTCGATTTTATGGTTGGGATCGTGTAAACAAATAATCGAACAAGAAAGTAATAAACTTTGGTCAGTTTTGTAGGAAAATCCACTTCACCACCTATTATAGTTGGCTTACGAAATTCATATTAAACTTTCATACACGTATGAATATCAGCTGGTATAAAGTCATTAAAACGAACCAACTTGAAAATTTTATGTACCTATAAAATATTCTCACAAAGCTATAAAAGTTCTTTCCGAAAGGGAAAAATTTAAGGAAAGTTAGTCTAGGGAATTAGAAAAGGGCACAAAAGCTATTCCCATGATAATTGAGCAAACTACGCAGTACACCAACCTTTCTCCTAACTATTATAGGAACCGCAAAACAACCACCTACTGATAGGCAGCAGAAATGAGTTAGCAAAACATCCCTCACGCAATAGGAAGAATAAAATGTCTAACCGCTTATGTGGAATTCTGCCGAAAAGAAATGTTATTGTAAAAAAATTTAACACATAAATGCTTAGCTAGATCAGAAACAAATTAAAACATCTTTAGTTAGAGAAATATCAAATCATAACAAATGTAGAGCCAAAAGGATTTATTTAATACAATTTGATACTGCACGTATCAAAACGACAAGAAACGTATTAACGATAGAGACAAAATATACGAAAATATAGGAGCGAAATAATTTGCCGAAAAAGAACATAGGAAAATTAATGTAGGTAATTATTTATATTTCTGTTCAGGAGTAACATCTGAACATAGACAAATAATTAATGTCTTGACCTGATAACAAACATTGTGTCGAAGGCTAACCAACAGTCTAATAAAAGTCAAAATAGTTACACAAAATGATATAGACATAAAAATATTACTTACCCAAATAAGACCATTTAGCTGATTAAACGCACATGAAGAAATCATGTATACTTACCTGCATATATACTTACGTCATCTTCTAAAAATAAAACTCCAAGATGTACTTAAAAATAATAAAACAAAATTTCATACTTACCCAACACACACAATTCATAACAAAATAAATACATCAGTCCGTCCGAACACTACCTACCATAAAACACAATTGAAAGAAAAAAGACAATATCTTAATAATTTACCGACATTCATAATCCCCTTAGAAAAAAAGAGTAAAACAATAAAATCCTAAGGAGTCGCAAAAATGGATGAATCATGCTAAGAATAAATTGCATGTAAACGCAATCTCAATAGAAAAAAAAATGTCCACACATAAGAGTAATTACAAAAATTCGAACACATTTAAACAAATACGTCGATCCTCGAGCATAAAATAAAAGAGGGACGAAATTAAAATTCGAGTATTGTAGCATCTCACAAGGTGTAAACCTAATTGTGTAAACCTAAGTGAGAGTCTACATAACCTTGCCAATGTTATTATCACGATAACAAGCCATTAGACAAGAAAACTTTCATAAGAAAAAACGATGTTCGCCATTCCTTTTCCGGAATGATTTTTCATTGATTCTAATTTTTTTTCTGACAGCTCTCAAGCTAACGTGGCCAGCGCATTAAACTAATATCTAAAACTAAAGCTAAAATCTAAATTTGTTAAAAAACTTAAACCTAAAGTAAAACTAAGCTAATAATAAAGTAAACATATATATTACTGAATTTAAATTAAAAAGTTTTTTATTTCCAACAAAAATCACTACAAAGTGAGTGTCGGTTCAGGTACCATATTTAGTGGTGACAATTGGCAGCACAAAGATCGTGCCACCGTGCGAACTACCACGACAGGCACAAATCAATTGGCAGCACAAAGATTGTGCCACTGTGCGAACTACCACGACAGGCACAAATTGGTGACCCCGACGGAGCCATTGTGCTCTCCAGATTTAGTGGCCCTAAAGCCAACATATACTCGGCCAGAAGTGTTCAAGGGAGCGCTACCGCTCAACGCTCAGCATAGCCCTTTGCCAACGTCGAGGCAAAAAGACAAAAACCACCGCCGCAAATAGCCACCACAACGCTTGGCCAAAGAGCGCCACGCAAAAATTTTTTTTTGACGACGACAACAATCTGGCCAAGAAATCGAAACGCATTATTGTGTCACGCCATTCGGGCAGCAGAGCAACAAGCATCATACCATCCCGTTACCACCACCATCATCAACAACATAAGCATCGCTATCATCATCATTTACATATATATATATATATATTTTGTATATCAAAATTATATAAAAGTACAGTGAGTACGATATTAATAATAATATATACATTTATATTAAATTTATATTCCTTGAGTGAACATTTTTTTTATTTTTGGTGAAGTTTTTTGTGTGGTATTTTCGACGCGTTATTTGGTAGGTTTACAGTTTTTTTTTCTTTTCCTCTTGCTACGGTACATTGCATGCGGTGGATTGAGAATCCCGCTTTATCTCCTCCCAATCAAAACGTCATCGCGCGTCAGAAAATTTATACCGGTTCAATCGTTTGAATTCGGAATCGGTTTAAGGATATGGTTAGGTGAAGCCAAAGCAACATTTTTTCGCGGACTCAAAATTTTTTTTTGCGGAAATGCCTACGGTGAAACCCGGCGGTTCTGCAGAAATCGAAGAGGAAGTATTGACCCTCGCAGACACTGCAAATCAAGCATCGCTGATTTCCATAAAAATTCCACCGTTTTGGAATAATCGGCCCGATCTATGGTTTCTACAAATAGAAACCCAATTCAGACTCAAAAACATTACTGCATCCGGCACAAAGTACGATTATTTAGTGGCTTCACTAAATAATCAAACTATGGAATCGGTTGCAGATGTTTTAGTTTCACCTCCCGTCACAGAAAAATATGAGAATTTAAAAAAAGTTTTGTTAGAAAGAAATCGGGACAGCGCGGAAAAACGTTTGGACGCCCTCTTAACGAAAGTGGAACTTGGGGACATGAAGCCATCTGAGCTTTATAGAAGCATGGAGAGTCTGGCAAGCGGCAACAATCTGGTGAATACACCACTAGTCAAAAAACTATGGCTAAATCGGCTGCCACCAAACATACGGGTTTGCCTCATGGCGGTGGAGAGTACGCAAACAGAAAGCGAACTTTTCGCGCTAGCCGACAGACTCCATGACTCCTCCCAAAGCACTTGTCCACAGATTTCGCAACTTAATGCAACTCAGACTTCCGATAATGCACTTTTGCAAAAGCTCGTTTTAAAAATTGAAAAACTTGAAACAAGTTACGCTAACGCAAATCGTTTTAACAGGTCGTCCAGATGTTTTTCCCACGATAGAGCAACATGTAGCCACCGTTCGCCAAGTAGGACGAATGAAAATAAATCTTTTTGCTGGTTTCATCGGAAATTTGGAAGCAACGCTAGAAATTGTTCGAAACAGTTTTGTACGTTTCAATCAGACGCAAATAAAAGTCAAAAAAACTAGTGCGCCAGATCTCAAATGCGGCTTTGAGTGAGGCAAACTTTTCGCGCCGTCTTTTTATCCGTGACAAAACTTCAAAATACCAATTTTTAATCGACACTGGTGCAGAAATTTCGATAATTCCGCGTAAATTCTGCCAGACTATCAACAAGCCTAACGATTTCGTTCTACTTACGGCAAATGGTGGAAAAATCCACACCTACGGTTGCAAACGTTTAAGAGTCGACTTAAATCTACGACGCGTTTTCGATTTCACTTTCGTGATTGCTGATATTGATCACCCTATTATAGGTGCTGATTTTCTTCACAAGTTTAATTTGATCGTCGATCTTAGCAGCCGTAGAGTTGTGGATAAAGAAACCAACCTTCAAGTTAGTTGTCTCTATAAATCTACAAACATCTGTTCGCCAAAACTTTTTTTCAATTCCAAGTGAATTCGGTGCTGTGTTGGATGAGTTTCCTGAGCTTAAAGCTCCGCCAGACTTCACGTTACCGGTAAAACATAACGTTGTTCACCGAATAACAACAAATGGTCAACTCCCTTCCACCAGCGCACGAAGACTAAATCCGGATAGATTGGCAATCGCCAAGACACAGTTTCAACAGATGGTTAGTTTGGGTATTTGTCGTGTTTCTAAATCACACGTCGCTTCACCGCTTCATATGGTTCCAAAAAAGGATCCACTCGATTTTCGACCATGTGGTGATTACCGATGGCTAAACCAAGCGACAATACCAGACAAACATCCGATTTCAAACGCTCAAGACTGCACTGCTAACCTTGACGGTTGCTCAATCTATTCGAAAATAGATTTGGTACGCGCTTACCACCAAATACCGGTCGCGGAGGAAGACGTTCATAAAACGGCTGTCATAACACCTTTCGGGCTTTTCGAATTCCTTCGAATGCCTTTCGGCGTGCGCAACGGTGCGCAAACTTTTCAACGTTTTATGAACAGCATTTTAGGTGATCTTCCATTTGTTTTCGTTTACCTAGACGACATACTGGTTTCAAGTAAATCAACCGAGGAACACAAGGTGCATTTGCGAAAAGTTTTTCGTAAATTGCAAGAGCACGGACTTAACGTCAATGTGGCAAAATGCGAACTAGGAGTAAACGAGCTCAATTTTCTGGGTTACAACATTTCCAAACGTGGAATCATTCCTTCGCAAGAACGCGTCAAAGCCATAAACGAATTTCCTAGTCCCTGCTCTATCAAACAACTACAGCGTTTCCTCGGCATGATTAACTTTTATAATCGTTTTATGCCAAGTATGGCGTCAAAAGCTAAATGTCTTTACGAATTACTAAAAAATGTGAAAACCGATAAAAAATCAAAAGTAAAACCAATTTTTCAATGGCCAGACACGTGCGAAGAAGCGTTCCAAGTTCTCAAGCGAGATCTATCGCAACGCACTATGCTTTTTCATCCAAAGCCTCTAGCGCAAATCAGTATTATGGTAGACGCTTCTAACGACGCTATCGGAGGAGTCCTCCAGCAATACCATAATAACTGTTGGGAACCATTGGGTTTCTATTCCACACGTCTGAGCCCCGCCGAAAGAAAATATTCTACGTTCGATCGCGAACTCCTTGCGATATTTAAAAACGTCAAACATTTTCGGTATTATGTAGAAGGTAGACAATTTACTGTTTTTACCGACCATAAACCGCTCACAAACGCCATCTGCTCAAAAACAGAAAAATCGCCTCGTCAAACTCGACATTTAGAATTTATCGCTGAATTCACAACCGATATTCGCTATATCAAAGGCACACAAAATATCGTCGCTGACACTTTATCGCGATTATACGTCGAATTGATAAATTTTAAAAATGTCAGCATTCCGAGTTTGGCTAAAGAGCAAGAAAATGACGACGAGCTTAAAATGCTTTTAAAGCGTAAAAATCCACCTTTCGAATTGTTAAAAAGTAATATTCCATTAAATGATGTTGACATTTGGTGCGAAACGTCCACCGGAAAAAATCGTCCTTACATTCCCGACATTTTCCGCCGAACAATTTTTGACAACCATCACAAACTTTCACATCCAGGTTCAAAAGCAATGCGAAAAGTAATCACTGCAAAATATTTTTGGCCTAAGATGAACGGTGATGTCAATCGATGAACGAAAAGTTGCATCTCTTGTCAAAAATCAAAAATTACCAGACATACGACTTCTGAACATGGAAAGTTTCTTGTTCCTGAAGGTAGATTTTCCCATATCCATATGGATTTGGTTGGTCCATTACCACCATCGCAAGGTTTTACTTACCTTTTAACCATAAGAGACCGTTTTTCTTCGTGGCCCGAGGCCATTCCAATCAAAAACATGAATGCCCCAACAGTAGTAACAGCTTTCGTTCAAAACTGGGTTTCGAGATTTGGAGTACCTCAAACGATCACTACTGATCAAGGAACTCAATTTGAGTCAAGCCTTTTCAAAGAGATATCCGAAATTCTAGGTACAAAACGAATCCGAACGACAACATATCATCCTCAAGCTAACGGCTTTGTCGAACGCTTCCATAGACAGCTTAAAGAAGCTTTACGTTCGCACGAAGACAAACAAAACTGGTTTTCAAACCTACCATGGACTCTTCTTGGTATCCGCTCGACAATAATTGACGACTTAAACGTAACGCCAGCCCAACTACTATACGGACAAAACTTACGATTACCGGCAGAACTCATCGAACCAAAACCCTTAAATCCGATTTCAAATTCTACGACAGCTCGAGAAATCACTCAAGCTATTTCGCAAATCCGACCGTGCCCGAAAAGAAATCGTGAACAAAAATACATCTTTGTTCCAAAAGATTTAAAAAATTGTAAATACGTTTTTGTTCGGGAGGAGGTGAATCGTGGAAGTCTTAATCCACCGTATAAAGGCCCGTTCGAAGTTATTGACCGCTTCGAAAAAACAATGCCGATATTGTTAAATGACAAAAAGCAAGTTATTTCAATTGACCGTTTAAAGCCAGCGTTTTGTATTGAAGACGAAGAAAACGAGTCGAAACCAAACAAAAAACAAGTCACTTTCAACTTAAATTGAAAATTTTCATTATCATATATAAAAAATGTAACAAAAATTAAAACAAAAACAATGTACGGTCTTCTACCAAAATCAAATTTCAATTTTATAAGGTCTTCTACCAACAATTACAAAACTCACTGTACTATAAAGTATGTTAAAAAAAAAAATAAATCAAAATTGTAAATTTTATAAAAAGCTTATATATTAATGTAATGATAATGTATTCAACATTTATTTGATCAGCCACTTTTTTCTTTGTTAAATTTAAATTTCAAAATAAATTTAAAAGTTTAAATTGTACGGCGGGGAGTGATGTAGCATCTCACAAGGTGTAAACCTAATTGTGTAAACCTAAGTGGGAGTCTACATAACCTTGCCAATGTTATTTTCACGATAACAAGCCATTAGACAAGAAAACTTTCATAAGAAAAAACGATGTTCGCCATTCCTTTTCCGGAATGATTTTTCATTGATTCTAATTTTTTTTCTGACAGCTCTCAAGCTAACGTGGCCAGCGCATTAAACTAATATCTAAAACTAAAGCTAAAATCTAAATTTGTTAAAAAAACTTAAACCTAAAGTAAAACTAAGCTAATAATAAAGTAAACATATATATTACTGAATTTAAATTAAAAAGTTTTTTATTTCCAACAAAAATCACTACAAAGTGAGTGTCGGTTCAGGTACCATATTTAGTGGTGACAATTGGCAGCACAAAGATCGTGCCACCGTGCGAACTACCACGACAGGCACAAATCAATTGGCAGCACAAAGATTGTGCCACTGTGCGAACTACCACGACAGGCACAAGTATCTAAAATCTTTCCAACAAGAGCAACAACAACAAGTACTCTTTTAAGAGATTAAATCGCCAAACCGCCAAAAAAAGTAACAACGTAGATGCTCTGTTGTACGTAACGTGCGACGTAACTGAGCCGAACATCGTCATTCGATTTTTCCAATTCAACGCAGTCAGTTGACCAGGCAGAAAAAGAAAGATTAATTTTACAAAAAGTACAGAAAAATTATAAAAAGTAAAGAAAATATTTAAAGTGCAGTAAGTGAATTATTCATACATACAAATAAAAAGTAAAGAAATCAAAGAAAGAAATAAAAATTACCAAACTAAAGGAAATACAAAGAAACAAAAAGATCAAGAAAAAAAATTACACGCAATTGGGATAAAATTTAAGGTAAGTCAAATTTCTTATATGTATTCCTTCGGAAATAACAAATTACGAAGATGACCAAATAAGCCAAAAAAAAAAATGTGTAAAGAAATGTTGATAAAAAAAATTCCACGTGGGCGTACCACATTTCTTTTGTACGAACGATTTCTGTAGAAAAGCATACAAGGGTGATAAACGAGGAAGCATCTAGGTGTGTTGATCAGACAAAAGTTGCCCCAGCATTCTCAGTTGGTCGATCGCCAGTCAAAAACACGCCACCCCAAAAACATCCTCGTTAAAATCCTAAGTAGTCCACAAAAGCTGCAACTAAAGAAAAGGAATACCACACAGAAAGACAACGTGGTAAAGACAGAATTCCACCCTAAAATACGTCAGCAAATTGTTCGAAAAGAAAGCAGTAAAACCAGGTAAAATACAGAAATTCCAATATGAAAATTTTTATAACCAAAATTCATAATTTAATCGAAATAAAAATCCAAAAATTAAACGACGCATATACATACAGTATGCAGTTAAGCTGCAGAAGTTTTTTTTTGTCATCGGACGAAAATCTGTATACCAAAAATACGAAAAATACAAAAAAATATATATAAAGAAGACACCATCATGTACTTCAAATTATAAAAAAAATGTCTTTTATCGAAAACTAATTTTTCTTTTGTTCTTTTTTATAAAACAGATACGCACCGAGTGGCAAACGACAAGCAATCCAAAGCAACGTGCGATACACGGATCAAAAAATTGTATTGCATCATCCCTTGGAAAGTACCTACCACTCGGATCGCGTCATCTGGTTTTCACCGGGGAGCGCAAAAGTAAAAATTCAGAAAATCATCTCTGAAGCAAAAATCTTTGTGCAGAGCGATAAGCACATGAGATTAATAACTACACGTAGGACCCGACTTAACATCGTGGGAATCGCAGATTCATGCCAAGTGTAAAAATCATCAAAAAACTTATTCAGCAAAAGCAAAATCATCAAGTTCAACAGTTATAACGTACCCTTGCTGGAGTCATCTTTAAGCAAGATGAATAAAAGTATATGTATATAAAATATGGATGAGGTATGACAGTTAAATATATTTATTATAACGTTGAATTAGGTAGCAGTTTTAATGATAGCAGTAAATTATATACAGTAATATATACCTTTGAACCTAAGTGAAATCTTATCCCACACAAAAAAAAGTGGGCAATATAAAAATTTCTTTATAAATTACAATTTATAATAGTGGTGCATTTAAAAAAAAAATTTAGGCAATTTTTGGCCTATGAATATATTTGGTCAGAATATAACACTGACTACATAATCGATCCGCCAAGATACTAAAGAAACATTTGTAAAGTATCTACAAACATAAAGAATTGATAAACTGACTATATAGTATTTTCTATGGTTTCGAAAAATAATATGTTGAAAAACCATATATTATAATTCTGATCCTATCGTAAAGGAAGTTACTTATACCTATAACGTCGAAGTGTGAGAATCTTGCCTGTGTTAAAACAACACCCAGTCATAAAAATAAAAATAAAATAAAATAGATAGCTATTTGAAAAACCTAAATCGAAATTTAACAATAAAACACTTACCACTTACCTACGTACCTACCTGATGATATTTAGTCCGTGTCACGAAATCTGAAAAGATAAATAAAAGATAAAAATAAAGTAAACTATAAATTGGTCAAATCGTCTGTCTGCAAACAAAAATAAAATTCGGTAATTTTGTTAATAATTTATAGTAAAAATTAAAAGTGTACTTACTTAAAGTGTCAGTGCAATAAGGATGCAAATATCCATCTAGAAAAGAAATTAAAGAAAATATTTGTAAAAAGGATTTTATATAAGTCATCGATAGAGGTTTTGTATACTCATCTAATGTGCCTATCGAAAACTTGGATCAACTCCATGTAAATTTTATTTGAGTCAAGTGCTGAAAAGAATGCAAATTAAATTAAAGTTTTTTTTTGTTGTATCGAAGTGCGTAAGTGATTTTAACATTTGACAAAAGAAATGTTAAGGTCAGTTACAACTTTTGAAATTTAATAACGAAACTTACCACATCAAGTAACTGCACTAAAGTTTAATTTTTTTTTGTATAACATAAACATAATTTTTTTTTGAAGTCAAGAATAAAAATTTAAAGTCGTTTCAAAATCTTATTGAAGATTATAACAAACATTTTTTTTGGGATTACGTTTTAATCTCAGTCGTTAATATAAACGCAGTATACCTACGTAAATTTACCCACTGGTCCATCCCTGAAAATTTCTGAAACCTGAAAAATTGAAAAAAGAAAAGAACCTGAAAACTTAAGTAAAGATTAATGAGTAACGTAACTGATGATATCTATCTTTTCATCTGGTTATACATTGGTAGGGTGCACTCTCCCTTCGTCGAACCATTTTGCCTGCATTTTTTATAAATATATTGATTTTAATAATTAATTTGTTTTTATATTGAATAAATTTTATAAATTTTAACCCATCGTTTGTTTCAGCTAAGGTAAGGTTTGGATGTACCTACCGACTTGTGAATGATCCTTCAGATCCAAACATTTTTAATTTTTTTGAACTTTTAATTATTGAAACATTTTGATAAATTCTTCTTTCAACTTTTGGGTGGGACACTTGTACAGTGGAGGCGTCCTACGCATATTTTGTCCGTTTTGAAATTCTGAGAAATCAGAATTTTTACGTTTTACATTTGTTTGTTTGAAAACTTAGTATCGTATGAAAAATAGGTACTTACCTATTCGCGTTTAGCTCGTGTATAAAAATAAAACTAATGAAAATTAGTCGCGTTTGGTATCAGTTAGTCCTTTTAATCTGGGATCGTAAAGCGTCGACCTTATCTGAGATTGTGTGAGCAACCTAAAGATAAGAGGCCTAAATAAAGATTATTAAGGAAGCGAACGATCCATGGAGACGTTTTACAAATCGAGTTAGGCTATTGTGTTACAAGCGGTTATTCGTCGGAATAAATCGTTTCCTGTCACGATAGAGGGATAGTGATTCGAATCACTAATCCTCGAAAGGATATTTCTGAAAACATAAATTATATTTTTTTATGTTGACAGAATTTTTTTTTTCTTTTGATGAATTCAAGAAAGGGCCTCTTTTCTTTTTTTTTGTTTTAGACTCCACGTCTTATTTTTGGATCTTTGGAACAGGTTCCATTGATTTTTGTTTGCAATTCTCATACAACGTCCGAATAGATAGAGTAAAGTAAAAGAAAATTTTTAATTTAGTTTGGAATCTTAAAAATTAAAGTTTGAGGTCATTTTGATAAATAATAAGAATTGTAAATCGAATAAAGTTTTGAAGAGAGTAAATAAATATTAAGTTTATTAAGAATTTGGTTATAAATTGTATAGATACTTCTTATCAGATTAAAGTCAAGAAATTCAATTTCATAAATTATTTTTAAATTTCTGATAGGGATTTAATTTTGAATAAGTATCGAAGGTTAAATATTGTTAGTTTTAGTTTTTTTATATGAAATAAAAATGTTTAGAATTTTTATAAAGTCAATCATTTGGGTTTCAATCGTCATCAAGTTATGACGAAAGCTGTTGTCCGTCCTGGGAAATTTTTTTTTTTCTATTTAAGACAATTTTTCAGATAACATGAGGACTTAAAGCTTTAGTGAAGAGACGTGGCTGAGGCCAAGTCAATGTGAAGGAGGCAACGATAACGCAACAAACATACGCAACCATATGAAAACTACGTAAAGTTCATTCCATTCTTCTACAATATTAGTTCAATCGCGGGATATTTTCACACTAGACTTGTACCAGTGAAAGTATCAATGGGTAGTGTTCTTGAAGGACTTGTCTCTGACAAGACACTTAGGTAGGGAAGCGTGGTACTTAAGGGAAATCAACATCACCTGATTTCCCAACACAATAGGGCCTTAGAAAAATTCCAAGGATGAAATAAGGTATAGGTTGGGTAGGGTTAGGCAATCCTTAGAGATTATACCATCAACATCTTGACATTCTGTTAACACTCGTGCTTCCACCAAAAAATTTTCTATCATTGTTCTTGAATTCTATCAATCCACTCCACTCTCAACTCGGCCCCTTTGCTTTTCAGCATAGCTTTTTACAAATTTAATAGAGTCAACATTCAGCAAGACTCCAGGTCTAATAGATGTGACACCGACTTTCGCTCCTGCAGCACCACCCACTTCCCTGAACCGACGTGTTCGGCCCCGGCGAATTTTGCAGACCTGAAGCAGCGGTGTAGCGATAGTCACCCTATTCATCCAAGCTTGGACGTGCCCTATCTTTTGAGAAGGTACTAAAAGTTGGTGGGATGAATAGGTTTCGGATTCGTTTATAGAGAAGTTGTTGTAGCAGGTAATTTTGAGATATGTTTCGAGATCTATTGGGAATGATATATAATAGAGGAGTTCAAGATGAAACCATAAACCGACAATCTGACGAATGGGAAGACTACGTCAAGGAGATAGCGTTAGCGACCATAGGCCTTAACAGAGCAAAGATCGTAAGAATCTGCAAGAAACGCTAGCCCAAAGTCAACCCCAAATGTTAGAAAAGGTGGACTTGGTAGTCAAAAATGCCTTGTTACAAATGAAAGAATTAGCTCGACCGACAACCGCAGCTATACCACTATGTGATTTACCCACGCCTGACACTCGTAATTACAACACCAACAGAGAACCAAATCCAGATGCTACTACCAGTAATAACATCCGAGAAACGTCAAGAGAAAGGACGAGGGAAATACCTCATGAAAGTCTGAGAGAAGCGGTCAGAGAAGCATTAGGTGTACGGCAAAGAAGAGATGGCACTCCACCTAGAGTTGATACCAACCGAAACAACCTACCGGGATTCCCTAGAGAGTGGCCTAGACGCAACGTATCCCCACCTAGAGCTGAACCTTCTCGACGATATGACCCGAATTTTTACGAGAGATTAGACCAAATCCAGTTCGACAATACGTCGATAAATCGAAATGTGAGAGCACCAGCACCATCACCAGCGACATCATTTATACGTTCTCCACATTATCACATATGGGGCATAGTGTATAATGCCAAAAATATGCCAGTAGATGAGTTCCTTTTCCGACTTGATCGGGTAAAGGACAGCTACGGTGCATCTTGGGAGGAGATAGTGGCTAATTTCCACCATTTTGTGAGCGGAACGGTAGAGGTGTGGTACTGGATGTACATGAAGAATAACCCGTATTCATCTTGGGCAGCGTTGAAGTTAGCGCTGATAGAGCAGTATCGTAGTTTGGAAACAGATTCCGAGTTGTCCAGACAGATGGCTGAAAGAAAACAAGCTCATGGCGAGAGCTTTGACTCATTTTACGATGCCATTTTAAAAATCAACTCACGCATGAAAAATCCTAGGCCTAATGAAGAACTTGCCGAAATAATAAAACAGAATGTACGTAGGCGTATGGGAGAACTTTTGTTAACGTTTAAATCGACTCGACTCGCAGACTTGGTGTTTACATGTCGAGATATGGAGAGGTTTTTAGCTCAACATGATCCCATGAGAGCTAGAGCACCGCCAATATACAACAATCCTCCAAGAAAGCTCGTACATGAAATTGAAATACAAACTGATTCGCAGATAACCGAAATGTCTACAGCTATTGAAGCATTCCATCACAATAGGAATCGTGACGCAAAACCCATTTCCGATAACGTCAAATGCTGGAATTGCTTAAAACCTGGCCATACTTTTAGAGACTGCGCAGACTTACAGAGAAGGATTTTCTGTTACCGCTGTGGTAAACCAGAGGTCCTGTCACCTAATTGCAAAATGTGTCCGGGAAACTCGTCAACGAGCCAACATTCGTCCGAGAGGGAGTTGGCAAAGATGGGCAACTCGGGGAGTCCTCTGTAAACGCAGAAAATACCGATAAAATCACCATCCTGAAAAACCCCGAAACTAAAAATATTTTGAAATTACCATCTACTAATTCTAGGATCCCTAGACTTAGACCTTTAAAATCCTTACATCAAAGGCAAATTAAGTACAATATTGCTAGGAAACGAATATATACATATCCAAAACATTTAAAAAAAGTAGAAGCCTTGAGAACTAAATTTACCGATAAAAGAAAACGTTATAAAGTAGTGTCTTCGACAAAATTGTCAAATTACAAGGACTATCCCCGTCCTTACGTTCAAGTAGAATTATTCAATGAAGAGTGGTACGGTTTGCTCGATTCTGGAGCAAGCGTCAGTTGTTTAGGTAAAGAAGCATTAGAAATTTTAGAAAGCAAAAACATCTCTTTTCAAAAATTCTCTACTAACATAGCTACGGCTGATGGAAAACAACAACCAGTGGTAGGTGTAGTTAAAACAAAAATTTCTTTTAATGGCAAAATACATACCATGGTGGGATGAATAGGTTTCGGATTCGTTTATAGAGAAGTTGTTGTAGCAGGTAATTTTGAGATATGTTTCGAGATCTATTGGGAATGATAGGTAGAGGAATTAAAAGCTCTTCTTAAAACTTTACAATACTATCTCAGAATTCTTGCTTCAATCACGTTCTCGTGTTTTCGGAGTCAGATCAAGTTATTTCCAAGACAGTATAAGGTAGATGGAGTACTATTTTAGAATTCTTTGGAGATCATCTGACTGTGCCAGATCGTAAATCTGACGTAAGGTTTATCGATCCGTGGTGTCTTTGAGATACGTATATTACACCAACATACGTTGAGAAGTACTCGAATGTGAGAAGAGGGCGAAGAGATCTTTCGTATCGTCTACCACTGTCGAGTGGTGAACGATCGCCAGCATCACTTCATCCCCTGCTTTTCTCAGCCGACTACAATCTCAATTATTTTTATGGAGTAGGATCCGAATAGGGATTTTTCTCGTCCGCTACCGAAATGAATAAGCTAAAATAAGGAATATAGTGCATCTGAGACATAGGTAACAATTTAGTGAAACTTCACCTAGTGTTTAGGGTTTTCTGGTCTTTCTGGTCTTTTGGGACTTTTTAGTCAACCGACCTTCTCAGTCATATTCACCACCCAGTTCCTTTTTATTAAGAATTTTTATAATTAATTTTTTTTTAATTAAATATTTGGGATTAACTCGAAATTAAATCATTTTTAATTGATTTTTATTTTTCCCAATCAAAATCTCAAATATGGGTTAATGATAAATTATTTTTAAATTTTTTTTTATTTTTCGTAGCGGGAACATCCCATTCTTCCCGTTACGTAATGGCGCCCATACGTGTGGGGCCCGAGTGATGAAGAGTTTGATAGTTTTGAAAATTAGATAAATTTTTTTTTATCTTTATGAAGGTAGAAGTATATGATGATGTAGTAAGTTTGTTCAAACGTCAGTTTGAGCGGTTTAAGTCAATTTTGAATTTTATGGAAGTTGGTAATGTTATAGGGATTTAACATCGGACGGTTTTCTGACTTAAGTGTCGACCGGTATTTAGTAGAACTTTTTCCTGAGTATGTCTGTAGCGACAACCTGTCAAAATTCCAATCCACTCTCTTAACATTTCATGAATAGTTTCTAGTAAAGTTAGTTTACATAGTGATGTCCGTATTGGATATGTTTTAGTCCAGTAGTCCGTTGCTTCTCATGAAAGCTAATCATAACCTAGAGACTAATTTCTTTTTAAACTGTTTAGTTGTTTGCAACTACGTCCGGTAAATAGTTGAACATTTTCCTGTTTACGTCTGCAGCGCAAGCCAAATGACGACGGCTACATAAAAGATAACCAATTTCTACCAACAAGTTATTTGAAAATTTTTAAATTCTACTACACTTCAATAAAGTAATTTTGAAATTTATAGAGCAAATCAAGTTAGTTAGTTTGATGATATAGTTCTGGTCCGATGTCCGCTAGGGGATGTTATTTACTTCCCTAGGTCAGTAGCAGCAGAGAGAATTAAGAACAAATGAAGCCAATGAGAGGAGCTAGATAAATTTTCACGAGTTGTTAATTATACAGAATTTTTTTTGAAGAATAATGGAATGAAGATTCATGTACGTTATTGCGGAGTTGCTCCTGAAACATGGCGAAGCTTCAGTCGCGTCTCCGAACTTATAATGATTGGAGAAAACTTTTGAGAAAATTTTGAGGAAATTTTTTTTTGAAAAATTTAATTGGAGTAAATTAAGATTTAGATTTTGAGAATATTGAGTAAGAGTGAGTTTTACGAGAAAAATAGAACTCATGAATTAAGAAAATATAGTTTTTGAGTTATTTAGTTATGCCTGGTGGCACTTATATTTAGTTTTGCCTGGTGGCACTTTTTTGAGTTATTTAGTATTTTGAGTATTGCCTGGTGGCACTTTTTAGTTTTGCCTGGTGGCACTTTTTAGTTTTATTTTTTGTCTGGTGACACTTATTCAGTATACAGTTTAGAGTTAATTTGCCTGGTGGCACCCATAATTAGTAAGATACTTTTTAGATTTAGTTTTTTTTTGAGAAAATTTTTGAATATAGCCTGGTGGCAATCATATTTAGTTCAGTATATAGTTTAGTTTTGAGAAAATTTTTGAATATTTAGATTCAGTCATTCAGTTTCAAGTAAGATTTAGTTATATAGTATTGAGTTTTTTTTTTTAAAGTTTAGATACAGTTTTTTTTTTTTTGATTAATAGTTTAGATTTTTATAGTTTTGCATTAAGGAAAATATTAAGAGGGTTTACCCTAAGCAAAAGTAGGTTAAGTTAGTTAGTAAGCTTAGTTAGTAAGAATAGGTAGTAAGAGTAGTTATTAAGAAATAGTTATTAAGATATAGATAGGAAGTTATAATTATTAGGATTTAGATAGTAAGATATAGTAGATAGTTTTTTTTGAATTTATAGGTAGTAAGATATAGTTAAGAAGATTTTGTAAACTAGAAATAGTATAGATTAGGAAATAAGATATTCTTTTGTAAACACACTTTTTTTTATAGGTTCTGAAATACCCAAAACCTTTCATTCTTATATATTTATTTTTTTTATTACCTGCAATTCCTTAAAAACATACAATGGTAAACAAGCACAAGAACGGTTCCACCGATAAAAAGAAGGGGGGTAGACCTCCCAAACCGCCAGTTCCAAGCAGAGCACCGCTACTAGCGACTCCTGAACCACACAACACTCGTTATAGGAAAAACCTCGACATGTACCATAACATGACGATGGACAATAACGCAGTGGCAGACCAGAGTCACGTAGAGGATGCAGCTGGACCATCAAACACGGAACGAGTCAGTGACGAGGAAATTCCATTAGTGGATTTGGCGAGACATTTGACACCCGAAGGAGTTCAATATGAAACCATAAACCGACAATCTGACGAATGGGAAGACTACGTCAAGGAGATAGCGTTAGCGACCATAGGCCTTAACAGAGCAGAAGATCGTAAGAATCTGCAAGAAACGCTAGCCCAAAGTCAAGCCCAAATGTTAGAAAAGGTGGACTTGGTAGTCAAAAATGCCTTGTTACAAATGAAAGAATTAGCTCGACCGACAACCACTATGTGATTTACCCACGCCTGACACTCGTAATTACAACACCAACAGAGAACCAAATCCAGATGCTACTACCAGTAATAACATCCGAGAAACGTCAAGAGAAAGAACGAGGGAAATACCTCATGAAAGTCTGAGAGAAGCGGTCAGAGAAGCATTAGGTGTACGGCAAAGAAGAGATGGCACTCCACCTAGAGTTGATACTAACCGAAACAACCTACCGTAATTCCCTAGAGAGTGGCCTAGACGCAACGTATCCCCACCTAGAGCTGAACCTTCTCCACGATATGACCCGAATTTTTACGAGAGATTAGACCAAATCCAGTTCGACAATACGTCGATAAATCGAAATGTGCACCAGCACCATCACCAGCGACATTTATACGTTCTCCACATTATCACAAATGGGGCATAGTGTATAATGCCAAAAATATGCCAGTAGATGAGTTCCTTTTCCGACTTGATCGGGTAAAGGACAGCTACGGTGCATCTTGGGAGGAGATAGTGGCTAATTTCCACCATTTTGTGAGCGGAACGGTAGAGGTGTGGTACTGGATGTACATGAAGAATAACCCGTATTCATCTTGGGCAGCGTTGAAGTTAGCGCTGATAGAGCAGTATCGTAGTTTGGAAACAGATTCCGAGTTGTCCAGACAGATGGCTAAAAGAAAACAAGCTCATGGCGAGAGCTTTGACTCATTTTACGATGCCATTTTAAAAATCAACTCACGCATGAAAAATCCTAGGCCTAATGAAGAACTTGCCGAAATAATAAAACAGAATGTACGTAGGCGTATGGGAGAACTTTTGTTAACGTTTAAATCGACTCGACTCGCAGACTTGGTGTTTACATGTCGAGATATGGAGAGGTTTTTAGCTCAACATGATCCCATGAGAGCTAGAGCACCGCCAATATACAACAATCCTCCAAGAAAGCTCGTACATGAAATTGAAATACAAACTGATTCGCAGATAACCGAAATGTCTACAGCTATTGAAGCATTCCATCACAATAGGAATCGTGACGCAAAACCCATTTCCGATAACGTCAAATGCTGGAATTGCTTAAAACCTGGCCATACTTTTAGAGACTGCGCAGACTTACAGAGAAGGATTTTCTGTTACCGCTGTGGTAAACCAGAGGTCCTGTCACCTAATTGCAAAATGTGTCCGGGAAACTCGTCAACGAGCCAACATTCGTCCGAGAGGGAGTTGGCAAAGATGGGCAACTCGGGGAGTCCTCTGTAAACGCAGAAAATACCGATAAAATCACCATCCTGAAAAACCCCGAAACTAAAAATATTTTGAAATTACCATCTACTAATTCTAGGATCCCTAGACTTAGACCTTTAAAATTCTTACATCAAAGGCAAATTGAGTACAATATTGCTAGGAAACGAATATATACATATCCAAAACATTTAAAAAAAGTAGAAGCCTTGAGAACTAAATTTACCGATAAAAGAAAACGTTATAAAGTAGTGTCTTCGACAAAATTGTCAAATTACAAGGACGATCCCCGTCCTTACGTTCAAGTAGAATTATTCAATGAAGAGTGGTACGGTTTGCTTGATTCTGGAGCAAGCGTCAGTTGTTTAGGTAAAGGAGCATTAGAAATTTTAGAAAGCAAAAACATCTCTTTTCAAAAATTCTCTACTAACATAGCTACGGCTGATGGAAAACAACAACCAGTGGTAGGAGTAGTTAAAACAAAAATTTCTTTTAATGGCAAAATACATACCATCGACTTATACATTGTACCTTCTTTAACGCAGAAACTCTACTTGGGAGTAAATATTTGGGCTCTGTTCGAAATAGCGCCCCACATAATTCCGTTCAAAGAAACAATTTCTGAGTTAGATGTAGAGAAACCTAATTTCTCTGAGTGTGAGCTAACTGCAGAACAGTCCGTTGTGTTGAAAAACACCGTAAAATTTTTTCCGTCATTCGCTGAGCGTGGACTCGGACGAACACATCTTATGGAACATAGTATAGATACTGGCGATGCGTTGCCTATTAAGCAACGACATTACCCTATCTCTCCAGCGATACAAGCTTTGGTGTACGCCGAAGTGGACCGCATGATTTCTTTGGGAGTGATTGAAGAAAGTTCAAGCCCATGGTCCTCACCGGTTGTATTGGTGAGGAAACCCGTCAAAAACAGAATGTGCTTGGATTTTCGGAAAGTCAACTCCGTAACAAAGAAGGATGCGAGTCCAATTGGGCATATAGAAGGTTTGTTAGCACGACTTTCAGAGACACGCTATATTTCTAGCGTGGATTTGAAAGATGCGTACTGGCAAGTACCGTTGGAGGAGATGTCAAGGGAAAAAACTGCATTTTCTATACCAAGTCGTCCACTATACCAGTTCAAGGTGATGCCGTTCGGACTCTCCAATGCCGCTCAGAGTTTGACAAATCTCATGAATAAAGTGATCCCGTCCAACTTGAGAGATCAAGTTTTCATTTATTTAGATGACCTGTTGGTCATTTCCAAAACATTTAAAGAACATATTGCTGTTTTAGAAGTTGTAGCAAAGAGGCTAGACGAGGCAGGACTTACAATAAATGTGGAGAAGTCACGCTTCTGTTTCGAAAAACTGCAATATTTAGGTTATGTCGTAGGGCGTGGCTGCCTCAAAGCAGACCCGTCCAAAATTTCTGCAATTCTCGATTTCCCGGTACCAACGACTGTACGTCAAGTACGTCGATTCCTTGGAATGGCTGGTTGGTGCCGGCGATTCATCGAAAATTTTTCTGAGGTAGCCGGACCGATGTCCGACACGCTCAAGAAAGTGACAAAATTTGAGTTCAACGAACAGGCGTTGGAAGCCATTCGTAATTTTATGCGACGCTTCAGCCACTGGAACCAGGTGTGTTCTATGTCAAAGAGATGAGACTGGCGCAGAATATCCCATTTATTACTATTCCCAGAAGTTAAATAGTGCGCAACGTAACTATTCAGTTACGGAGCGAGAATGTCTCGCGGCCGTAAAAGGCATTTATAAGTTTAGACCATACATTGAAGGTTACAGGTTCTTGGTGATCACTGATCATGCGAGCCTGAGATGGTTGATGAGTCTTAAGGACCCAACCGGACGTCTAGCTCGGTGGAGTTTGAAGCTTCAAAGCTTCGAATTTTCGGTGGAGCATAGAAAAGGAACTTTAAACGCTGTGCCCGATGCCCTATCCAGAGTGCATGAAGTGGAGGCTTTGCGTTTGTCTTCCTTAGAAATGCCCATCGAAGATTCAAGTCCATCTAAAGTGTTACATCTTGATTTAAAGGATCCGTCTTTCAAGTCGGAAGAATACCTTCAAATCATCGAACACGTTAATAAAAATAAAGATCGTCTCCCTGACTTGCAAGTATCTGATGGTTTCATATACAAGAAAGTCAGGCACGTGACAGGTAATCCGATTCAAGACGATTTGGCTTGGAAGATATGGATTCCATCGCAGTTGGGCGAAAAGTTGATAATTGCGGCTCATTGCCCGCCTCAGTCATCGCATGGTGGTATCACCAAGACCCTCCATCGTCTTCGTAACCAATTCTATTGGCCAGCAATGGCAGCTCAAGTTAAAATGTATGTAAATAATTGCGAAATTTGCAAAACTACTAAGGCACCAAATTCTGTTCTTAGAACTGAAATGGGAAAAGGTTTTGAAGTGGAAAGACCTTTTCAACATATATATATAGACTTCCTAGGTCCATATCCTAGATCCAGAAGGGGGAATACCTTCATAATCATAGCATTGGATCAATTAACAAAATTTGTGTTCATTAAACCTTTGAAAAAGGCCACTACTTCAGAAGTAGTAAAATTTTTAGTGGACGATATCTTTCTGATATTTGGCGTTCCGGAGAGTTTATTATCGGATAATGGCTCGCAATTTATTAGTAATGATTTCAAAACATTCCTAGAAAATTTTGGAATAAATCATGTTAGGACAGCCGCATACGCTCCTCAAGCGAATGCTAGTGAGCGAGTAAACCGCTCTATTTTAAGTGCAATACGAGCATATATCGATACCAAATAACTTAACTGGGACGAACATCTATCATGCATTAGTAGTGCTTTACGCACCTCTCTGCATAGTGCAATCGGCATGACCCCATATGAAGCTCTGTTCGGTCAACGTATGATAGAACATGGGGCCGACTATGCATTGTTGAGAAAATTAGGTGGACTTAACCAGTCCGAGATCGATTGGTTGCCCAAAACAGCCAGAATGAATATCCTTCATGCTTATCTTAAAACGGCGCTTAACCAAGCACATGATAACTATGAGAAGATATATAATCTCCGAAGTAGGGCAATTACATTTAATGTAGGTGACGACGTTTTCCGTCGTAATTTCGTGCTAAGTGATGCAAGCAAGCATCGAAATGCAAAGTTGTGTCCTAAATTCGTGAAAACTAATGTAGTGAAGATTGTAGGTAACAACCTATACAAAGTCAAAAATACTAATGGTTTTGAGTCTGTAGTTCATACAAAGGACTTGCGTAAATGAAGCAATTGAAAAAGTCATAGACGATTTCTTTTGTGGAATTTGTTTTTTTTTTGCGTTGATAAGAGTCATCGCCAGCTGCTCAGCCTGTGCATGAGACACATGGGTCGTGGGTAGCGATTAATCAATCTGTAGTTAAGTGAAGAGTACATACGACAAACAATGTTATTGGTAGCGATTTTCTTTTCCATCTTCAATATACCTGTTGGCACCAGGTAAATTGAAGAAGTTTTGTAGGAAAATCCACTTCACCACCTATTATAGTTGGCTTACGAAATTCATATTAAACTTTCATACACGTATGAATATCAGCTGGTATAAAGTCATTAAAACGAACCAACTTGAAAATTTTATGTACCTATAAAATATTCTCACAAAGCTATAAAAGTTCTTTCCGAAAGGGAAAAATTTAAGGAAAGTGAGTCTAGGGAATTAGAAAAGGGCACAAAAGCTATTCCCATGATAATTGAGCAAACTACCCAGTACACCAACCTTTCTCCTAACTACTATAGGAACCGCAAAACAACCACCTACTGATAGGCAGCAGAAATTAGTTAGCAAAACATCCCTCACGCAATAGGAAGAATAAAATGTCTAACCGCTTATGTGGAATTCTGCCGAAAAGAAATGTTATTGTAAAAAAATTGAACACATAAATGCTTAGCTAGATCAGAAACAAATTAAAACATCTTTAGTTAGAGAAATATCAAATCATAACAAATGTAGAGCCAAAAGGATTTATTTAATACAATTTGATACTGCACGTATCAAAACGACAAGAAACGTATTAACGATAGAGACAAAATATACGAAAATATAGGAGCGAAATAATTTGCCGAAAAAGAACATAGGAAAATTAATGTAGGTAATTATTTATATTTCTGTTCAGGAGTAACATCTGAACATAGACAAATAATTCATGTCCTGACCTGATAACAAACATTGTGTCGAAGGCTAACCAACAGTCTAATAAAAGTCAAAATAGTTACACAAAATGATATAGACATAAGAATATTACTTACCCAAATAAGACCATTTAGCTGATTAAACGCACATGAAGAAATTATGTATACTTACCTGCATATATACTTACGTCATCTTCTAAAAATAAAACTCCAAGATGTACCTAAAAATAATAAAACAAAATTTCATACTTACCCAACACACACAATTCATAACAAAATAAATACATCAGTCCGTCCGAACACTACCTACCATAAAACACAATTGAAAGAAAAAAGACAATATCTTAATAATTTACCGACATTCATAATCCCCTTAGAAGAAAAGAGTAAAACAATAAAATCCTAAGGAGTCGCAAAAATGGATGAATCATGCTAAGAATAAATTGCATGTAAACGCAATTTTTTATTTATTTAATTGATTTGGTATACTTTCACATTAAGAAAACAATATTCTTTTAAGAAGTGAAGTTTTAAAGTGAAGTTAATGATCTACAATTATTCATAAAAGTAAAATTAAATTGAGCTTACAATATTATAACAAAAAGGAAAAGAAAAAGAGCTATATTAAAACAAATTTATAGAAGAAACAAAACCAAGAAAAAAAAAAGCAAGAAAAAAGCATATGGGATACACACCTCTCTATAAAATAAAAAAAAAAACAAAAAGAAGATTAAATATATAGAACAAAAAAAAAAAAAAAAAAAAAAGCCGTTTTGAGTTAAAAAGAACCGTAGCTCAGACCGAAACCTATCAGTGCCACCAAACTCCCGAACATGCCTTGGTAAAGAATTCCATGAGCGGATAGAATTAACAAAAAACTGCCTTTCAGAAATAAGGCAGCAGTAACGGGGATGTATGAGTTGAAGAGATCTTCTTGAGGTACCAAAACGTAGCTTGTTAAACAGATAACTAGGTTGCGTAGTTTGAATCACATTAGAGAGCAAAAGAAGTGATCTATAACGTATAAGATGATCATATGACATATTGTAAAGCAATTTGGAAAAATGAGAAATTCTTTCAAAACGTTTTACATTGAAAACGTAACGTGCAATGTTGTTAAAAGCGACGTTTAATTTTCTCTTGCTGGATGAATCGCAATTGTTAAAAAGTTCACAACCATAATTAAGATTAGGAATGATGAGCGTCCTTGCAATTAACATACGTGTTTTTAGGGGCGTATAATGATGAGACAACCAGAGCTGGCGTAGCATTCCATAGACTTTTCCAACCGCTGTGTTTATGTGATTGTTCCAGGAAAGCGTCCTATTGAATACAATACCCAGGTTTCTCGTGGTTTCGACGTATTCAATTTTAGAGCCCCGAAGCATATTGTCAGGAAAATAGGAAAGATCAAAATGTTTTCTACCAACAACGATGCATTTTGTTTTTAAAGGGTTTAAGCAGAGCCCATTCTTTTCAGACCAACTAGATATTTTGTCTAAGTCCTTGTTGACCGCATCTGCACAGTCTTCTAGCATTCCAAGTGAGCAACTTTTATACAACTGAACGTCATCGGCATACATATGAATAGAAGACGAAACTATAGACGGGATTTCATTAACATATAGTGAAAACAAGAGTGGTCCGAGAATAGAACCTTGTGGAACTCCCCTACCATTGGGGAGAAAATTTGACGATTTATTGCCTAAAGAAACAGTTTGCATTCTGGAAGATAAATAAGAAGACATAAGTTTTACTGCTGAAATAGAGAAACCATATAATGTTAAAAGTTTATTACAAAGATTGGTGTGATCAACTGTGTCGAAGGCCTTAGAGAAGTCCAACAACACTAAGAATGTTATTTTGTCTTCATCTAAAGATTCTCTGATATTGTCTACGACATTAATAACTGTAGAAATACAACTATGGTGTTTCCTAAACCCTGATTGTAACGGAGAAAGCAAATTATTATCGTTAATAAAAATGTTGATTTGTTTTTGAAGTATTTTTTCAAACACCTTTGACAAGAAAGGTAGAATAGAGATAGGTCTATATTCCATGCTGAAAAGACTTTTTTAATAGGTATTATCTTGGATTTTTTCCATTGATGAGGATAAATACCTTTTGTTAGAACGCTATTAAAAACATGTAATAATGCTGGAAGAATAACGGGAAGAATTATTTTGACGAACTTCGGATGAATTCCATCAAAGCTACAAGCATTCGACTTAACAGATAATAAACACTCTATAATTTCGGAGCTATCTATACAAGAAAATTCAAAGGAGCCACCTGTTAAGGGTCGCTCGTGTACTTCAGATGGATGTAAATTTTGTGCATTCAAAACAGGAGAAGAAGAAGTAACAAAACTTGTATTTAATACATTGAGGTCCAGGCTAGTCTCAATATTCTGCCTGGTTTTGCCAATTCCAAGCTCTTTCAGGTTACGCCAAAGCTGCCTGCCCTGTATCATTGGATTAATTTTATTTTCGTAATATTTCTTTTTAGCCAACCTTATTTAATTTACCACTAGATTGCGCAAGGAACGATAAACTTGAAAATGGACATCAAGCCTATAGCGCTTCCAGTCATGATAGGCTCGGTTACGTTCTGCGATATTGTGACGAATTTCAGCAGAGAACCAGGGACAAGAACCATGTTTCACTCGGCCTACTTTTATTGGTACGTGAGTATCAAAAAGGACACAAATGTTTTTATTAATAAATTCAACTTGATCATTTACCGAAGTCATAAAAAACACATGGTCCCACTCAATAGTTCTAGCCTCAGACTCTAACTGATTATAGTCGATATTAGGAAAATCTCGGTATTCATAATTTAAGATAGGACTGCTCACAGAAAAATCAAAGATCATAAAAATGAGGTCATGCTTTGAAAAAGCAGAGGCTGACAACTGATTGTACAATAAAACACTGTTTAGGTTATTGACAAAAAAGACATCCAAAAGAGTACTCGAATCCTCAGCAAAATGAGTTGCGCTACTTGTGTTCACTGGGAACAAATCGAGAGAACTCATACCATCGATCATGTTTACTTCTACCAAAAGGTTACTATTTAAATCGCCACATACAATTATTTTTAGATAATTTGATGAGATAGATTCCAAAATCGTGAAAATTGGAGTTGGATCAATGTGTTTGTTTGGTCTATAGATAGACCCAATAAGTAGATTACCAGATGAAGATTTTACATCAACAAAAACGTAATCGATTTCACTTCCCGTCATAGACTTGCACTTTAAAGAACAACTCAAACCTTGCTTAACGTATATCGCAGCACCTCCACCCACTCTTCCTATTCTATCACCGCGAAAAATTTTGTATCCATTTACTTTATATATCTCATCTTTCACATTATTACGAAACCATGATTCTGAAACACAAATGACGTCCACCACAGAGCCTTCAAAAATATCTCTGAACTCATCTAATTTCGGTAACAGACTTTGCGTATTTAAATGACACACCCGCAAACCATTCATTTGGTTACCCAAAACATTAATCATTAATAGCGAAATTTCATTAAATCTACCTGCCATGGAATTTGCAAGATCATAATTCGATTGCATATATGCTGTAAATTAATAAAAACAATGGGAACGACATGAAGAAAGAGTTAAACGGCAACGAAAAGATCAAAGTATAGGCTACTTTCCATACATATCGGCTAATTAAACTATAGAAGAAAATTAAAAGATACAAAAGAAAAAAAAAGAAAACAGAGTGAAGAACAAAATCAAAAGGAAAACAAAATTAACAAATAGAGGGGTATGTATGAACAATATAATGACTATACCTTAAAATCTCTATATAAATATCAAAAACTAATAAAATAAATAAACAATTTACTGAAATTAAAATTCAGAAACAATGAACAAATATTTAAAATGTTACTTTAGAAGTTATAAATGGAAAAACAATAGTAATAATAAAAAAAAAAAAAATAATATAATTTATAAAGAATAAAAAATAATAGAACAATATAAACTGATTGCTGATGAAGGAGTAAAGTTGAAATCATCTTTGGAGGCTGGCAATATCATATAGTTTGTCGATGTTATTTACTTCGACTGCGTTATCATTCGAGTGACGTTTAACAAAAACCTTTCCGCGCATTGTAAACACCGAAAAAATGTGTTTTTGTTTTTTTAATTGCAGTGCTGTATGAAGAATATTATTATTTTTCTTAGTGACGCACTCACGCAAGAAAACCGTAGATTCAGAGTCTAATCCAAAATCGTGTAAGTTTAATTGTTTATTAATTTGCTTTCGGTAACGTGCGACAGTGGTCAGTAAATGATTTCTATCATAAGCAGATTGAAACTTTATTATGATGGCGGTGTTTTTATTGTTATTCTGCCGTGTGCGAGTACGGAATATTGTATTTATTTTTGGCGGTTCTATCTTCAGCACTTGGCACAAGTGATTGAAATAAGTTTTAATGTTTTCATTTTGTATGTGCGGGATTCCAAACAGCACCGCATCTCGTGAAATATTTTTATCTTCGAGTTCTTCTTGGTTGGTTCTCAGATCATCGAATTGTGAACGTAGGTCACTGATGCTTGAGTGGGTTGCTGCCATATCTATGCTTATTTTTGATAGTGATGATTGTGTTTGATTTAAATTCGATTTAATAATGTTTATTTCATTTGTTGAAGTAGATTGAATATTTTCTAATTGTTCGACTTTCGCGTTGATAACTGAAATGGATTTGTTAAGTTCGGCGAATCGCACATCAATTTTTTTCGCGAGTGTATCATTATTTTCTTGTATTTTTTCTGTTAAAAATGAAATAATAAGCTCACTTTGGCATTTTAATTTGTCATCGATTTTTTTTAATAAGACATCTTCATCAATAGCCATTTTTTTTGATAATTGAAAAGGCGAATCAATGGATGTTCGAGGTGAGTTTTCACTTTCCATTTTTGAGTTTGAGTTTGACCTAGTCCGTTTTGGTTTTTGGTTGGACATGATTTAGGTTAGGTAGGTATAAAGCAGAGATAAAGAACAAAGAAAAATTGAATAGAGAAATTTTCACTTAAAAATGATTATTAAAATTTAATATTTTGATGTGTTTTCTGTGTCACTGTCACTTGTATATTTGTTCTCAATAGAAAAAAAAATGTCCACACATAAGAGTAATTACAAAAATTCGAACACATGTAAACAAATACGTCGATCCTCGAGCATAAAATAAAAGATGGACGAAATTAAAATTCGAGTATCTAAAATCTTTCCAACAAGAGCAACAACAACAAGTACTCTTTTAAGAGATTAAATCGCCAAACCGCCAAAAAAAGTAACAACGTAGATGCTCTGTCGTACGTAACGTGCGACGTAACTGAGCCGAACATCGTCATTCGATTTTTCCAATTCAACGCAGTCAGTTGACCAGGCAGGAAAAGAAAGATTAATTTTACAAAAACTACAGAAAAATTATAAAAAGTAAAGAAAATATTTAAAGTGCAGTAAGTGAATTATTCATACATTTAAGGTAAGTCAAATTTCTTATATGTATTCCTTCGGAAATAACAAATTACGAAGATGACCAAATAAGCCAAAAAAAAAATGTGTAAAGAAATGTTGATAAAGAAAATTCCACGTGGGCGTACCACATTTCTTTTGTACGAACGATTTCTGTAGAAAAGCATACAAGGGTGATAAACGAGGAAGCATCTAGGTGTGTTGATCAGACAAAAGTTGCCCCAGCATTCTCAGTTGGTCGATCGCCAGTCAAAAACACGCCACCCCAAAAACATCCTCGTTAAAATCCTAAGTAGTCCACAAAAGCTGCAACTAAAGAAAAGGAATCCCACACAGAAAGACAACGTGGTAAAGACAGAATTCCACCCTAAAATACGTCAGCAAATTGTTCGAAAAGAAAGCAGTAAAACCAGGTAAAATACAGAAATTCCAATATGAAAATTTTTATAACCAAAATTCATAATTTAATCGAAATAAAAATCCAAAAATTAAACGACGCATATACATACAGTATGCAGTTAAGCTGCAGAAGTTTTTTTTTGTCATCGGACGAAAATCTGTATACCAAAAATACGAAAAATACAAAAAAATATATATAAAGAAGACACCATCATGTACTTCAAATTATAAAAAAAATGTCTTTTATCGAAAACTAATTTTTCTTTTGTTCTTTTTTATAAAACAGATACGCACCGAGTGGCAAACGACAAGCAATCCAAAGCAACGTGCGATACACGGATCAAAAAATTGTATTGCCCTTGGAAAGTACCTACCACTCGGATCGCGTCATCTGGTTTTCACCGGGGAGCGCATAAGTAAAAATTCAGAAAATCATCTCTGAAGCAAAAATCTTTGTGCAGAGCGATAAGCACATGAGATTAATAACTACACGTAGGACCCGACTTAACATCGTGGGAATCGCAGATTCATGCCAAGTGTAAAAATCATCAAAAACTTATTCAGCAAAAGCAAAATCATCAAGTTCAACAGTTATAACGTACCCTTGCTGGAGTCATCTTTAAGCAAGATGAATAAAAGTATATGTATATAAAATATGGATGAGGTATGACAGTTAAATATATTTATTATAACAGTGAATTAGGTAGCAGTTTTAATGATAGCAGTAAATTATATACAGTAATATATACCTTTGAACCTAAGTGAAATCTTATCCCACACAAAAAAAAGTGGGCAATATAAAAATTCCTTTATAAATTACAATTTATAATAGTGGTGCATTTAAAAAAAAAATTTAGGCAATTTTTGGCCTATGAATATATTTGGTCAGAATATAACACTGACTACACAATCGATCCGCCAAGATACTAAAGAAACATTTGTAAAGTATCTACAAACATAAAGAATTGATAAACTGAGTATATAGTATTTTCTATGGTTTCGAAAAATAATATGTTGAAAAACCATATATTATAATTCTGATCCTATCGTAAAGGAAGTTACTTATACCTATAACGTCGAAGTGTGAGAATCTTGCCTGTGTTAAAACAACACCCAGTCATAAAAATAAAAATAAAATAAAATAGATAGCTATTTGAAAAACCTAAATCGAAATTTAACAATAAAACACTTACCACTTACCTACGTACCTACCTGATGATATTTAGTCCGTGTCACGAAATCTGAAAAGATAAATAAAAGATAAAAATAAAGTAAACTATAAATTGGTCAAATCGTCTGTCTGCAAACAAAAATAAAATTCGGTAATTTTGTTAATAATTTATAGTAAAAATTAAAAGTGTACTTACTTAAAGTGTCAGTGCAATAAGGATGCAAATATCCATCTAGAAAAGAAATTAAAGAAAATATTTGTAAAAAGGATTTTATCTAAGTCATCGATAGAGGTTTTGTATACTCATCTAATGTGCCTATCGAAAACTTGGATCAACTCCATGTAAATTTTATTTGAGTCAAGTGCTGAAAAGAATGCAAATTAAATTAAAGTTTTTTTTTGTTGTATCGAAGTGCGTAAGTGATTTTAACATTTGACAAAAGAAATGTTAAGGTCAGTTACAACTTTTGAAATTTAATAACGAAACTTACCACATCAAGTAACTGCACTAAAGTTTAATTTTTTTTTGTATAACATAAACATAATTTTTTTTTGAAGTCAAGAATAAAAATTTAAAGTCGTTTCAAAATCTTATTGAAGATTATAACAAACATTTTTTTTGGGATTACGTTTTAATCTCAGTCGTTAATATAAACGCAGTATACCTACGTAAATTTACCCACTGGTCCATCCCTGAAAATTTCTGAAACCTGAAAAATTGAAAAAAGAAAAGAACCTGAAAACTTAAGTAAAGATTAATGAGTAACGTAACTGATGATATCTATCTTTTCATCTGGTTATACATTGGTAGGGTGCACTCTCCCTTCGTCGAACCATTTTGCCTGCATTTTTTATAAATATATTGATTTTAATAATTAATTTGTTTTTATATTGAATAAATTTTATAAATTTTAACCCATCGTTTGTTTCAGCTAAGGTAAGGTTTGGATGTACCTACCGACTTGTGAATGATCCTTCAGATCCAAACATTTTTAATTTTTTTGAACTTTTAATTATTGAAACATTTTGATAAATTCTTCTTTCAACTTTTGGGTGGGACACTTGTACAGTGGAGGCGTCCTACGCATATTTTGTCCGTTTTGAAATTCTGAGAAATCAGAATTTTTACGTTTTACATTTGTTTGTTTGAAAACTTAGTATCGTATGAAAAATAGGTACTTACCTATTCGCGTTTAGCTCGTGTATAAAAATAAAACTAATGAAAATTAGTCGCGTTTGGTATCAGTTAGTCCTTTTAATCTGGGATCGTAAAGCGTCGACCTTATCTGAGATTGTGTGAGCAACCTATAGATAAGAGGCCTAAATAAAGATTATTAAGGAAGCGAACGATCCATGGAGACGTTTTACAAATCGAGTTAGGCTATTGTGTTACAAGCGGTTATTCGTCGGAATAAATCGTTTCCTGTCACGATAGAGGGATAGTGATTCGAATCACTAATCCTCGAAAGGATATTTCTGAAAACATAAATTATATTTTTTTATGTTGACAGAATTTTTTTTTTCTTTTGATGAATTCAAGAAAGAGCCTCTTTTCTTTTTTTTGTTTTAGACTCCACGTCTTATTTTTGGATCTTTGGAACAGGTTCCATTGATTTTTGTTTGCAATTCTCATACAACGTCCGAATAGATAGAGTAAAGTAAAAGAAAATTTTTAATTTAGTTTGGAATCTTAAAAATTAAAGTTTGAGAATTGTAAATCGAATAAAGTTTTGAAGAGAGTAAATAAATATTAAGTTTATTAAGAATTTGGTTATAAATTGTATAGATACTTCTTATCAGATTAAAGTCAAGAAATTCAATTTCATAAATTATTTTTAAATTTCTGATAGGGATTTAATTTTGAATAAGTATCGAAGGTTAAATATTGTTAGTTTTAGTTTTTTTATATGAAATACAAATGTTTAGAATTTTTATAAAGTCAATCATTTGGGTTTCAATCGTCATCAAGTTATGACGAAAGCTGTTGTCCGTCCTGGGAAAATCATGAGGACTTAAAGCTTTAGTGAAGAGACGTGGCTGAGGCCAAGTCAATGTGAAAGAGGCAACGATAACGCAACAAACATACGCAACCATATGAAAACTACGTAAAGTTCATTCCATTCTTCTACAATATTAGTTCAATCGCGGGATATTTTCACACTAGACTTGTACCAGTGAAAGTATCAATGGGTAGTGTTCTTGAAGGACTAGTCTCTGACAAGACACTTAGGTAGGGAAGCGTGGTACTTAAGGGAAATAAACATCACCTGATTTCCCAACACAATAGGGCCTTAGAAAAATTCCAAGGATGAAATAAGGTATAGGTTGGGTAGGGTTAGGCAATCCTTAGAGATTATACCATCAACATCTTGACATTCTGTTAACACTCGTGCTTCCACCAAAAAATTTTCTATCATTGTTCTTGAATTCTATCAATCCACTCCACTCTCAACTCGGCCCCTTTGCTTTTCAGCATAGCTTTTTACAAATTTAATAGAGTCAACATTCAGCAAGACTCCAGGTCTAATAGATGTGACACCGACTTTCGCTCCTGCAGCACCACCCACTTCCCTGAACCGACGTGTTCGGCCCCGGCGAATTTTGCAGACCTGAAGCAGCGGTGTAGCGATAGTCACCCTATTCATCCAGGCTTGGACGTGCCCTATCTTTTGAGAAGGTACTAAAAGTTGGTGGGATAAATAGGTTTCGGATTCGTTTATAGAGAAGTTGTTGTAGCAGGTAATTTTGAGATATGTTTCGAGATCTATTGGGAATGATAGGTAGAGGAATTAAAAGCTCTTCTTAAAACTTTACAATACTATCTCAGAATTCTTGCTTCAATCACGTTCTCGTGTTTTCGGAGTCAGATCAAGTTATTTCCAAGACAGTATAAGGTAGATGGAGTACTATTTTAGAATTCTTTGGAGATCATCTGACTGTGCCAGATCGTAAATCTGACGTAAGGTTTATCGATCCGTGGTGTCTTTGAGATACGTATATTACACCAACATACGTTGAGAAGTACTCGACTGTGAGAAGAGGGCGAAGAGATCTTTCGTATCGTCTACCACTGTCGAGTGGTGAACGATCGCCAGCATCACTTCATCCCCTGCTTTTCTCAGCCGACTACAATCTCAATTATTTTTATGGAGTAGGATCCGAATAGGGATTTTTCTCGTCCGCTACCGAAATGAATAAGCTAAAATAAGAAATATAGTGCATCTGAGACATAGGTAACAATTTAGTGAAACTTCACCTAGTGTTTAGGGTTTTCTGGTCTTTCTGGTCTTTTGGGACTTTTTAGTCAACCGACCTTCTCAGTCATATTCACCACCCAGTTCCTTTTTATTAAGAATTCTTATAATTAATTTTTAATTCATATTTGGGATTAACTCGAAATTAAATCATTTTTAATTGATTTTTATTTTTCCCAATCAAAATCTCAAATATGGGTTAATGATTAATTATTTTTAAATTTTTTTTTTTCGTAGCGGGAACATCCCATTCTTCCCGTTACAGTTTCCGTTATGATCTAATGGATGATCGTGTCGTTAACATCTAATGGATGATCGTGTCGTTAACACCCCTCCTTCTGTAGTAATAAACTATGCTAGTTCCTATGACCGCTGTAATGACCATTAAATGACGTGATGATGGGACCATTTGATGCTTAAATTAGAAGTTGTTCTATTAAATTGATGTTAATGAATTTAAGGTTCTCGTCAAGTGATTCGAAATAATTTTTAATTTCATATTTGGTATATGTTTTAAGATAATTTTGTATTAGTGATGTTGGGTTGTCGTAAATTTTGCCATCAATAATTGTTGTTTCGTTGAGAAAGCTGATTAGGTAAACTCCATTTATTGTTGTGTTGTCCACAATGTGTTCTCCGGATAAAAAAAATTGCTTCATCTTTAATAATTTCTAAATCTAAATTTTTTTCTCTTATTTTATTACAAATAGCTTTTTTGTTATTTAATAAATTTGACAAACATGTCTCATTATAAGCTAATTTACAAAATGTATATCTTAATTCTATTTTACAATTTTGAATATTTGTATATTCGTTTTCACATTTGGAAATTTCTTTATTTATTAAAAGTTTTCCATCTGCTTGGCTTATGGCCCTTGCTTCGTAAAGCTTACAATTTTTTATTATTATTGGATATTTAATGAAAATAACAATTAAATCTTCATTTTGAACAAATTTGAACTCTGAAACGTCTATTAAGTCTGTAATAGTCATGTAAATGTAAGTAGTAAAATTAATGTTGCAGTTTGTATTTTTCTGAAACAGTAAAAGTTTATAAGAGATTCAGATGGCCAGTTATTATTTTTAATGCCTGAATCGAAAAGCGTGGTATGTGTAACTTTTTATAAGAAGAAACGAAACTATTTACCTTGACAATATCATCAACAACAACATCTGGATTCAACCGCGATATAAAAATATACATAAGCTTAGGGACAGATAGGTCTAGGACAAGAATCTGTTGATACAATATGATTTGATATGGTTTCACAATCCATATCGCCATCTGTATAAGTTGAAACAGGTGAATCTGAAGCATTAAAACGCCTTGAATTACTTCTGAGTTGTGAGATTGGTATGCTTTGGGTATTGTATTTTTAACCACTAATTTGTCTCTTCCCCTTTTTTACCTTTTTTAACAACCTTTTTTAACATTGAGACTGCAGCACTTAAATTTGTTAGCAAGTCATCAAATTCTGCAGACAGTTTCAATATATTTCTTTTAAGGAATTCATCTTGAAAGCAAGCTGCGAAAGGGATTTTTTGCGGAAGTCGGTGCAATACAAAACGGCAATTTTAGAAATTACTATTTTTTTAATAAATGCATTTGGGAAACCATTTGGCGTGGTAAAGATCACCACAGGGCCCGAAACAAGCATACTGAGACTGAGCCATAAGGGCAAGCTGTAGCACAGCAAACTTTGATCGCAAAATAAAATAAAAAAATATAGAAAAAACAGAGAAACAAAAGGACTTTTATTTTAATTTTTACTTAAGTATGTTCAGAATCTGGTTTGCTCAGCATAAATTAGTAATCAGTTCAAAAACTTAACTAATGTATTACAGTTTATCAAGCTTAAAATACACTGTACCTGGTTTTTATTACCTTTCATGATTGTCAAAGATTCAGTTTGAATTTGTGCGATTGTGAAGTATCTTCGTTCCCTAGTATTCGTATTCACGATAATTATAATATTCGTAGCAATTATTTGGCTTTGGTGAATGTTCCTCAATTCCGTACCACTGCGTATCCAAACTTTTATAATATATCATCAGGCAGATTGTTAAATTAATTACTGCTGGCTCTAAGAACGGAGATATCTTTTTTTTTAATTTTTTAATGGTTTAAAATTGTGGCTTAACAATTGTGATCTTGCATGTTTCAAATCAATTATTAGCTGTTCTGTTCAGTACTTGATTTTTTATGAATTTCTTAAGCTTTAAGCGTTATTGGTTTTGTTCTCTTTAACTTTTTTTTGCCAAAAAGAATGTTATTTTGGATTTACAAGAATTGTCATTATTATTATTTTCTTTTTCTCTTTTGTTATTTTTCTATTTATTTTGAAGGACCAGCCCACGCAATTTTATAGATATTCGGCCATATTAATAAAAAAAACATATTTGATTTTTTTATTCATAAGTTAGTTAACACAGATTTTCATAACTTATCCCTTTAATAACTTTTCTTATTAATAAACCAATAATAATTTCTCGTTCCGTTACCGTTTTTATTTTTCTTTTCTCTCACTTTATTTATCAAATTTTACTAAAATTATAAGAAAAGTACTAAAATTAAAGAAATTCGTGTCATAAAGTTATTCTTTTCTTGTCCTACTGTATTCGGTGAGTAAAATTTATTTTGTTTTTATTTCATTTTTCGGGGGTATGACACATTTATTAATTGAAATTACGAGTTATTTCGTGTGTTAGCGATAACTCATTGATATTTATTGCTATTTGGTGTTTATTAATAGGGAGGATAAGGTATTTTGTTTTGAAGGGGCGTTTATCACAATTTATTATTAAATTTCAAATGCTCCTAAGATTCTCCTTCTTATTATAATTTGTTTTAACTTGGATGCAGTATATTAACAAATTGTGACAAATTGTGAGAAGAAGCTTTTAACAAATAACATAAAATAAAAAAATAAATTATTATCGCTAAAATAACTTTAATTAATTAAAAAAATTAATAGAAAATAAAAGATAAATTGCAGACGATGGGATGCAAACATACGCAGCGAAAGTCTGAAAAGTAAGTTTTATACAATTGTGCCACCGAGCTCCTTCAAAATCTAATCGCAGAATTTAGTAAATTAATATAAAATAAATAAAAAAATTAAGTGAATAAATCTCAAATTAAGGGAATCTTAACGTGTTAGTGCATACGACTTCGAAGACTGAGCAAATCTGATATGCTTGGGTTAGAATCCTATTAGTCCGATAGCTTATACAGCAAATTTTTTTGTAGTTGGTTAATTTGGCATTGCTATGAAGAATGGTGGTAGTTAGCTGCTCCGCGAGCAGTACCTTGAACCATAGAATCTGCTCAAAGATGTAAAAAAATGTTAAATTGAATCAAACCGCCAAAGCTGAAATTTGTTTATATGATAGCTGATATATTATTTAACACAAAAATAATCGTCAGCCAGTTGTATCGCGGTACTAAGACTGTCAGGTGACGTACTGAATCGCGCAAGTACAGAAATATGACCCAACATGCAACGCACAGAAAACTACGTCCATTGAAGTAAAATTCATAAAAGAAAAAGATGTTACTATAGAGTAAAACAACAAAGGGTATTGGAATATTTATATTTTGTTTATTAGAGTGTATAACGTTAATTATGCTATACATCCAATGATAGCTTTGTTGGCGTACGAAAGTAAAACAGTTTTCATTCGATTTCATACGTTTACTTCACCCCAAAAAGCTTTCGTGTTTTTAGAGCTGAACGAAAAATAAATACAATTATATTATTCTTTCGTTCATTTATTTGAAAGTCTCTTGACCCACTGAAATTTCATCTGGCAAAAACTTGAAGCTGCCGAAATTTAATGTCGTTTATAAAAGTAAACAAAAATATTCTAATCAAAAGTAAACAAAAATCGAAATGTATGAAAAATTGGAATAACTCCTCTAATAAAACTGTTTGAAATGCAAATGAAATGCATTTGATTAATGTTTGAGCAGTTTGTTTTAATGCAAGCAATTTTTGTTTCGACAAGAAATTCACACTTGACGTTTCTCAAGAATTTACACAAAAAGCGTTGGCTTACTTTCCGGTAAGTGAGAGAGATTTTACTCTCGTTTGAGAAATTTTGACAGTCATCATTTTTTTTGAACAAGAACGCGAACAAAGCTAATGTTTGATAGATTTTCAGGAAACAATATCTGACGTTCCTAAATTGCAAAATCTTAAATTAATTGATGTGTTTAAAAAATACGAAGATTTTAAAATAGAAATTTTGCAAGGTGGCTATGGAAAAACTGCTCAGTATTACGTTATGTATATTAATCTAACAGATAATTATTTTATGCTAAACCGAAGTATTTAAATGGGAGATTTCGAATTATTTGAAAATTTGATAAACGGCCCTTTGAAATATTGCGGTCTTTAGATAAATTTATTATTATTATGCGATAGTCCTTTAACGATCAGTTACTAGCATCGGTTGATGATATAACCGTTCAGGTTTAGTTCGGATACCGGTAAAAGATACAATTAAAAATACAAAAAATTGTAATAATAAATTTATGTGTATGTTCATATATTTAGAGATAGTAAAGAAGACATCATTGGTGCTTCTGATGATAAAAGCGAATCGGATAGCGACACAGAAATTTAAACTGCTATAATAGCTGATATAATGTTTTTAATTCAAATAAATTGTTAAATGATTTTGTATCTATACATTATGTACCTATTTCATTTTTATATTTCGTCATTTTAAGCTAATAAATTTCACTGAAACTGTTATGGAACGATTGCCTTTTAAAAAGAAGCATAATATGCTCGTTTGGGTTATATTTTTAAACAGAAAATAGTGACATATCAAAAATATTGTATAACCAAAAGTTAATAAATGTTTTATACAATTCAAAAAATAATCTGATGACTATCATATTTCTATATATTTGCGCAATTCAGTACGTCAGCTGCCGGTCCAAGTACCGCTATAGAACCGGCAGACGATGACGATTATTTTTGTGTTAAATAATAGGCGAGTTTACAATTCTAATAAGAAATTGTTCAGGCTCAGTTTTTTGACAGCAATAGTGTAAAATTTTACTGAGAAATTTTGTTTATATTTCTGAGCACGCGGAGATTTCGGAGATCTTAGAAATATAAACTGGGCAGTTGTATATCACTTATCATATAACGACATCTCAGTTTTGGTGGAATCATTAAACCTTACACTTTTTTTTTTACATGATGACGTCATCAGCTGAAGTATGTAGTACCGCGCTACAGCCGGCTGACTTGATTTTTTCGATTGCTTATGAGGATGTTGATCAGTATTTTAGACTCAGCTTTGGCGGTTTGATTGAATTTTACATTTTTTTTTACAGCTTTGACAGATGCTTTGGTCCAAGGTAACGCTCGAGTTATGGATATTCATAACTATATATATATATGTATCTATAATATCATCAATGTAATCATAACCTTTTAATTAATATTCATTTCAAATTGAATTATCAGCATATAAGTTCTTTTAATATTCTTTTTTCCTTTCAAACATTATTGCATTTCATTTAAATTTGGTTGTCAGCACATTGTTGGTTTATTTTGAATTGTAAATTAAAACCATTTAGATTCAAGTGTGAGAAGCCTTCTGCATTTCCGTTCTCACACCTTATAATAAATGTATCTATACTTTGTTCTTATTGTCCAGGTTATGAATTAAAATCTCTGTGCATTTGATTGTTGGCTTTGAATCAATAAAGTTGTATTTTTTTTAAAGCTTTGCTTGGTTGTTAACTTAATTGGCGCAGTCGTGCGGTTTTCCTTTTTCACAAAAAAAAACACAACGGTTTATTGTGTAAAATCAAAAAACAATACAGTTAATCGTGTACAACAAAATAGAAAAACACAACGGTTTATTGTGTAAAATCAAAAAAACAATACAGTTAATTGTGTACAATAAAATAGAAAAACACAACGGTTAATTGTGTAAAATCTAAAACACTACTGTTAATTACCACAAACTTGGCTTTAACATTTCGCGATTAAATTGCTTAGTTAAATAAAAAATAAGAAAATCACAACGGTTTATTGTGGATACTTAAAAAAATATTAAGGACATCGGTTAACTGTGAATACTGTGAAAAGGAAATAAAGAACTTACGTAACAACAGAAGTACAATACTTTCATCAAACCAGGAACCTGCTACAACAAAGAAGAACTATAACCAGACCACAGAAATTCAGGATTGGAAACTATGTTCTACTGGATTGTTTTAATGTGAGTTCTGTATTGATGAATATTGTTCATTTCCTTAATCAAATTGCCCTTTAAATTAAGATATAAATATTAAAAAAAATAATTTAAGCCTAGAAATAAAAAAGTTATAAAGTTAGATCTTAAATTTTTTTAACATATGCCTAAAGATAAACAAGTTCGTGTATCTAATACAGCTCCCTACGAATCCAAAATAATTTTGCAAGAAAGTCATATTGACACAGAAACTGAAAACCTTCTAAATCTCTCTGCTAGTAACACAACAATATCTAATCCAACAGCTACAACTGTTCCAGACGTGGACGCTATATTTCAAAGTCTCCGCATTCCGGACGCTATAAAGGACCTACCACACTATGATGGTAACCCTAGGTCATTGTATGACTTCACTAAAAACGTAGAGGAAATATTAGTTTTATTACCACAAATAGATGGGACACCATATGCGAATGTTATTTTACGAGCTGTCCGAAACAAAATTGTGGGAGATGCCAATGAAGTACTAAATATGTATGGCACCCCAACAAATTGGGATACTATAAAAGCCAATCTCATTCTGCATTACGCAGACAAGAGAAATGAAACATCCCTGGTAAGAGACCTTCACGGTCTTAGACAAACAACAGAAACTATTGAACAGTTTTACGCAAAAGTAATAGAATTACTGTCTACGATAGTAAACCATGTTCAAATTCATGAAAAATTACCATCAGTTGTTGCAGCCAAAAAATCTCTTTTTACGGATATGTGTCTAAATACCTTCCTAATCGGATTGAAAGAACCATTAAGTTCAACAATTCGTGCAATGAAGCCTAAATTGCGCAATTCAGTACGTCAGCTGACGGTCCAAGTACCGCTATAGAACCGGCAGACGATGACGATTATTTTTGTGTAAAATAATAGGCGAGTTTACAATTCTAATAAAAAATTGTTCAGGCTCAGTTTTTTGACAGCAATAGTGTAAAATTTTACTGAGAAATTTTGTTTATATTAGATCTTAGAAATATAAACTGGGCAATTGTATATCACTTATCATATAACGACATCTCAGTTTTGGTGGAATCATTAAACCTTACACTTTTTTTTTACATGATGACGTCATCAGCTGAAGTATGTAGTACCGCACTACAGCCGGCTGACTTGATTTTTTCGATTGCTTATGAGGATGTTGATCAGTATTTTAGACTCAGCTTTGGCGGTTTGATTGAATTTTACATTTTTTTTACAGCTTTGACAGATGCTTTGGTCCAAGGTAACGCTCGAGTTATGGATATTCATAACTATATATATATATGTATCTATAATATCATCAATGTAATCATAACCTTTTAATTAATATTCATTTCAAATTGAATTATCAGCATATAAGTTCTTTTAATATTCTTTTTTCCTTTCAAACATTATTGCATTTCATTTAAATTTGGTTGTCAGCACATTGTTGCTTTATTTTGAATTGTAAATTAAAACCATTTAGATTCAAGTGTGAGAAGCCTTCTGCATTTCCGTTCTCACACCTTATAATAAATGTATCTATACTTTGTTCTTATTGTCCAGGTTATGAATTAAAATCTCTGTGCATTTGATTGTTGGCTTTGAATCAATAAAGTTGTATTTTTTTTAAAGCTTTGCTTGGTTGTTAACTTAATTGGCGCAGTCGTGCAGTTTTCCTTTTTCAAAAAAAAAAACACAACGGTTTATTGTGTAAAATCAAAAAACAATACAGTTTATCGTGTACAACAAAATTGAAAAACACAACGGTTTATTGTGTAAAATCAAAAAAACAATACAGTTAATTGTGTACAATAAAATAGAAAAACACAACGGTTAATTGTGTAAAATCTAAAACACTACTGTTAATTACCACAAACTTGGATTTAACATTTCGCGATTAAATTGCTTAATTAAATAAAAAATAAGAAAATCACAACGGTTTATTGTGGATACTTAAAAAAATATTAAGGACATCGGTTAACTGTGAATACTGTGAAAAGGAAATAAAGAACTTACGTAACAACAGAAGTACAATACTTTCATCAAACCAGGAACCTGCTACAACAAAGAAGAACTATAACCAGACCACAGAAATTCAGGATTGGAAACTATGTTCTACTGGATTGTTTTAATGTGAGTTCTGTATTGATGAATTTTGTTCATTTCCTTAATCAAATTGCCATTTAAATTAAGATATAAATAATAAAAAAAAAATTTTAAGCCTAGAAATAAAAAAGTTATAAAGTTAGATCTTAAATTTTTTTAACATATGCCTAAAGATAAACAAGTTCGTGTATCTAATACAGCTCCCTACGAATCAAAATAATTTTGCAAGAAAGTCATAGTGACACAGAAACTGAAAACCTTCTAAATCTCTCTGCTAGTAACACAACAATGTCTAATCCAACAGCTACAACTGTTCCAGACGTGGACGCTATATTTCAAAGTCTCCGCATTCCGGACGCTATAAAGGACCTACCACACTATGATGGCAACCCTAGGTCATTGTATGACTTCACTAAAAACGTAGAGGAAATATTAGTTTTATTACCACAAATAGATGGGACACCATATGCGAATGTTATTTTACGAGCTGTCCGAAACAAAATTGTGGGAGATGCCAATAAAGTACTAAATATGTATGGCACCCCAACAAATTGGGATACTATAAAAGCCAATCTCATTCTGCATTACGCAGACAAGAGAAATGAAACATCCCTGGTAAGAGACCTTCACGGTCTTAGACAAACAACAGAAACTATTGAACATTATTATCTCATTATTCTGCATTACGCAGACAAGAGAAATGAAACATCCCTGGTAAGAGACCTTCACGGTCTTAGACAAACAACAGAAACTATTGAACAGTTTTACGCAAAAGTAATAGAATTACTGTCTACAATAGTAAACCATGTTCAAATTCATGAAAAATTACCATCAGTTGTTGCAGCCAAAAAATCTCTTTTTACGGATATGTGTCTAAATACCTTCCTAATCGGATTGAAAGAACCATTAGGTTCAACAATTCGTGCAATGAAGCCTAAAACGCTTACAGAAGCCTTTAATTATTGTGTTCAAGAACAAAATATGTTTTATATGAAATATTCCATTACTCAAAATAAATTACCATCTCAAAATATGAACAACCAAAATTCTCTGATTAAACCTTCATCGAGTTCTAATTTGTTATTCTCCAGACCTATTAAACCAATCCAACCTAATTTTAATTATTCTTCCCCACAACATCTTTTTAAAAACCTTCAATACAACCAATTACCACAGTATAGACCAATTCAACAGAGTGCTCCAAGATTTCAATATCCACCACAACAACAATTTAATAATAGATTTTTTTTTCCATCAAATAATATGGTTACTCCCAAACCATTTAACCAATTGCAATATAATTCTACTCCTAGACCAAACTTCAATTTCAATAAACCACAAACGAGTTCTTCACCAATGGAAGTTGCAAGAAGCTAGAACGCTTCCAACTCCCGTACAAAATCATACCTATCAAAGGAATTTTTCTCAACCAATACCCAGATATTCAATAAAAGAAGTACATAACGTTGATTATGAGCCAGAAACAAATCATGACTACGATTATTATCAATATTCCAATAACTATACTAATTATGAACCAAATTAAGATTATTGTGTTGAACAATATGAGAATATGAGGATAATATTAGTTATCAATATAACACCAATATATTAAATCAAGAAATTAAGTCAGAAATCAAAAATGAAATAGATGATTCAAATTTTTATATGAAAGCCCCGGAAAACAATACGGTTTCTTAGAATTAAATAATCATGGAAATAACCAATTACCATATATTAATATAGCATCACCATATGGTAAACATTTAAAATTTTTAATAGACACCGGTGCTTGTGCAAATTTTATTAACCCAGAATAAACAAACCCTCAATATCATAAAAACATCGAAGACGTTACTATCAAGACCGTTTTAAATACACATACACTTAACAAAAAAAATTACCTTTGATGCATTACCTGAATTCAATAGCAAAGAACCTATAACATTTCTCCTTTTTAAGTTTCATAATTATTTTGATGGATTAATAGGTTTAGAAACTCTCAAAAAACTTAATGCGACTATTGACTTACATAATAAAATACTTAAAACCAAATACACAATTCTGCCCTTGTTATTCAAACCAAACTTAATGTCTAAAATATACAATATTCCAGCAAATTGTAGAATGATAGCAAAATTACCTGTTGATTACAAAGATGGAGATATATATATAAAACCAACTAAAATTAATAATTATTTAGAAATAATAGAAGAAATAAAATGGCTCCTAGAGCGAAAAGCAACATTAAGAAATTTGTAGAGTTCATTAACAAAAATACAAATCTAGGACTAATGAAAGATGTCACTAATCTCAAATTCAAAGAACTACAAACAAAATTGTTGTCTTTACTTCCCCGATACCGGAAAAGGAGAGGATTAATAAACGGATTAGGTTCCTTGATCAAAACAATTACAGGCAACATGGACAATAATGACGCAGAACAAATAAATAAAGACATTCAAAATTTCAAACTTAACGAACATGACATGAATAAGGAATTAACAAGACAAGTACAAATCAACGACAAAATGATCCAAAGATTTGCAAACATAACCAATCACATTAATGCACAGCAAAAAGATTTAGAAGAGTATTTGAGCAAGTATCAATTAGTAATTTCTCAAAAAATTCGAACCGATGAGGACAAATTTCAATATATGCAATATATATATCAGATTAATTATAACATTGAAATTCTTACAAACCATTTGCAAGAAATAATTGAATCAATTAATTTGGCTAAAGTTAATATAATATCCAAACAAATTTTGAATCTGGCTGAGCTTGATCTGATACATGGACATATGAATTCACAAAACATTAAAATTTCTTCTGACGAACAACTTTATGAGTTTTTATCTCTACAAGCTTATTATAATAATACCAACATAATTTTCAGTATAAAACTACCCATCCTCTTCCATTTCAACCTATACATTTTGATAAAACTCCCTATAAACGAAACTCTCAATATAAATTTAAATCAATCCTATGTCATTATGAACTAATATTTCATTCAATACATGAATAAACCTTGTACATCCATTGAGCATACATTTTACTGTCCAAAAGAAGAGCTGAAGAACCTGACTTCCGAAACATGTATTCCAAAAATTATTCAACACAAAGAAGCAACCTGTGATGTCTTTGAGACAGCTATCAAAAGTAGTATCACCCAACCAGAAGAAGGATTCATACTCTTAATCAATTCTCCCACCACGAAGATGACTTCAACATGTGGAATCGATGACAAATTTATCTCCGGAACCCTGCTTTTGCATTATGAAGAATGTGAAATAAAAATTAACAATATCATTTATAAAAACAAATCAACTATGTTTTGGGATCAAATTAAGATTATTCCATCAATTTTTATCAAAATTAATAACTCTCTTCATTTAGACAAATGTAATAGCAGTACATTGGAAGCAACCAAAATATCTAACACCGAAGTTATCACTTTGACCAAAGATATGCCAGACCACCGACCAGAGTTTTTGATTAACATCATCATCTCAATCTTAATTGCAACCATACTATACCTTAGACGTCATCGAAACAATAATCCTGAAGAGGAAGCAATGGACCAAGAAGCTCCGAATGATAATGTAACATTATCATGGCCGTCACTTCATACTTAGGTGGGAGGAGTTATGGATATTCATAACTATATATATATATGTATCTATAATATTATCAATGTAATCATAACCTTTTAATTAATATTAATTTCAAATTGAATTATCAGCATATAAGTTCTTTTAATATTCTTTTTTCATTTCAAACATTATTGCATTTCATTTAAATTTGGTTGTCAGCACATTGTTGCTTTATTTTGAATTGTAAATTAAAACCATTTAGATTCAAGTGTGAGAAGCCTTCTGCATTTCCGTTCTCACACCTTATAATAAATGTATCTATACTTTGTTCTTATTGTCCAGGTTATGAATTAAAATCTCTGTGCATTTGATTGTTGGCTTTGAATCAATAAAGTTGTATTTTTTTTAAAGCTTTGCTTGGTTGTTAACTTAATTCTCGCGCCGCAGCTGACCACCACCAGGCACCATAGAAAGGTCAAATTAACTAATCCCCAAAATACTATCCGTGGAGCTATTGGTCATCATAATATGTGGTGAGCTCCCGGACTATATGGTGTGCATCTAGAAAGTTTTTCATATTAAAATTGGATTAAAGTTCAGTACCACTAATAAGGAGACTGATAATAGGACTTGGTACTCCTTGAAATAGCTATATCTCCAGCCAAAATAAAAACGAAAAATAAAATTCATAAACAATTGGTGGTAGCACCTTTAAGTTGTGGTTACAGAAGATGAACACGTAGCTTCATAGAACTATTTAAGCTTTAATTACACATGCAATTATATCAAACAAAAAAATATAATAATTGCAACCGAATATGGAAGATTTTGTAAAAGCAAATTGTTTCCACTGCGCACTGAATTTAAGTAAATTAGTGATTATAAATTAATTTTAAATAAATGAAAAGTGGTATTCGTTCGAAACAACAATTAAAACACAGTTGTATAAATAAATGCTACCACTTGAGGTTTCACTGTACCTACCTATAAAGTAAAAATATTAAAAAAATTGGTGCATATAGGTACATATGTACCTAAAAATCTAGATTCTTGATATATATGAACACATCGATACCTTCAGATGCAACTCACATAACCTCATTTTTATCGAAATCGAATTTTATTTAGTTTATATTGTCTTTTGTAAGGAAATAAGGTACGAAAGAAATGAAAATACAATTAAAACAATAGGTACATTTACTTACTATGTTCTAATAGGTACAGTTTTCTGTTTTAAAAAGTTGTGTAATATAAATAAATTCGAAGGTTTTAAATGTCTCCAATAGGGTAAGCCGTTTTGGAGTTAGGTGGCTAGCGAATTAAGGTATCGATATGCACAATTTTCTGAAGTTGTGTATACATATATAATGAAGCGAAAAAGGAATTACGAAATAGATTTCTGACTACAGTCTTGTATCTGATTGATAGAAAACTTTTAACCATTTACTATACCATTATAGGTACCTGAAACCCTATAATGTTTTTTTTAGCGTTGGTCCACTGAATGCTTGTACAAGGTAACCCTTAAAGGAATAACTATACACCTGCATAGTTGTTATGCTTAAATGCACTTCCTTTATTTTATTTCAACAAATATATTCATACCAGCAGACCTACGTATACCTACATTTGTTGGAATAAAAAGAACTTGTGTTGAGCATAACGTCAACGCAAACACAGCACCTGGTGTACTTATGCTATACCAGGATCGCTGTAAATATCCGTATGACTGCCTGCGAGTGAACCATGTAAACGCGTGAAGAAAATAGGAAAAATTAACTATAGAAAATAAATGACATAGCTATTGTCAAGAGCTTTATTATTCTTTCTTCTTTTACTTGTCTTCATAATCATCATAGAAAGAATATTATAAGAGGAACTTAAAAATAAATATACATGACTGGGTCGCATGTACTTGCTTCCAATCGATCTGCGATTTAACGATTTTTATTGATGGTATCCTCAAAGTAAAATAGAATAGATTCGTTGCCGTTGGTTATTATAATTTCTTCTCCCAAAGAGCCATGACATCAAGATATCATGGTTCTGGGTGTCTCTCATCGCATACGATAACTGTTATTAGATATTTGTTCAGCTACCTCGAAGAGTTGTTTATTGCTGTAGAGCAAGCATGCAACTCAAAAGATATGGCAGGCCAAACCAGGGATTAGGGAACACGAAGCGATTCGTTTTCAATTCGATATCGCACGTTAAAAACAAAAGTGGCACAATACCGAATTTAACACTTTTGAGAAAAAAAAAAAAAAACACTTTTGATTTATAGCGACATCTAGGTTCCGATATATACCACGCATCTTTCGTTCTTATACTTCGTCTAATTTCCACAGAAGGTCGCAAGTGCCACTTTAAGTTTGACGTAGATCACTCAATTGCTAATGGATAAAATGACACTTTTTGCATAAAGTAGATTAATTGTTAAGCTTAGAGTTTGTATGATACTTCGTTTAGTTCCGGTTTTCTTCTAAAAAAAAACAAATGATTTTATGTTCAGTGAAATTATTTATTAGAGACTTTTGGTTTAAAGCCAATCTTTCAATAATTTTTACTTGCTCAATAGGGCAAGTATTGGTTTCGTGTAGAAAAAAAATTTCGAGTTTTTAATCAAACATGACATAACGATAATAAAGAAGACCAAAAAAGTAGGTTTCGGCATTCCGTCCGTCGGTCTGTCTGTGCGTATGTGCGGATGTTCGAATGTGTGGATGTGCGGTTGTCTGTGCCCCGATCTACAGCCTGAACGGTTGGTCGGATTTTCTTAAAACTTCGTGTGTAGTACTTTTTGGTGATTCCCTAGAGGAGAAATCCGAATGTTTTAGCCCGGCTATAACGGGTACTCCCCATATAGCGGTATTCGTTTTTCCCAATTTTTTCGATATCGGCACTTACGATTTTGATGAAACTTGGTGTACGTGATACGTTTAGTAGTCCTAACATAACTGCATTTCAGGTTTTTGGTTAAAAATGCATACAACGGAGATTTTAAGTTAACGGTTTCCCACAAATTTGGCCATAAGTTGATAACAGCCCATTTAAATTTGTTACGGTATTTAATATAAGCATTCATTATAAGTTAGCATTTAAAGTTTTTGAATAAACAGCCATTTCATGATAGCTACCATACACCTTTTCTCATATTTAGGACACTTTTCCATCTTTCAACATAATTCAGTAAATTAAATTTTCATAATCCCATAGTATGCAACAAGAGCAAGTTCGTGAGACCCAGTCGTGCATTTTATGTTTCTTTTAAACGGAAAAAAACATTTAGGTTTAACAGTCATATTTTGTTTAGTGCCGTTGTTAAATAATAAAATTTTATTTATTATTACGTGGTACTATACCGAATTATTTCAAAAAGCCATTTTTTTCTTATATACACACTATTTTTTTTTGTAATCTCAAAATGCAATTTTCAAAGAAGATAACTATACTATATTTTGGCAAAGTAACACACCATTTTAATCTTTTTTTCGAGTTATCGACAATTGAAGTAAGTCCAAATCTATAAACGACCATATCTCAAAACAAGGTTTTTTGTTTAGTGACAATTCTGTTTTCAACGTGCGATATCTGTTTTTTGGCCCACCTAAGGTTGTTTAATTATTTAATTGAAAGTGAATTCTTTCAATTATTCCAATTGACACCTGATCTCCAAGAAAATACAAAACGAAAGAGATAAAATAAAAAATAATTTGTTAAACAAAACTCGCTTCGTATTAACTGACCGGGGCCAGAAGGATCTAAATTTGTTTGCGGTCCATACAATACAAAGTTTAAAAAAACGTTTTTAAGAAAGAAAAAATGAAAAGAAGAGTGCGGTAACATTAATGTTTTCCTCCCGACACTTTTGTGCTATACCTAAACATAATTTTTTCTGCTTGAGGGTTGTTGCTACACTTTGATGGCAGTGTTTATTTCAAAACAGACCCAAGGATGATTATAAGTTATTCTGGATCTTTCAGGTGACTCATTCCCCTTCATGAGTGAAAAAAACTGCTCTTCCATTCCAAACATGCATACAATTTCATATCCCATTTTTTGATTGCTTTCAAATCTGACCGGCAAATTTTTCTAGATTTCCAACTTCATCGAATCGGAGTCAATCTGGATTTCGACTATTAATTTGCAAATGCTTCGGTACTGCTTCTACTTTTACTGAAAAAGGCGATGAAAACACTATGTTTTTCAAAGACTCAAGACCTACAAACTCTTTTTTTTGACTAACTTTTAATGCTAAAACTTTTGTTTTCTAATTTAATCACGAAGCAATTTTACCTCAACTTGACTTATACATATTGCATGTAGAAAAGTGGTTGAAATTCTCGTGAAGGAGCTCCATGAAGTCAATTTGGATGAAGGTAGATTGAATCTCTGTTCCACATGCTGTCCAAAACTATGATAATTAACGAATTTTAACGAACATTTGTCAAATCCTGTCTCAGAAGACAAAAATAGTTTTTCACAGAAGAGAAAATTCACGAGCGTGTAAAAATGTTTCCCATGCTGCGAATTTCAGCCAACTAAATTTCTTTGGGAGCACAGAGTTCTGCCAAATATGACTACCAATATAAAGTTAACACAAATTCTTCGTTTTTTTACTAATAAGTTTTCGGCTCATACATTTGTTTTGCCATCTGAAAGTATTTTATCGCGCGATTTTTTGATTTTAGTTTTTCAAATTCGCAAAGTTTTCAAAAGTGCTAACCTTCGCCTCAGGTACTATTCTAGAGTAAGATTCAGTAGAGTTTTTAGTTTGGAATTTGCAATTTGCCTGAATTTATTTCAGTCGGTTTTTCGTTGCTGCCTTTGTTACAGATTGATATGTTGTTAGTAGTTAGGTGCAAGGAACTTAATTCACTGAATTTATATTCACATGGGAACTAACTTCACCACTAGTGGGAACTGGGAACCAATTTCACTTTTTTTGTAACAAGAAGGTTGCAGGAGGCAGCATGTCCCCTCTTACCAATCTCATCACACAATCTTCAGATGAAATTGGTTCTCACCTTTAGTGGGAATTTACTTCACCAAAAAAGAAGGAAGTAAGTTTCCGTGAATTTAGTTTCCTGCAACTATTATTAATATAGTCAAATAAGGACTCACCTATCGTCTGTTAATTACCGTGCTTCCTCATACTTTTCGAGTGATTCACATAAATCTGTGTGAGGCTCAGCATTTTGCGTTATTTATGGTTCTGACACTCTAGCTGGTTCCGACATCCTATCGGATTCATTGACACTACCTGAGTCATCCAAATTAGCTGGCAGTATCCTTTTTCACCTCCCTGATACCGAAGTTAAGGCGATGGTTAGTAATTCAATTGCTGCCCTACCTTGCTCGCAAACCAAGAGCAGGGAAGACATTGATTTATATTTGTTTTCCCCTTCATTTTGAAAGACGAGCCAGTCGTCCATGATAAACCCGGGTTTTGACTTTTCAGGACTTAGAGAAAACTCTCTTCATCCAACTCTTCCATATAGGGTACCCAAATGCAAGCAATCGGTCGTCTGCGGATATCCTTGGCTGGTATAAACGAGATTCAAGCCCTTCCATTCTTCATTAATTTTAGCAACGCAATTGCCAAGTAATTCCTTCGTCTCAGCAGAGTTGAAGAATGGAGAGGGCCTTCCCTGCCCCTCTAGAATTAGCTCTACCACCATACCTTACAGGCGAGCCTATATAGCGTTCCACGCTTCGGGGACTGGTTTCTCCGTAGAAGATGGACAAGAGTGTAAGTAGAGGCACAGGTCGGCTCAGAGACATAAGTCCCCGGACTTATGTACCATCGAAGTGGGACATAAGTCCCAGATTCGATTTGGGACTTATGTCCCATCCCGTCGGGACATAAGTCCCAACATTTTCATATCAAAGATGGGACAAAAGTCCCAACATTTACATTTTTCTTAAGAAAATCAAAAAAATATTGATAAGAATAAAACAAAAATAAAAACTAAAGAAAGGGTTTGATGGATAACATAAAAACATAACACAAAAACATTTACCTTTTATAATAAAAAACGACAAAAAAAATAACTTTATAAAAAATAAGATAAACTTTACATATAAACAAAAGTAGTGTTTTTAATTCGCTTATGGGAGCTTTGACTGTACAACTAAAATACAGTTACTTGTTATTTAATTTTTTTTAAACCGTAATTTTGAAAGATAATTGTCTGTGAATTTAAGAAAAGAATCTTAGAAGATTCAAGTTTTGGCGAATTTGAAAAACTAAAACCAAAAAATTTAGTTTTACGTATTTTCAATGCTTCAATGCGTAAAACTCAATGCGTAAGACTCTACTTTCTGACATCTCCAATAAGCGAACAATTCCCATGACCGGGCAAAGCTTTGGGCCGGGTACCATGGGGTCCGCTTTTGGGAGCTTTATCATTATTTTCAAAATGGACTTATTCCACTTTCAAATAAAACAGCTCATTTATGAAATTTTAAAATGTAATTTAAATTGTATTGGATTCGGCTGTAATACAAGCGCTGTGTGAATAAATGGCACAACTGGGTCTCACAAACTTGCTCTTGTGGCAAGTTACCTAAGGGTTTAAATAAAGTAGAAAGGTAATTATACGAAAAAATTGTATGAAATTTTATTAAAAGTTATAAATCCATGTCTAACAAAAATTAAAACAAAATCAAAGTATCCAGAAAAAATTCTTTATTAAATATGAGTGTACGAAAAAAAGTTCAAATTCGTCGGATTTCGAAAAAATCGATTTTCTTAAAACAATTTTACCAAAATATATTTCTTAAAGTGAGCAGGTATGCAAGTTTCTTAAACTAAATTTATTAAACCTTGATTTCATAAAAATCCGTCAATAGGTTATTGGAATATTGAATTCACGAAATTAGTTTTTTAAAAATTATTTAAAACTTGACAAAAACATTTTTGAAACAAAAAAAATTATGCCATGTCATTTAAAATAGGAAGAAAATTTTCGGTATTAAATTTCGTTCAAATCGCTTCAGCCGTTATCGAGATAACCCAAATTTATAAATACCATTATATGGCAGGCACCGTTAGCCGAATCTTCTTGAAGGGGTTATTTTCACTATTTGATAGACCTTCTACACTTTATTACACTTGTAAAATTTGGTTGAAATTGTTTGAGCCGTTCTTGAGAAATATAAGATTTTCGATGACCGTTATATGACAGGTACCGTTTTTTTAAGACTAACAGTGACCTACAAAATTTAAAGAAAATCGACCCACCCGTTTAGGCTAAAGGTGCTGAGACAGAAAGATAGACAGACGGACAGAATTGCTGGACACCCTTTTTTTGACTTCTCTTTCATCGTAATTGATTGTTATCTCAAAACTTTTTTTTTTAACGAATTCAAGACTTGCATTATAGTACCTATACCTTATTTTGTCTTCCACCCACTTTTCTAGTTTATTGGCAAGATTCATACAAAATAGTTTGGCAATAGTATTAATAAAAGATATGCCACGATAGTTTTTAACTCTTTCCAAAGGGAAAGTAGTCGTGTATTGGCACAACTACATTTTGAAAAAAATTGGGTGGTGTGAATAAAAACAGAGTGCGCAAGCTTACTCTACTTTTTATAGCAAACACTCCATTTGGTGTGAATAAAAAGAATTGACGAAACTTTTGAAGCAAACACTTAACTTGAAAATTGGAGTGTTCCCTCAGAGTTTGAGGGTTGTTTTATTTATTGCTGAGGGAACACTCCAAATTATGAAAGGTGCTCATGAGCACCCTTGAAAATTTTTGAAGGCAAGTAAAAAGGATTATTTGAAACAAATACGGTTTTTTTAATTCATTAGAGTTATAAAGTAGGTTGGCCTGGCACAAACCCTCGTATCAAACCCTCCAAGTGGGTGCCGGGCGGGCAATGATCACTACAATTGTTTTGTGCGTTTTTGGCAATAACATGTGATTAGCTAAGGTCAGGTTGCATCGCTGTAACGTTACTTAACTTCTCAATAGTTAAACTATCAGAAATTCAAACTGACCATAGATACGGGGTTCCTGATTTTCAAGGTGGAGTGAGCGTACTTTGTACACAATCCGTGCTGAAGAAATGGAAGGCTGGGGGATAAGCCAGTCATTAACGAGCTCTTTCGGGTGCCCAGGCACAAGGCCCGAAATATTTTTTGCCTTACCCCGGTAATCGGCTCTACCGGGGCGGACCTCCTTTCCGACCTACTCGTGGGAACCAAATTAAAAATCTTAAAAAATGAACACGGACAACGAACTGACAAACGAACCAACCAGCAGCTTATCTGAGGATGAACTGTTGGCATTTAGCCAGGAGACGGTTGTAGGTAGCTTCTTAAGTACTGGTAGCTCCAGTGCTACGGAACTGCCTACACCGTCTGGTAGCTCAGGTAGTACCAACCATAGTACACCTGTCCCACCAAAACCTTCAGGTAGTTCAGGTAGCACCAGTCATAGTGCATCTGTTCTACCTAAACCGAATACAAACACCTATTCCATAGATGGTAGTCACAAAAGATTCAAGAGGGCTATTTTTATCCTTAGCAAGATTGATAAGAATGAGAAAGCCGGAACCTTGAGTGACAAAGATATCCACGACAGAACCATTTTTCAGAAAATTGTTGACGATTACAACAGTTTTCAACGTAATAACCCCACAAAAAGAAATAGGTCACAAGACAAAGTGTCTGCCCAGGCCCCGAAAAAAAGTAAGCCTTTTGGGCGTGGACCAAATCGTCCGCCTTTTCATAAACCGGCAAAACCAATACCACCACAGAAAGGAGCGCCCCCCGCACGCACAATCAGCGAAGTAGTCTGTGACGACTTTCAGGTTGCGGTGGTAGATGAGCTCTCCAAAAGCAGCAAAGCGTTGCAGGCAGCATGGAACTCTATCGAAGCTAAACTTTCTGAGATGGTTTTCAACTATTCCCTTACAAAAAGTGTAGGCCCCTACACCAGCTTTGATTCTGATGAGGTGATCCGAGGCCACAGAGTGATCAAATGCGATGATGGGTTCTCTAGGGATTTCCTTGGCTGATGCATAGACAAAATATGCTGCAATTGGGAAGGTTTGAAGCTCAAACTTATCCCAGCCAGGGACATCCCTACTCAACCCAAAGCTCGCATTTGTCTACCGGTCATGAGCATTAAACCCAGTAGCGAAGAGCTTATAAGGGGTCTACAACGTCTAAACCCGCAAGTTCCGATGCATGACTGGACAGTCATTAAAGCTGAGGAACCAGTTAATAACACCGCCACATTCCTGATGGCAATAACTGAGGACAGCTTATCTGCCCTAGAAACTGCCAATTTTAGGCTCCGTTTCGGCATCAGGAGTGCCAAGGTAAAAGTTCTTCCCAACCTGGGCATGGATGTCGACCAAGTCAAAGACAAGGCCAACGTCGCCAGCCAGCCGCTGGCCCCCGAAGAAAACACACCCTAAACCAGCCATGTTAAAGATCATACAGGTCAATCTGAAGCACTCGAAGTGTGCCTCAGACAACTTACGACATTCAAGAGCCGTGGGTGAACGGCCTCAACATCAAAGGCCTCCAAGACAACCTGTATGACCTTTTCTACAAACCCGATTATCAAAACCAAGGTAAGGCTCGAAGTTGTACCTTAGTTAAAAAACATATCAAAGCTTTTCTGTGTCCAAATTTTAGCTCTTCTGACTTGACAGTTGTCAAGATGGAGAACGTCGACGCAGTGAGTCTATATCTTGCATCCGCATATATGGCTCACGACAAACCGTCACCGCCAGATGAAATAGGACGACTCCAAACGGCACTCGGATCCAAAAGAGGAAACTTGCTGCTTGGTTGCGACGCCAATGCCCGACATGAAGTCTGGGGCAGCTCGGTTACCAATGAACGAGGTGAGTCTCTTTTTGATTATATTATTTAAAACAGTTTAACAATCTGTAACAGAGGTAATACCCCCACCTTTACTTTTCCTAGTTCTGAAAATTTTGAGGGATGGGAGGATGTACTTGATGTACTTCGCCTCTATTAACGTTAACTCTATGGTGGAAAACTGGAGGGTATCCCCGTTAAGGTCCTTTTCAGACCACAAATGGATCCTCTTCAGTCTTAACTTTAATATTATAAAGCCACCACCCTATAGAAACCCAAAAAGAATTGACTGGAAAAAATTCAGTCAAATTATTAAATCCAAATTAAACACAATTCCAAACGTTAATCCAAATTCTGTGGCCGAGCTTGAGAGAAAGGTTAAAACTTTCGAAGCGGCTATGGGTGTCGCCTTCAAGATCTCGTGCCCAATAAAATTTAGCAAAAAAACCCTACCTCCATGGTGGAATGAAGATCTTTCAAATCTAAGAAGATTGACGAGAGATGTCTTCAATATATGTTATAAGCATAAGTATTTCAAACCGTTTAAAGACTGTCTTAAACTATGCAAGCGTACTCTAGCATCAGCCAAGCAACAAGCATGGAGAGAGTATTGTCATTCAATAGAAAATATCAGAGACTCAGCAAGATTGGGGAAGATTTTGTCCAAAGAACACTCAAACCCCTCCTTTCTTAAAAAGGAGGATGGTACGTGGACTGAGTCACCTGTTGAGTCTCTGGAGCTAATGATGGCAACACACTTTCCAGGATGCACAGACAGTTATCCAATATCACATCGATCCCCTGAAGTACAGTCAGTACATTTAGAGGAAATTACGTCCGTCATAACTAAAGAAAATATAGTTTAGGCTATAAAAAGTTTTTCTCCGTATAAATCTCCTGGCCTGGACGGCATACTCCCTATAATGCTACAAAAGCTACAAGACGTAGTAGTTCCATGGCTGGAGTATATCTTTAAAGGGTGTCTCTTGCTTAATCATGTCCCAGAGTCTTGTAAACAGGTTAGAGTTGTTTTTATCCCAAAGGTGGGAAGGCGGGGTCATGAATCGGCAAAAGATTTTCGCCCGATTAGTCTGACCTCTTTTGTGTTAAAGACCTTAGAATGCATGCTAGATAATCGCATTAGGGAAATTCTAACTATTTCCCCTCTATCAAAATCACAACATGCATGCCTCAAAGGCAAGTCTAGTGAGACAGCTCTTCACGAGGCTGTGCGTACAGTTGAAAATACATTATATTATAAAGAATATACTTTGGCAACTTTCTTAGACGTAGAAGGAGCCTTTAATAACGTCCTAACTGAATCTATTCTACAATCCCTCATCGACTTTGGAGTTGATGCTTCTCTAAGAGAATGGATAGTATCCATGCTTAGTGACAGAGTAATTCAAGCTAAGTTAGGTAATACACAGTCGATCAAATACGTAAACAGAGGAACACCACAGGGAGGAGTTCTTTCTCCTCTACTATGGCTTCTTGTAATGAACAAAATCCTAGTGAAACTTGAGGAAGGGGGGGTGAAGGTTGTGGCGTATGCCGACGATTTAGTTTTGCTGGCATCTGGTAAGTTCCTATCTGTGATTAGTGAAATCACTGATAGGTCCCTGCGTAAAGTAAACAGCTGGGCCATAAGCTGCGGTTTGGGGATTAATCAAAGCAAGACAGAACTGTTGCTATTTACAAACAAATATAAGATACCTACCTTTACTCTCCCTAGCCTCAACGGTCACACTCTCACACTCTCAACCCGTGCTAAATATCTGGGTGTAATTCTTGACCCTAAACTAAACTGGAAATTGAATATTGAAGAAAGGGTTAAAAAAGCCAGCATAGCTTTTTATGCCTGCAGTAAAACATTCGGTAAAAATTGGGGCCTCCAGTCGAAGATGATTCTATGGACGTACACCGCAGTAGTACGACCAATACTAACATATGGATCGATTGTCTGGTGGCCTGCCTTAAGCCTACAATACCGATAAGCTCAAAAAGATACAAAGGACAGCTAGCGTAGGGACCACAGAAGCGCTGCGATCCTGCCCTTCCGATGCCCTGAGCGTTATTTTACATCTTCTTCCTCTCGACCTACATATAAAATATTTAGTATCTTGCACTGCTATCAGACTTAAGGAAATTGGTTGTTGGACCGACAGACCCTTCGGTCACTGCAATATTACCAAATTGCTACCCCCGGGCTTCGTTTTGACTAATACCGATTACCGCGCTCCCTCTCTGAATCTCTGTAAAGGTTTCAGCGTTCCCTACCCGAAAGGAGTGGGAGGATGGAAGATATAACGAAAAATTACGACACAATCATTTTTACGGATGGTTCAAAGATGGAGTGCGGTGTTGGAACAGGGGTCTTCTCTGAAACACTAAATGTATCTAAGTCAATTCGACTGCCAGACCACGCTAGCGTTTTCCAAACGGAATTGTTTGCAATCAAAGAAGCATGCAAGATACTAAAGCAAGATCCAAATCAAAACCGTAATACTGCTATATTTATAGATAGTCAGGCTGCCATCAAAGCCATTGATGCTGCCTCAATATCCTCTAAACTCGTTCAACAATGTCTAGATGAGATCGCAGACTTTAATGATAGCCTGAAGGTCACTTTGATCTGGGTCCCAGGTCACAGTAGTTTTCAGGGAAATGAAAGGGCTGATGAGCTTGCCAGGCAAGGATCGGCCCTTCACAGCTCACTTGCCGAAGCAGTTAGTATTCCGATGGGGGCTGTTAAGGGCATTTTCTTTTCTCATTATCTATCTGTATCCAATCGTAGATGGAATGGTCTAACTAACTGTGTCACCTCAAGAAAGATGTGGCCCAGCTATGACAAGTCCCGCACAAATGAACTCTTATGTAGAACTCGGTCAGACATAGCCAGAATCATTGCAGTTAGCACGGGTCACTGGCCAATAGGAGAGCATGCAGCAAAAATGGGCATTCCGCACAATACTCATTGCCGTAGCTGTGGAAATGAAAGGGAAAAGGAAACAGTGACCCACTATCTCTGCTGCTGCCCTGCCTTGGCAAATCCAAGATGCCAATTCTTTTTTCAGTACTTTATTGACAACCTTAACGAACTTACTGTTGTGAGCATAAGTAACCTCATTGGCTTTTTGAATGCAACCAAATGGCTATAAACGTAACAAACCATATCAATACCTCACCTCTTTTAAGTGTAGATAAGATGGATCAAGAGAAGCACATGATTTTTGCAGGAACCTTTACTGCGGGCATCATGTTTTTCCCTAAATCGAACTGATCTCAACGGAAATTTGGTCCTACCCTAAGCCATCCAGCACCCTGCCTGTTTAGGTTTTTAGCGAAGACAGACATATCGGAGCTAACAGCCTGGCATAAGGCCTGATGAGGTGATCCGAGGCCACAGAGTGATCAAATGCGATGATGGGTTCTCTAGGGATTTCCTTGGCTGATGCATAGACAAAATATGCTGCAATTGGGAAGGTTTGAAGCTCAAACTTATCCCAGCCAGGGACATCCCTACTCAACCCAAAGCTCGCATTTGGCTACCGGTCATGAGCATTAAACCCAGTAGCGAAGAGCTTATAAGGGGTCTACAACGTCTAAACCCGCAAGTTCCGATGCATGACTGGACAGTCATTAAAGCTGAGGAACCAGTTAATAACACCGCCACATTCCTGATGGCAATAACTGAGGACAGCTTATCTGCCCTAGAAACTGCCAATTTTAGGCTCCGTTTCGGCATCAGGAGTGCCAAGGTAAAAGTTCTTCCCAACCTGGGCATGGATGTCGACCAAGTCAAAGACAAGGCCGACGTCGCCAGCCAGCCGCTGGCCCCCGAAGAAAACACACCCTAAACCAGCCATGTTAAAGGTCATACAGGTCAATCTGAAGCACTCGAAGTGTGCCTCAGACAACTTACGATATTCAAGAGCCGTGGGTGAACGGCCTCAACATCAAAGGCCTCCAAGACAACCTGTATGACCTTTTCTACAAACCCGATTATCAAAACCAAGGTAAGGCTCGAAGTTGTACCTTAGTTAAAAAACATATCAAAGCTTTTCTGTGTCCAAATTTTAGCTCTTCTGACTTGACAGTTGTCAAGATGGAGAACGTCGACGCAGTGAGTCTATATCTTGCATCCGCATATATGGCTCACGACAAACCGTCACCGCCAGATGAAATAGGACGACTCCAAACGGCACTCGGATCCAAAAGAGGAAACTTGCTGCTTGGTTGCGACGCCAATGCCCGACATGAAGTCTGGGGCAGCTCGGTAACCAATGAACGAGGTGAGTCTCTTTTTGATTATATTATTTAAAACAGTTTAACAATCTGTAACAGAGGTAATACCCCCACCTTTACTTTTCCTAGTTCTGAAAATTTTGAGGGATGGGAGGATGTACTTGATACTACATTCGCCTCTATTAACGTTAACTCTATGGTGGAAAACTGGAGGGTATCCCCGTTAAGGTCCTTTTCAGACCACAAATGGATCCTCTTCAGTCTTAACTTTAATATTATAAAGCCACCACCCTATAGAAACCCAAAAAGAATTGACTGGAAAAAATTCAGTCAAATTATTAAATCCAAATTAAACACAATTCCAAACGTTAATCCAAATTCTGTGGCCGAGCTTGAGAGAAAGGTTAAAACTTTCGAAGCGGCTATGGGTGTCGCCTTCAAGATCTCGTGCCCAATAAAATTTAGCAAAAAAACCCTACCTCCATGGTGGAATGAAGATCTTTCAAATCTAAGAAGATTGACGAGAGATGTCTTCAATATATGTTATAAGCATAAGTATTTCAAACCGTTTAAAGACTGTCTTAAACTATGCAAGCGTACTCTAGCATCAGCCAAGCAACAAGCATGGAGAGAGTATTGTCATTCAATAGAAAATATCAGAGACTCAGCAAGATTGGGGAAGATTTTGTCCAAAGAACACTCAAACCCCTCCTTTCTTAAAAAGGAGGATGGTACGTGGACTGAGTCACCTGTTGAGTCTCTGGAGCTAATGATGGCAACACACTTTCCAGGATGCACAGACAGTTATCCAATATCACATCGATCCCCTGAAGTACAGTCAGTACATTTAGAGGAAATTACGTCCGTCATAACTAAAGAAAATATAGTTTAGGCTATAAAAAGTTTTTCTCCGTATAAATCTCCTGGCCTGGACGGCATACTCCCTATAATGCTACAAAAGCTACAAGACGTAGTAGTTCCATGGCTGGAGTATATCTTTAAAGGGTGTCTCTTGCTTAATCATGTTCCAGAGTCTTGTAAACAGGTTAGAGTTGTTTTTATCCCAAAGGTGGGAAGGCGGGGTCATGAATCGGCAAAAGATTATATTATAAAGAATATACTTTGGCAACTTTCTTAGACGTAGAAGGAGCCTTTAATAACGTCCTAACTGAATCTATTCTACAATCCCTCATCGACTTTGGAGTTGATGCTTCTCTAAGAGAATGGATAGTATCCATGCTTAGTGACAGAGTAATTCAAGCTAAGTTAGGTAATACACAGTCGATCAAATACGTAAAGAGAGGAACACCACAGGGAGGAGTTCTTTCTCCTCTACTATGGCTTCTTGTAATGAACAAAATCCTAGTGAAACTTGAGGAAGGGGGGGTGAAGGTTGTGGCGTATGCCGACGATTTAGTTTTGCTGGCATCTGGTAAGTTCCTATCTGTGATTAGTGAAATCACTGATAGGTCCCTGCGTAAAGTAAACAGCTGGGCCATAAGCTGCGGTTTGGGGATTAATCAAAGCAAGACAGAACTGTTGCTATTTACAAACAAATATAAGATACCTACCTTTACTCTCCCTAGCCTCAACGGTCACACTCTCACACTCTCAACCCGTGCTAAATATCTGGGTGTAATTCTTGACCCTAAACTAAACTGGAAATTGAATATTGAAGAAAGGGTTAAAAAAGCCAGCATAGCTTTTTATGCCTGCAGTAAAACATTCGGTAAAAATTGGGGCCTCCAGTCGAAGATGATTCTATGGACGTACACCGCAGTAGTACGACCAATACTAACATATGGATCGATTGTCTGGTGGCCTGCCTTAAGCCTACAATACCGATAAGCTCAAAAAGATACAAAGGACAGCTAGCGTAGGGACCACAGAAGCGCTGCGATCCTGCCCTTCCGATGCCCTGAGCGTTATTTTACATCTTCTTCCTCTCGACCTACATATAAAATATTTAGTATCTTGCACTGCTATCAGACTTAAGGAAATTGGTTGTTGGACCGACAGACCCTTCGGTCACTGCAATATTACCAAATTGCTACCCCCGGGCTTCGTTTTGACTAATACCGATTACCGCGCTCCCTCTCTGAATCTCTGTAAAGGTTTCAGCGTTCCCTACCCGAAAGTAGTGGGAGGATGGAAGATATAACGAAAAATTACGACACAATCATTTTTACGGATGGTTCAAAGATGGAGTGCGGTGTTGGAGCAGGGGTCTTCTCTGAAACACTAAATGTATCTAAGTCAATTCGACTGCCAGACCACGCTAGCGTTTTCCAAACGGAATTGTTTGCAATCAAAGAAGCATGCAAGATACTAAAGCAAGATCCAAATCAAAACCGTAATACTGCTATATTTATAGATAGTCAGGCTGCCATCAAAGCCATTGATGCTGCCTCAATATCCTCTAAACTCGTTCAACAATGTCTAGATGAGATCGCAGACTTTAATGATAGCCTGAAGGTCACTTTGATCTGGGTCCCAGGTCACAGTGGTTTTCAGGGAAATGAAAGGGCTGATGAGCTTGCCAGGCAAGGATCGGCCCTTCACAGCTCACTTGCCGAAGCAGTTAGTATTCCGATGGGGGCTGGAGCTAACAGCCTGGCATAAAGCCTGGTGGGGGGAATGAGCCACTTCCCTTGAGTGAAGTATCCGCGGATCTCCTTGTCTTCCTATACGGAAGTTGGTAACTAAGGGGATATACTCCCAACCAAAACAATTTTCAAACCTTATATCATAAATCAATGTACAAATATCTCACCTTTTCCATGGGCCAAAAAACGGATCAAGAGAGCTACATGATTCCCGCAGGAACCACTTCTTTAGCCGTGTAGGCGGGTTGTGTCTACGGCGGACATCATGTCTTGCCCTAAACCGAATCGATCTCACGAGGAAACTGGTTCTACCCTAAGCCACCCAGCACTCTGCCTGTTTAGGTTTTTGGCGAAGACAGACATATCGGAGCTAACAGCCTGGCATAAAGCCTGGTGGGGGGTATGGGCCAGTTCCCTTGGCTGAGGTACCCGAGGATCTCTTTTTTCTCTATGGTAAATGGTAATAAAGGGATCACCTCCCAACACAATTCCAAACCTCAATACAATATCCCAACCTCCACATAATGATAGGTCTCATGAGTTTATGGTATCAAAACGGCGCACCAAGCGCTAATTGGGTTTTATTCTAGTTGAAAAGCCGCCATTCCTACCTACCTACCTATAAAGTAGGTATACTTTCATCATATCGAACTTATCTAACTTGAACAGTAGCAAAACACTTCTTTATATGTTTTAAAATGTAGGTAGATATGTGTATTGTGTAGGTATTTTATTTAGCAGTCATTTGTCATTGCACATTAACAACCAAAAGCAAAATTTATATGTTGATTCTTATATCATACATATATCCTGAACTTTACCAGTTTGTTCTCATATACTTCGGTATACATATATACCTATACCTAGTTATGTCTTCTATAGTCTATAGCTTTACTGCAAGGTTAGGTGTTCATAGTTTATATTAATTTTAAAAAATATTGTATCTATGTAGGTGATCACCAAACACTATATAACTACCTCTGAAACGAAACGAAAACATGACCTATAAATATACCTACAAATAATCCCTATAAATAACTAGCTACCTGTATATGATATTTATATATGTGTATATATGTACATGACATATATGCATGTTTACATAAGTAAGTATTACAGGTACCTAGGTAGGTAGATACCTAGGTACCTGTAATGAAAACCAATTCAACATCGATGAATGATAAATTTCTTCGTATTTGAGTTTTTATGATGGATATTTTATTTTTGTATTTGTGTGAATTTACTCTTGTTGCATTACCTACCGCCATAATAATAAAAAAAAAACTTGTTGATCTGCTCCGCCAGCGGAAACCAAGCGGGCCTCCTCCAGAGCCGCAGTACAATTCCATACAATTTTCCTGCCCGACTCGCTGCCCATTGCACCACAGACACGAGCAAATTGCGCTGGCCATGTTGGTGTTTTTTGTGGTTCGGAGTGTTTTGAATTACCAACAATTGAACGAAACTTTTCTAGGGGAAAACTTTATTCACACCGAATTCTTTGTTCTCTCCAAAGAAGGGACTTTACTCAAGAGGGCACACTTGGAGTGTTCCCTCAGTTTTTATTCACACCACCCATCATTGTAGACTTTAACCAACTGATAAATAAGCGTCTGAGATGCGTTTTTTAAAAAATTTGTATCCTCTCCTGGTGCCTTACCGTCTTTAGAATGTTTTAAAGTTTGCTCAATCTCCATTACACTTATTTCTTGATTGAGAATTTCATCGACTACGTATTCTGCCGCTAAATTCGTAAAGGCCCTATCTACAAAAAAAATTTTTTTTTTGAGCTAACGACATATTTATTGTGAGGGTATTGTTATTATGATGTATTATTATATACAAAAAATAAAGCACAACGTGAACTTAAAGACACATATTTTTATGTGATTTTCACGTTATTAATTGCGGCAAGCGAAACGGTTTTTTCTTCTTTATTTTCGAAAAGTGGAAATGTAGTTAGGCCTTTAACGAAGTTAGCGGAAGTTTTGTTCAGCAGTCATATATGAAATTTTTGTCTGAAAAGAGAGCAGGTTTCGGAAATAAAGAGCTAAATCTCCAGCAGAAATACCCGTTCCTATTGAAAATGCTGAACCATTTATTTATCTTGCCATTTTCCAGAAATCTTTAGAGGATTTAATGTTTATTAGCTGGGCATACTTGTTTGGAAGTACATAGGTTTTATTATTATTATTATCATTTATTAATCTTAACATAAAATGTACAGAGTAATGCTTAAAATTACAACACTAGCTACCAGGGTTTTTAGCTGATATAGGCTTTTATAACGTGCATTATATTGAAGATACCAGTGTTTTAATGTGGAGTAAAATAAGGTCCGCGGAATTAAGGCCCGTGGGCCTCAATTCCATACTTTGAAAGGAAACAACACCCACGGGCATTAATTCCATTTCAAAGTGGCTATAAGACCCTCAACAAAAAAAAACATGAAGACCCGTGGTACCTGCACCCACCCAAACTCGAATCCACCCCAAATTCTTTAGTGGGCCAGGCAGGGGGGTTGCAGAGGGGCAGCATGCTAATGTTTATTAGCTGGGCATACTTGTTTGGAAGTACATAGGCTGTATTATTATTATTATCATTTATTAATCTTAACATAAAATGTACAGAGTAATGCTTAAAATTACAGCACTAGCTACCAGGATTTTTGGCTGATAAAGGCTTTTATAACGTGCATTATATTGAAGATACCAGTGTTTTAAGATGGAGTAAAATAAGGTCCGCGGAATTAAGGCCCGTGGGCCTCAATTCCCACTTTGAAATGAAACAACACCCACGCGTTGAATAATGCAAAAGATTTTTGTACTGCATTCATGCAGTCGATGTCAAACCAATTTTGTTTGAAAACTTTGTTTCCAGGCGAAGTTCTGATTTTCGCACAGTTTCAAAATTTTAATACCATTTTGGTTGCATACGATATCCTTTGATGTCCTGTTGTAATTTTTTTGCGAAAAAGTCGAAATTTGGAAGTCACCTATTCTGTCCAATTAACAACACACTTTTACTTGTTAACGAACTTGAAGTTCGCCCGAAAAATATTTTGCCTAGTGAAAATCTGTCCGCCCGGAATTTCAAATATTGATATGTTGCAAATATCTTTCTTTTCACAACTTATTCACTCGTTCGCTTTCAAAAAATTAGTATGTTGTAATGAAGCATTTTATCGCTCCATTACATTCCTTTTAATATCAAAACAATCATTTTATATATTTGCAACTAGCAGGTAGCACTGTCATCTGAAGCAGAAACGATTCCATTTAAAAGCTACAGATAAGCGACCGCAAGCTCCCAGTAGGACATTGCCGATAACAGAGCTCGTCACCAACTGATTAGAAATTATATTTTCTAGTGAAAGTACAAATACAATATTTGATGGAGGTGAATATAGTGAGCGGGAGGTGAATAAAGTGAGCGAGAGGTGCATTTCTAATAAAAGAAAGTAAGGCAAATGGCGAAAGTAAGCCTAAACCCAGCAGAGGAACACAAAAAGGCAACGATCAGCGTACATTGATGGTGAATTCGTATAATGAAATGTGTGGTATTAAACCAAACAATAAAATTTACGCAATATGAGTCGATGACGATGATATTGAATAATTCTTGCTGTACGTACTTGAGTACACCGCCACCCGCACACTCCTCGTGCAAAGACAAAAATAGAAGTATTTCGCATTACTTAGAGCAAGAGGTAGGGGAGTACCGGACAAGGATATATGGGCAATTACATGAAGAAGTGAAGTTTGCAAAAATAAAATTAACAGTCACTTACAGCCAAGGACTTAACGAGAGGAGGCCGTTCATACAACAAAATCACTCCGAAACGTACCGAAGTATACCGTTGAAGTGTAATATCAGTATAAAAACCGAAAAGCCGAAATAATAGGAGTCAGTAAGACTTTACTAATTTAAACAGAGGGTAAGAACCTATAATAATTACGGTAGTAAATTTTCCCCCACCAGTGGTAAGAAATTGCTATTTTTTTAAAGCCAGTAGAAATACTGTGGTTGCCAGTAGAAATACTGACGTTGCTAGTAGAAATACTGTGGTTGCCAGTAGAAATACTGTGGTTGCCAGTAGAAATACTGAGGTTGCCAGTTGAAAACTGAGGTTGCCAGTAGAAATACTGTGGTTGCCAGTAGAAATACTGTGGGTAATTTAACTCTTGCAGAGATTTCCCCCCACCAGCGGTAAGGGATCTCAGAGACAAATTAAAACAAGCCAGTTAATAACTGTGGTTGCCAGTAGAAATACTGAGGTTGCCAGTAGAAATACTGTGGTTGCCAGTAGAAATACTGAGGTTGCCAGTTGAAAAACTGTGGTTGCCAGTAGAAATACTGAAGTTGCCAGTAGAAATACTGCAGTTGCCAGTAGAAATACTGAGGTTGCCAGTAGAAATACTGTGATTGCCAGTAGAAATACTGTGGTTGCCAGTAGAAATACTGAGGTTGCCAGTTAAAAAACTGTGGTTGCCAGTAGAAATACTGTGGTTGCCAGTAGAAATACTGTGGTTGCCAGTAGTAATACTGTGGTTGCCAGTAGAAATACTGTGGGTAATTTAACTCTTGCAGAGATTTCCCCCCACCAGCGGTAAGGGATCTCAGAGACAAATTAAAACAAACCAGTTAATAACTGTGGTTGCCAGTAGAAATACTGAGGTTGCCAGTAGAAATACTGTGGTTGCCAGTAGAAATACTGAGGTTGCCAGTTAAAAACTGTGGTTGCCAGTAGAAATACTGTGGTTGCCAGTAGAAATACTGTGGTTGCCAGTAGAAATACTGTGGTTGCCAGTAGAAATACTGAGGTTGCCAGTAGAAATACTGTGGTTGCCAGTAGAAATACTGAGGTTGCCAGTAGAAATACTGTGGTTGCCAGTAGAAATACTGTGGTTGCCAGTAGAAATACTGTGGTTGCCAGTAGAAATACTGTGGTTGCCAGTAGAAATACTGAGGTTGCCAGTAGAAATACTGTGGTTGCCAGTAAAAATACTGAGGTTGCCAGTAGAAATACTGTGGTTGCCAGTAGAAATACTGTGGTTGCCAGTAGAAATACTGAGGTTGCCAGTAGAAATACTGTGGTCGCCAGTAGAAATACTGAGGTTGCCAGTTGAAAAACTGTGGTTGCCAGTAGAAATACTATGGTTGCCAGTAGAAATACTGAAGTTTTCCAGCACCAATACAGTGGTTGCTAGTCGAGACGCTGTTTGCTAAATCTACCGTTACTATAATTTGAAGAAACATACGAGAAAGGAAGCACCAGAAGGAACCTTACTAAGAGAACAACAACCGACGTTGGACTCTAAAGACACACTGGAATTTAACACCGAAAAACTGAAATTGGAAAAAATAAAAGCACATAGTCTAATAATCCAAACTTTAAAACTACAGAATTGAATTGAATTTAATTATTTTTAATACGTTTAAAGTTTTAGTGTACCTTCTTTAGTAAAACGCTTGACACCAGCGAGTATACCTCAGCCAGAGAAACCCAAGGTACATCACAAATTGGCGCCCGAGCAGGGACCTCTTCAAAGGTCCATTCCAGAAACAAACATCAAGAATTCAAACTGAACCGTTATCTGAAGATCTTAAACCGAACCGTTACTGAATAATAATCCTTATCAAGATTTCAAACTGAACCGTTACCTGAAGATCTTAAACCGAACCGTTACCGAATAATAATCCTCATCAAGATTTCAAACTGAACCGTTACCTGAAGATCTTAAACCGAACCGTTACCGAATAATAATCCTCATCAAGATTTCAAACTGAACCGTTACCTGAAGATCTTAAACCGAACCGTTACTGAATAATAATCCTCATCAAGATTTCAAACTGAACCGTTACCTGAAGATCTTAAACCGAACCGTTACCGAATAATAATCCTCATCAAGATTTCAAACTGAACCGTTACCTGAAGATCTTAAACCGAACCGTTACCGAATAATAATCCTCATCAAGATTTCAAACTGAACCGTTACATGAAGATCTTAAATCGAACCGTTACCGAATAATAATCCTCATCAAGATTTCAAACTGAACCGTTGCCCGAAAATTAAAATAAAGATTCCAACTGATATAAGAAATAAAACTTACAACAAGATGTCGGACTCTGAAGAAAGTTTTGATATCTTTGCCAGCATAGGAGCTATATACCTCCTTGATAAAACAGAGCTTAAAGAACGCATGTCGCGTTGTAAGCTTAACACCGAAGGGACCGTTGCCGACCTCCGCACTCGGTTCAGTGCTTACATTAAAGAGTCCAGATTGCGAAAGTCAACCCAAAATTTATGTGAAGAATTAGAGAAAGGCTCAGATGACAGAGTTTATTCCAAAGCGGATATTTCACAAACAAAGGAGAATATAGAAACAGAGAAGGAAGAACGTAGTACTAAGGCAAACATTAGTGAGCCCGTCACCTATACGAATGTGTATTATACGGTACCTAATGCGCATTTCCAAGGGACGCCTGTGTTTACAACGGCTACAGCACATACAAAACCTGCCCCAACTTATATGGCATCCTTATATCCCGCTCTGGCAGAATTTGATAGAATGACCAGACATCCTGACTACAGGGAATTTAATTATCCCCATGGAATGGACCCTCAAAATCAATATCCAACAGTAAACTCAAATTTTCCTCATTTTTCAGGCCAAAGTCAAATACCAGTTAATTCCGATACAAATATTCCTTCAGGTATAACAGGGAATACCCCTCTTAGTCGAGAAGCAGAAGTTATGAATGAAAAAAGAAAATGGGGGTTGAGATTCGACTCTTCAGGAAATGCACTGGAATTTATTAAACGTATAGAGGAACTGACCGATTGCTACCAGATCCAAACACATGAAATGCTCCGATCTTTCCCAGAAATTTTTAAAGGACCAGCTTTAGAATGGTATAGAATCAACCGTGACAACTTTAAAACATGGCCAGATTTTTACCAGGCCTTCTTGGGATATTTTCTGCCTCCACGATTTATAAACAGACTGGAAGACGAAATCTCAAAAAAAAGACAGGGTCCACACGAGAAGGCAAGAGATTTCATCCGAACGACACAATATTTAATTCACCAACACCCATCATTGCGTATTAGCAATTATATTGATAAAATTTACGATCGCCTTTGACCCGAATATCACTTATACATTCGTCGACGCGATTTTCGAACGTTGGAAGAATTGATGAATTAAGCTACAGAATATGAGTGTATCCAAAACGAAAACCGAAACACGTCATCGAATACAACCAGACCACCGCCTCCCAGGGCATATCAGGCGCCAGCACGGGATGAGCGAGCTCACCGATATATCCCAACGAATGAAAAATACGATCGAACAACTCGTTGCTGGAACTGCAAACAGAGGGGTCATTCGAAGGCAAATTGTCGGCAGCCGTTCCGTTTGTTCTGTTCGTTCTGTGGCGAAGATGGTCGCTTGACGAAAGATTGTCCTTGTCAGACCCGGCATGTTTCCATCATCACGTCGGAGACGGCCAAAGAGGGGATAATTATAGAAGAAATAAAGCCTAACAGCGAGGCGAAGTTATGTGCCACGGAGCAGGAAGTGAACAACCAAGATAAAAGCGATCAACACAAAAAAACTTTTGCCATCAGGATCGACGATACGCCACGAGTAGCAGTGAAAGCAGTAAAAACTGCTGAAGTATGGGTAGATCCGCGCTGTTTCTTAAAAGTTTCATAAAGTTGAATGGCCAAACAATCAATGCTTTGCTCGATACCGGGGCGACTCAATCGTTCATTAGTACTGTGATGTTTCTTTTTTGTTTTCCAGCTAAGGTAGTTCAGCGGTCGTCCAGGGTTGCTCAAAGAAAGCAAACGAAAACTTTGATGTTGTTCAGGGCTCAGCAACTATGTCTCCAATTCAGTAAAGCTCAATTTTAATTTTAATTTTGTCAGCACGGAACAGCTTTTCTGCCTCAGAAGAGTGTAAGAGGCACAAATCTTCACATACATCTGCCCCGTAGGAACACAATCGAATATAATATTTGCCCCTTAAAGAGCACAGGTGATATATAAAAAAGAATTGTCCTTAGAGGAACACAAATTAACCTTATTTTCCCTTAAAAAGAGCACAAATATAAATGAAAGGAACTGTCCCCAAAGGAACACAAATTAACCTTACTTGCCCTTAGAAAGAGCACAAATATAAATAAAAAATTGTCCCCAAAGGAACACAAATTAACCTTACTTGCCCTTAAAAAGAGCACAAATATAAATAAAAAAATTGTCCCCAAAGGAACACAAATTAACCTTACTTGCCCTTAAAAAGAGCACAAATATAAATAAAAAATTGTCCCCAAAGGAACACAAATAGATTATATGGCAATTTCTTGCCTTAAAAATTCCCTGTTGTATAGCGCACTACGCACCCAATACGGCCGGCGGTTGAATGCTTTGGACTATTGCGAGTTGGTTGAGAATCAACTTAGCTCTACGGTCGGAAGCGAAGTGATTTTCTCAGTGAAATTCACTCCTACTCATAATTTTTTCTGGTGAAAGCTGGTGTGACTTATATTATTTAACAAAATACACGTCACACAGCAAAAATTTACCCACTGCCGCCTCGCACTATTGTATTATTACCCATCCTCTAGTGCAATCGTTTTAGATGAAGCTGCCGTGGAGGTATACAATTGGCATGGGTTCGGTTGTGTGTCGCTCACTGGTTGCTTCGTGCATTTCCTATGCTGTTGCTTGAAGGTAGGTATTGTATGTAGATACATGGCAATGCATGGCATGTCTATGATGATAATAATATAATAGCATGTGTTCGGTTGTGTGTCGCTCACTGGTTGCTTTGTGCATTTCCTATGCTGTTGCTTGAAGGTAGGTATTGTATGTAGGTACATGGCAATGCATGGCATGTCTATGATGATAATAATATAAGATAATGGACCTATTTAATTAAAAGTATAGCAGGTTAGGTCCCTTAATAGACGGTTGTGCGGCGGTAGGGAAAATTCCCTAATATAGTTTCAAGAGGAAAAGTGTAACTTCGTTACATTCCCCCCTTTCTTCATAAGACGAGAACCCTCTCGTCATGTTTTTTTTTTGTATATTTTTTTTTTTTTTTTTTTTGGTTAAATAATTCAAAATTTATTAATTTTTTTATTATTATTATTATTATTTTTTTTTTTTTTTTTTTTTTAATTCAAATATTTATATTTTATTTGTACATATTTCATAATAATAATAATTAAACTTAACAAATATTCATATTCTATATAAAAAAAACTAAATAAAGATTTAATTCATGACGCGGTGGAAATAGGCTTCAGCTCCGTGGCGGTGTCTCTACGGTAAAATGTCGACTTCCTTAATGTAAGGCCCAAACTTGAGGTTAGCTTTGGTGCGCCTCTTGTTTGGGCGTACGCAAATACGTCCCCATGGCCGTTGTATATAGAACTGGCCGCCCCTTTGATTGCTTCCCCGAATTACTATGCCTTCGAAAGGGTCGAAGGCGGGCGGCTGGCTGCCCATGTTGCTAGGTCCAGTGCTCGTGTATACCGGAATGGGGAAAGTAGCACAACTTGGGGTTGGTGTCATCGTCGGCTGCGTCGAAGTGACCGTCGATGTTCTGGGCTGGATGCATCTCTCGGCCGTGACTGAATGTCGTACTGTGGCAAGGCAAGGTTGTTGCTGGTTTATCGGCTCCCTTCCCATCGGTTGGTTGCAGCGGGCGGGCACTGGCGGCTTTGGTGCGACTGTCGGCAGTTTCAGCGAAGAAGGCCCTGCTCTATGCCAGGGTTTTAGCTGCGGAGCGGATGTAGACGGTCCTTGTGCTGGCGGTTTTAGAGTCATCCAATTGTTCATGGCCTCCTCGCGCTGGGCCCTGATCTTGGCCATATACTGCTCCATAGGTGGGGGTGGAAGGATTGGTTGAGCCAAATCACGATCGGCGGCAGGCGGTTTCACGTGGCTTATACGTTGACGTGGTTTTAATGTGAAGCTCAGTTCGTCAGTGCGCCGGAGTGTTCCCGGTCTCATCGGTGCGGTGGGTTGTCGAGCGCAAGGATTCATCAACGTGGCTTGCGGATGGTGCTCTCCTCGTTGAGCGGCAGGGGTTTCCCTGGCAGAGGTGGTAGTATCTTTCGTTGCTTTGGGCCTTGGTACGCGCTTCGGTCCTTGTTTGACGGCGGTAACAGGAGGAGCCATACGCTCTGATGCCATAAGCCGATGGAAGCGGGCGCTCGGTGAGCGGTCTTTATGTTGCCGAGGGCTAAGGCCCACAGCTGGGCGATTCCTAAGCGCATCGCCCGTTGGATGAAGGCTTTCCATGACGGTGTCTTTCTCAGGACTACCCGACTGTTCAATAGACGGAGGAGGATTAGTCGGTTGCTCCATTGAAGGTTCATTGTTGACGCTGGTAGGCTGCATAGCAGTTATTGATATATATTCAGGAGTAATTTTATTAGTTATGTCCGGTAGTAGAGGTTTGTGTCTTACGGCGGCGGTCGGTTGCAGACTGATACTGATATTAATATTTTTACGGCGGTCAACTGTATTATTTATATTTTTATTTTTATTTTTACTTTTATTTATATTTTCAGGGAGCGGCGGTCTGTGTGTGACGGTGGTTGATTGCACACTGTGCTCATTAACGACATTCTTAATGTCGTTGGATGCGTTGGTGTTAGTGACAAAGGCGATAATGGTTTTAGCTGGTTTGCTAATGCCATCGACGTTTGCACCATCTTGATTGTTCCTTTCAGATCCTAAGGACTTCCTACTGGTCAACGCTTGTCCGTTCATACAAATCTGGACGTTTGCTCGACTCATTAAGTCCATCCCAATAATGGCATCCTCCTCGAGAGCGGGCAGGTAGGTTACTTCTCCAGCTATCTCTGTACAACCCACAGAGAACGTAGCAGCGAAATGTTCTGTGGTCATGATGGGTTCACCATTAGCTAAGTGAATAGGACGGCTCTGCTCACGCATAGGAAGTCCTAAGTCTAGAAGCTTTTGCCGAAGAGCGTGACCCACAAATGATTTTGTGCTTCCAGTGTCTACCAAAGCTAGGTATGTTTCCGTGCCTATATGAATGGGCATGAAAAACCGAGGATCGTGGCCAGGCAGTACGGTTGCGACGGCTACCCTGTCTTTATGACAAGGGCAGTCCTTTGTCATCCTGCCATCTGTCCCACAAAAGGAACAGAATAGCCTAAATGGCCTGCGACAGGTTTCTTTCCGGTGACCCCTTTGCTTGCAATTCCAGCAATGGGTATCCCTGTCGTACGGAATCATTGCTGGCGGGTTTCTTGGGCTTGGAAGAGGGGCTGGCACCTGAGTTGGACGCGAAGATTGCTCATCCCTCTTAATTGCTTCAAACTCCTCAGCCAAATATGCCAATTCGTCCAAGGTAGTGAAATCCCGTCTGCGAATGTAGTACCTATACTCTGGTCGCATGTTGTCGAAAATCCTATCGATATTATCGATGGAGGACATGCGAGGGTGTTGACGAAGCAGGTACTGAGCCGAGAGAATATAATCCTTTGCTTTCTCCCGGGGTCCTTGACGTTTCTTTAATATTTCTTCCTCTAGCTTGTGTAGGTAGCGGGCTGGTAGGAAGTGGCGAGTGAAGGCCTCTCTAAAACCTTCCCAGCAGACGAAGCTTTCACTTTTAATCCGCAGCCACTCCAAAGCACTGCCACGAAAGAGCTCAGGTAAGGTGCGCAAAATATCATTAGGCGGTATGTTGTAGCAGTTAGTTATCTCAGACAATCTTTCCGGAAATTCTAACGGGTTTCCCGAGGAATCGAACCTTAACCCCCACTTTCGGACTGTGTTCATCACCTCTGCCTCATAACTCAGGGTGAGCCGGTGTGACGGCGGCGGGTGCTCATGCCTGGGTTGGTTAAGAGAGGGTGATGTACTGGGCGAGTGAACAGGGTGGTTGATTTGGGAATTCGCTGGGCGAGGATTTCCGCTAAGTTTCTCCAAACTAGGAACCTGTAAAGTTGTCTGCGTATAACTGGGTTAGGTAAGGTCTTTAGAAGTTATCGGCACAGGCATGGTAGGCACGATGACGGCAGGTTGAGTCTCAAGGGGCAGGGTGTCGTCTAGACGTTTTTCGATCAAACTCTCCCACTTGTTACACAGGTCGTGCGTTGATCCATTGTCCCTCAGCTTTTTGATGTGTTGGCTGAGTCGGTTACGAAGATCCTTCATGTTGCCTTCACTATCTAAACCTTTAGAGCGGAGTGCTTCTTGTAATTCTGTTTTTTTCATACAATATATAAAGTTTAGATTCCTGAAGATATTATTAGTATCGGCAGCAGCTTGATCCTCAGAATCTGACATGTTGCGGCTGGTTGATGCGGTGACGTTTGATGAAGAACTAATATCAGGAATTTGCTGTCGAAAGTCGGTGGTACCTTTAGAAAATTCTAAAACGGTCGGCGGTAGGAGTTCGGTTGAACCCTCTAAAGGTCCCTGCTCGGGCGCCAAAATGTGATGTTTCTTTTTTGTTTTCCAGCTAAGGTAGTTCAGCGGTCGTCCAGGGTTGCTCAAAGAAAGCAAACGAAAACTTTGATGTTGTTCAGGGCTCAGCAACTATGTCTCCAATTCAGTGAAGCTCAATTTTAATTTTAATTTTGTCAGCACGGAACAGCTTTTCTGCCTCAGAAGAGTGTAAGAGGCACAAATCTTCACATACATCTGCCCCGTAGGAGCACAATCGAATATAATATTTGCCCCTTAAAGAGCACAGGGGATATATAAAAAAGAACTGTCCCCAGAGGAACACAAATTAATCTTATTTGCCCTTAAAAAGAGCACAAATATAAATGAAAGGAACTGTCCCCAAAGGAACACAAATTAACCTTACTTGCCCTTAGAAAGAGCACAAATATAAATAAAAAATTGTCCCCAAAGGAACACAAATTAACCTTACTTGCCCTTAAAAAGAGCACAAATATAAATAAAAAAATTGTCCCCAAAGGAACACAAATTAACCTTACTTGCCCTTAAAAAGAGCACAAATATAAAGAAAAAATTGTCCCCAAAGGAACACAAATTAACCTTACTTGCCCTTAAAAAGAGCACAAATATAAATAAAAAATTGTCCCCAAAGGAACACAAATAGATTATATGGCAATTTCTTGCCTTAAAAATTGCCTGTTGTATAGCGCACTACGCACCCAATACGGCCGGCGGTTGAATGCTTAGGACTATTGCGAGTTGGTTGAGAATCAACTTAGCTCTACGGTCGGAAGCGAAGTGATTTTCTCAGTGAAATTCACTCCTACTCATAATCTTTTCTGGTGAAAGCTGGTGTGACTTATATTATTTAACAAAATACACGTCACACAACAAAAATGTACCCACTGCCGCCTCGCACTATTGTATTATTACCCATCCTCTAGTGCAATCGTTTTAGATGAAGCTGCCGTGGAGGTATACAATTGGCATGGGTTCGGTTGTGTGTCGCTCACTGGTTGCTTCGTGCATTTCCTATGCTGTTGCTTGAAGGTAGGTATTGTATGTAGGTACATGGCAATGCATGGCATGTCTATGATGATAATAATATAATAGCATGTGTTCGGTTGTGTGTCGCTCACTGGCTGCTTTGTGCATTTCCTATGCTGTTGCTTGAAGGTAGGTATTGTATGTAGGTACCTGGCAATGCATGGCATGTCTATGATGATAATAATATAAGATAATGGACCTATTTAATTAAAAGTATAGCAGGTTAGGTCCCTTAATAGACGGTTGTGCGGCGGTAGGGAAAATTCAATAATATAGTTTCAAGAGGAAAAGTGTAACTTCGTTACATTCCCCCCTTTCTTCATAAGACAAGAACCCTCTCGTCATGTTTTTTTTTTGTATATTTTTTTTTTTTTTTTTTTGGTTAAATAATTCAAAATTTATTTATTTTTTTATTATTATATTATTATTATTTTTTTTTTTTTTTTTTTTTAATTCAAATATTTATATTTTATTTGTACATATTTCATAATAATAATAATTAAACTTAACAAATATTCATATTCTATATAAAAAAAACTAAATAAAGATTTAATTCATGACGCGGTGGAAATAGGCTTCAGCTCCGTGGCGGTGTCTCTACGGTAAAATGTCGACTTCCTTAATGTAAGGCCCAAACTTGAGGTTAGTTTTGGTGCGCCTCTTGTTTGGGCGTACGCAAATACGTCCCCATGGCCGTTGTATATAGAACTGGCCGCCCCTTTGATTGCTTCCCCGAATTACTATGCCTTCGAAAGGGTCGAAGGCGGGCGGCTGGCTGCCCATGTTGCTAGGTCCAGTGCTCGTGTATACCGGAATGGGGAAAGTAGCACAACTTGGGGTTGGTGTCATCGTCGGCTGCGTCGAAGTGACCGTCGATGTTCTGGGCTGGATGCATCTCTCGGCCGTGACTGAATGTCGTACTGCGGCAAGGCAAGGTTGTTGCTGGTTTATCGGCTCCCTTCCCATCGGTTGGTTGCAGCGGGCGGGCACTGGCGGCTTTGGTGCGACTGTCGGCAGTTTCAGCGAAGAAGGCCCTGCTCTATGCCAGGGTTTTAGCTGCGGAGCGGATGTAGACGGTCCTTGTGCTGGCGGTTTTAGAGTCATCCAATTGTTCATGGCCTCCTCGCGCTGGGCCCTGATCTTGGCCATATACTGCTCCATAGGTGGGGGTGGAAGGATTGGTTGAGCCAAATCACGATCGGCGGCAGGCGGTTTCACGTGGCTTATACGTTGACGTGGTTTTAATGTGAAGATCAGTTCGTCAGTGCGCCGGAGTGTTCCCGGTCTCATCGGTGCGGTGGGTTGTCGAGCGCAAGGATTCATCAACGCGGCTTGCGGATGGTGCCCTCCTCGTTGAGCGGCAGGGGTTTCCCTGGCAGAGGTGGTAGTATCTTTCGTTGCTTTGGGCCTTGGTACGCGCTTCGGTCCTTGTTTGACGGCGGTAACAGGAGGAGCCATACGCTCTGGTGCCATAAGCCGATGGAAGCGGGCGCTCGGTGAGCGGTCTTTATGTTGCCGAGGGCTAAGGCCCACAGCTGGGCGATTCCTAAGCGCATCCCCCGTTGGATGAAGGCTTTCCATGACGGTGTCTTTCTCAGGACTACCCGACTGTTCAATAGACGGAGGAGGATTAGTCGGTTGCTCCATTGAAGGTTCATTGTTGTCGCTGGTAGGCTGCATAGCAGTTATTGATATATATTCAGGAGTAATTTTATTAGTTATGTCCGGTAGTAGAGGTTTGTGTCTTACGGCGGCGGTCGGTTGCAGACTGATACTGATATTAATATTTTTACGGCGGTCAACTGTATTATTTATATTTTTATTTTTATTTTTACTTTTATTTATATTTTCAGGGAGCGGCGGTCTGTGTGTGACGGTGGTTGATTGCACACTGTGCTCATTAACGACATTCTTAATGTCGTTGGATGCGTTGGTGTTAGTGACAAAGGCGATAATGGTTTTAGCTGGTTTGCTAATGCCATCGACGTTTGCACCATCTTGATTGTTCCTTTCAGATCCTAAGGACTTCCTACTGGTCAACGCTTGTCCGTTCATACAAATCTGGACGTTTGCTCGACTCATTAAGTCCATCCCAATAATGGCATCCTCCTCGAGAGCGGGCAGGTAGGTTACTTCTCCAGCTATCTCTGTACAACCCACAGAGAACGTAGCAGCGAAATGTTCTGTGGTCATGATGGGTTCACCATTAGCTAAGTGAATAGGACGGCTCTGCTCACGCATAGGAAGTCCTAAGTCTAGAAGCTTTTGCCGAAGAGCGTGACCCACAAATGATTTTGTGCTTCCAGTGTCTACCAAAGCGTGGTATGTTTCCGTGCCTATATGAATGGGCATGAAAAACCGAGGATCGTGGCCAGGCGGTACGGTTGCGACGGCTACCCTGTCTTTATGACAAGGGCAGTCCTTTGTCATCCTGCCATCTGTCCCACAAAAGGAACAGAATAGCCTAAATGGCCTGCGACAGGTTTCTTTCCGGTGACCCCTTTGCTTGCAATTCCAGCAATGGGTATCCCTGTCGTACGGAATCATTGCTGGCGGGTTTCTTGGGCTTGGAAGAGGGGCTGGCACCTGAGTTGGACGCGAAGATTGCTCATCCCTCTTAATTGCTTCAAACTCCTCAGCCAAATATGCCAATTCGTCCAAGGTAGTGAAATCCCGTCTGCGAATGTAGTACCTATACTCTGGTCGCATGTTGTCGAAAATCCTATCGATATTATCGATGGAGGACATGCGAGGGTGTTGACGAAGCAGGTACTGAGCCGAGAGAATATAATCCTTTGCTTTCTCCCGGGGTCCTTGACGTTTCTTTAATATTTCTTCCTCTAGCTTGTGTAGGTAGCGGGCTGGTAGGAAGTGGCGAGTGAAGGCCTCTCTAAAACCTTCCCAGCAGACGAAGCTTTCACTTTTAATCCGCAGCCACTCCAAAGCACTGCCACGAAAGAGCTCAGGTAAGGTGCGCAACATATCATTAGGCGGTATGTTGTAGCAGTTAGTTAGCTCAGACAATCTTTCCAGAAATTCTAACGGGTTTCCCGAGGAATCGAACCTTAACCCCCACTTTCGGACTGTGTTCATCACCTCTGCCTCATAACTCAGGGTGAGCCGGTGTGACGGCGGCGGGTGCTCATGCCTGGGTTGGTTAAGAGAGGGTGATGTACTGGGCGAGTGAACAGGGTGGTTGATTTGGGAATTCGCTGGGCGAGGATTTCCGCTAAGTTTCTCCAAACTAGGAACCTGTAAAGTTGTCTGCGTATAACTGGGTGAGGTAAGGTCTTTAGAAGTTATCGGCACAGGCATGGTAGGCACGATGACGGCAGGTTGAGTCTCAAGGGGCAGGGTGTCGTCTAGACGTTTTTCGATCAAACTCTCCCACTTGTTACACAGGTCGTGCGTTGATCCATTGTCCCTCAGCTTTTTGATGTGTTGGCTGAGTCGGTTACGAAGATCCTTCATGTTGCCTTCACTATCTAAACCTTTAGAGCGGAGTGCTTCTTGTAATTCTGTTTTTTTCATACAATATATAAAGTTTAGATTCCTGAAGATATTATTAGTATCGGCAGCAGCTTGATCCTCAGAATCTGACATGTTGCGGCTGGTTGATGCGGTGACGTTTGATGAAGAACTAATATCAGGAATTTGCTGTCGAAAGTCGGTGGTACCTTTAGAAAATTCTAAAACGGTCGGCGGTAGGAGTTCGGTTGAACCCTCTAAAGGTCCCTGCTCGGGCGCCAAAATGTGATGTTTCTTTTTTGTTTTCCAGCTAAGGTAGTTCAGCGGTCGTCCAGGGTTGCTCAAAGAAAGCAAACGAAAACTTTGATGTTGTTCAGGGCTCAGCAACTATGTCTCCAATTCAGTGAAGCTCAATTTTAATTTTAATTTTGTCAGCACGGAACAGCTTTTCTGCCTCAGAAGAGTGTAAGAGGCACAAATCTTCACATACATCTGCCCCGTAGGAGCACAATCGAATATAATATTTGCCCCTTAAAGAGCACAGGGGATATATAAAAAAGAACTGTCCCCAGAGGAACACAAATTAACCTTATTTGCCCTTAAAAAGAGCACAAATATAAATGAAAGGAACTGTCCCCAAAGGAACACAAATTAACCTTGCTTGCCCTTAAAAAGAGCACAAATATAAATAAAAAATTGTCCCCAAAGGAACACAAATTAACCTTACTTGCCCTTAAAAAGAGCACAAATATAAATAAAAAAATTGTCCCCAAAGGAACACAAATTAACCTTACTTGCCCTTAAAAAGAGCACAAATATAAATAAAAAATTGTCCCCAAAGGAACACAAATTAACCTTACTTGCCCTTAAAAAGAGCACAAATATAAATAAAAAATTGTCCCCAAAGGAACACAAATAGATTATATGGCAATTTTTTGCCTTAAAAATTGCCTGTTGTATAGCGCACTACGCACCCAATACGGCCGGCGATTGAATGCTTAGGACTATTGCGAGTTGGTTGAGAATCAACTTAGCTCTACGGTCGGAAGCGAAGTGATTTTCTCAGTGAAATTCACTCCTACTCATAACCTTTTCTGGTGAAAGCTGGTGTGACTTATATTATTTAACAAAATACACGTCACACAGCAAAAATTTACCCACTGCCGCCTCGCACTATTGTATTATTACCCATCCTCTAGTGCAATCGTTTTAGATGAAGCTGCCGTGGAGGTATACAATTGGCATGGGTTCGGTTGTGTGTCGCTCACTGGTTGCTTCGTGCATTTCCTATGCTGTTGCTTGAAGGTAGGTATTGTATGTAGGTACATGGCAATGCATGGCATGTCTATGATGATAATAATATAATAGCATGTGTTCGGTTGTGTGTCGCTCACTGGCTGCTTTGTGCATTTCCTATGCTGTTGCTTAAAGGTAGGTATTGTATGTAGGTACATGGCAATGCATGGCATGTCTATGATGATAATAATATAAGATAATGGACCTATTTAATTAAAAGTATAGCAGGTTAGGTCCCTTAATAGACGGTTGTGCGGCGGTAGGGAAAATTCCCTAATATAGTTTCAAGAGGAAAAGTGTAACTTCGTTACAGTACTAAGGTGCGACACCTACTCAAGAGACTCAAAACACCGGTGAGATATCAACGTAATGCAGTTCAACTAGCAGATGGTAGTCCCATATTTAGCCGAGAACACTACACAGTAACTCTGCAAATAGGGAACCAGTCAATTCAAGGAGAAGTAACGCATTTGAAGCAGTTGAGTCAAGACGCAATAATTGGTATGGATGCACTACGAAAAATGGATTTCTCTATCAAATTAAATGGGAATGAGCTTATGTCAAATAAAGCTCCTCCAACCCTCAAAAGACAAAATCAGCTATGTGCTCTGGGCGGAAAACTCTTAACACTAGATCAGGGGTAGCCGATCTTCATTTCCAAGGACGCAGTAAGAGGGTAGAGTTTAATACGAATACCCAGTGATAAATAATATAAAAAAAAATATTGAATTGAGCTGATTTAAAATTTAAAAAGTGAATTAAGTTAAAAAAAAAAAATTGAATTAAACCAAAAATCCTGAAAATAAATAAAAAAAAAATTGAATTAAAAAATGAAAATTATTATTAATTAGTACTATCTGCGTTATTATTATTAATCTATCTACTGGGAAGAAATTGTATTTAGACGAGAAGGTTCTCGTCTCCGAAGAAAGAGGGGGATGTAATGAAGCATTTTATCGCTCCATTACATTCCTTTAAAAATCGAAACAATCATTTTATATATTTGCCCCTAGCAGGTAGCACTGTCATCTGAAACAGAAACGATTCCATTTAAAAGCTACAGATAAGCGACCGCAAGCTCCCAGTAGGACATTGCCGATAACAGAGCTCGTCACCAACTGATTAGAAATTATATTTTCTAGTGAAAGCACAAATACAATATTTGAAGGAGGTGAATATAGTGAGCGAAAGGTGAATTTCTAATAAAAGAAAGTAAGGCAAATGGCGAAAGTAAGCCTAAACCCAGCAGAGGAACACAAAAAGGCAACGATCAGCGTACATCGATGGTGAATTCGTATAATGAAATGTGTGGTATTAAACCAAACAATAAAATGGACGCAATATGAGTCGATGACGATGATATTGAATAATTCTTGCTGTACGTACTTGAGTACACCGCCACCTGCACACTCCTCGTGCATAGACAAAAATAGAAGTATTTCGCATTACTTAGAGCAAGAGGTAGGGGAGTACCAGACAAGGAAATATATGGGCAATTACATGAAGAAGTGAAATTTGCAAAAATAAAATTAACAGTCACTTACAGCCAAGGACTTAACGAGAGGAGGCCGTTCATACAACAAAATCACTCCGAAACGTACCGAAGTATACCGTTGAAGTGTAATATCAGTATAAAAACCGAAAAGCCGAAATAATAGGAGTCAGTAAGACTTTACTAATTTAAACAGAGGGTAAGAACCTATAATAATTACGGTAGTAAATTTTCCCCCACCAGTGGTAAGAAATTGCTATTTTTTTAAAGCCAGTAGAAATACTGTGGTTGCCAGTAGAAATACTGACGTTGCTAGTAGAAATACTGTGGTTGCCAGTAGAAATACTGTGGTTGCCAGTAGAAATACTGAGGTTGCCAGTTGAAAAACTGAGGTTGCCAGTAGAAATACTGTGGTTGCCAGTAGAAATACTGTGGGTAATTTAACTCTTGCAGAGATTTCCCCCCACCAGCGGTAAGGGATCTCAGAGACAAATTAAAACAAGCCAGTTAATAACTGTGGTTGCCAGTAGAAATACTGAGGTTGCCAGTAGAAATACTGTGGTTGCCAGTAGAAATACTGAGGTTGCCAGTTGAAAAACTGTGGTTGCCAGTAGAAATACTGAGGTTGCCAGTAGAAATACTGTGGTTGCCAGTAGAAATACTGTGGTTGCCAGTAGAAATACTGTGGTTGCCAGTAGAAATACTGTGGTTGCCAGTAGAAATACTGTGGTTGCCAGTAGAAATAATGTGGTTGCCAGTAGAAATACTGAGGTTGCCAGTAGAAATACTGTGGTTGCCAGTAGAAATACTGAGGTTGCCAGTAGAAATACTGTGGTTTACAGTAGAAATACTGTGGGTGCCAGTAGAAATACTGAGGTTGCCAGTAGAAATACTGAGGTTGCCAGTAGAAATACTGTGGTTGCCAGTAGAAATACTGAGGTTGCCAGTTGAAAAACTGTGGTTGCCAGTAGAAATACTGAGGTTGCCAGTAGAAATACTGTGGTTGCCAGAAGAAATACTGAGGTTGCCAGTAGAAATACTGTGGTTGCCAGTAGAAATACTGTGGTTGCCAGTAGAAATACTGTGGTTGCCAGTAGAAATACTGTGGTTGCCAGTAGAAATACTGTGGTTGCCAGTAGAAATAATGTGGTTGCCAGTAGAAATACTGAGGTTGCCAGTAGAAATACTGTGGTTGCCAGTAGAAATACTGAGGTTGCCAGTAGAAATACTGTTGTTTCCAGTAGAAATACTGTGGGTGCCAGTAGAAATACTGAGGTTGCCAGTAGAAATACTGTGGTTGCCAGTAGAAATACTGTGGTTGCCAGTAGAAATACTGAGGTTGCCAGTAGAAATACTGTGGTTGCCAGTAGAAATACTGAGGTTGCCAGTAGAAATACTGTGGTTGCCAGTAGAAATACTGTGGTTGCCAGTAGAAATACTGTGGTTGCCAGTAGAAATAATGTGGTTGCCAGTAGAAATACTGAGGTTGCCAGTAGAAATACTGTGGTTGCCAGTAGAAATACTGAGGTTGCCAGTAGAAATACTGTGGTTTCCAGTAGAAATACTGTGGGTGCCAGTAGAAATACTGAGGTTGCCAGTAGAAATACTGTGATCGCCAGTAGAAATACTGAGGTTGCCAGTTGAAAAACTGTGGTTGCCAGTAGAAATACTGTGGTTGCCAGTAGAAATACTGAAGTTTTCCAGCACCAATACAGTGGTTGCTAGTCGAGACGCTGTTTGCCGAATCTACCGTTACTATAATTTGAAGAAACATACGAGAAAGGAAGCACCAGAAGGAACCTTACTAAGGGAACAACAACCGACGTCGGACTCTAAAGACACACTGGAATTTAACACCGAAAAACTGAAATTGGAGAAAATAAAAGCACATAGTCTAATAATCCAAACTTTAAAACTACAGAATTGAATTGAATTTAATTATTTTTAATAATAAAGCTATTTTCTTGATTGAATAAAGGAAAATCTTTGAAACTAAAGTTTTAGTGTACCTTCTTTAGTAAAACCCTGGACACCAGCGAGTAAACCTCAGCCAGAGAAACCCAAGGTACATCACAAAGTATTTCAGCTGAAATGATATTTGGTTTTTGCTACAAAAAAAAAAGATAAGAATAGGTGAGTTTTTCGAAAATTCAATGTTTATTTACAATAGGCGGAAAGTGAAATTTCTATTTTTCCGGTTGGAATGCCATTTGGGTGAACTTCACAATAAGGCTGATTTTGATGCAAAAGCTCTACAAAAGTACATTCACATGTTTCCATAAAGTAATATTTTCCTAAGAGCGTTTTTTTAAATACCAAAAAGAGTTCCACCGCTTGTTCGATATACGTGTTGCTGACTTCGATTGTAATTTAAATTCATTAAAGTACTTATTATATTTATTAATATTTTCTTGCTCTACATGGGTTTTAAATACAAAATACAATTTCAAAACTTTGTACATATATGAAAGAATGTACAAATAATAGTTTATTACTTAAGATCTTATATGCTAATATATTCTGTAAACTAATACTACTTGAGCTGAAGGCATATCTATCTCAATTTTGCTTAGTACTTTTTACTCCGCTATTGATATTAGAGAACACCCCTGATACTGATGCGATATCTGGCTTTGATTTGTTGTAGTGGTCTTTCGCCGTCTGTTTGACAAAATGTTTAGCTCGCCAAACATTTCTGTCAACACCTGTTCACCATTATTATTTTCATGTTGTAAAATATTATTTTTTTTATAAATAAAATTCTTTGTTTTAAATTAATAATGTGTCGCTTTTAATTACTGCTAGTTCTTTAGCATGTTTTGTTTTTATTATTTTTATATAGCCTAGTAAAATACGACGTTTCAGCTGCATCTGTTTAGTTAAATCACGTTGAACATAAAAGCCGGTTCCTTTAAGATTTGGAACAGTTTTTTAACATTTGTGATGCAATCATATTCGATCCTGTGTTTATTTTCATAACTTAAATTTAACAGCTGGTGGCATTTGGTGTTGTTCATCGGTCCCGATTAAAAGATCGGTTATTCCTTCTAATGTTTTTTGCGGATGAATATTAGAATTTGGGGTTTTTACAATAATATTCGCACCTTTAAGTTTACGGTTTTGTGCTTCCAGTTCATTTTCCAAAAAGTTGCAACGATGCTGAAACTGTTTGACTCTATTAAACATTTCTTTATTTTGTTTCTTCAGAGTATCTATCTCGGAGGTCAAAATTTTAAGGTCATCTTTGGTTATCTTTTATTCTAATAAAATATTGATCGTGCATATTTGCACGAGATTTAAATACTTTTGCTGCTTGTTCAGGAAAATCTTAAGGTGGCGTTTGACAGTTTTTTCTTCTTTTTTTGTCATTTATGAGTTAAGCCAGATGCAGTTAAGCCAAGTGTAGTAAGGCTGCGGCAAAAGTTGTCTTTTGAGACTTAAATACATAAGATTACCTTTAAACGATGCAGATTATGTGGCTGAATATGAAAATTTTAAAGTCACTTTTTTTATTATTTTTATGCAATTTTTGTAATTATCGAATTGATACAGAGCAAAAAAATTATTCAGACAGTTCAATTATGCGACAGGGTTGCCAATCCCACATGTTCTATGGGTTTGGCCATAAAATATAAAGAAAAATTATCTTGGACCAGAATTTCTTATTATTTTTTGCTACTAAACAATTAACAAATAGTTTCTAAGTGATTAAAATAATAATCGATTAAAAATAGTGAAGTGTTAGTGTTAATACGGGATTGAAGTGCGAAGTTTTACTCCGCCAGTACAAAATGCGATTTTTTTAGATCAAAGAATTTAGCTGTCAATTTTTTTCTTGATTCGATATTTGACTCTGACGTGTTTGGATACTTCTCTATTGAGAAGATTTTATAGAAAGTTTTCAACTCCAACCTATTATTCATTTGATATAGGTACTGGTACTTGTTCTTCTTTATTTCTTATTTCCTTTAATAGATTCTACCATTCTTAACTAACGGTTTAAATTTTGAAATCTTTTTATACAGAGTGATTGGTATAAGGTGCACCAAAAAGCTTGAGCGTGTAGGTGGAGTTAAGACAAGAAAAAAATCGTATGGAAGGGGGGGTCTATTTCCCCCCGTTTAGGCGGGAGGGACAATTTTCTAAAACATTGACTTAAATCAGAAAAAAAATCATTTAAAAACAACGGTGAATGATACAAAGCCTTGTTATATTTTTTTGGAAAGCCAGAAAACTACTCTTTTATTTAATTTTTAAATAAAGTTGTTTTACATTTGGAAAAAAATTAATTTTCAAACTCAAAATTTTGAAAAAAAAACTAAAAAAAAATGTTTAAACAAATTTTTTTCAAAATTTTATGTAATTAACTATTATTTTTGTTTTCAAAATTTAATGCTCTTATTAATTTTTAGTCAAAAACAGAAAACCGGATGCCAAAATGTACCTAGTTTTTGAGAAATTAAGTTTAGATCTGGCATTACTAATATAGACAACTACCATCCATCTCTGGATATATTTTTTGACCTGAGCAGCCATCTTCTTGATAATTGTTATCCACAAGACTGTTCATATGTGTTTGATTTTCGTAAGACAAATTTTCAGTTGCTTTCTGATGTTATAAGTAGATCTAATATTGAAAATATATTAGATTCTACAAATATTGACGATGCAGTAACTGGGTTTTATAATATACTCAGTAGCTGTATAAATAATTCTGTACCTACGAAAAGATCTAAAAATAATAATTTTTGTCACCCTTGGTATACACAAGAGCTTAAATCTCTTCGAAACAAGAGAAATAAAGTATGGAAAGTTTATATAAAAACCCTTTCTCCAACAATCTTTGAACAGTATATAACCCTTTTTGAAGAATTTAAAAATCTTTCAAAAGCTTTATACTCCAACTATGTTAACGAAATGGGAATCTCTTTAAAACAGGACCCTAAAAGCTTTTGGCATTTTGTTAACTCGAAGAAAAATTCGGATGGCTTCCCAGCAAGTTTTATATATGAAAACTCTTCGGTACATATAATATTTTTTCAAACTCCTTTGTTGACACTCATGTAAATGTTGATAAAGATTTTTTTAAAGACGTGAACACCAACCCGCAAGTAAGTTTTAACACTATTCCTGTGGAACAAGATAGGGTCTTACACTTTTTGTCATTATTGAATGACGATTGCTCCTATGGCCCTGACGGTATACCCCCCATTATTCTGAAAAAGTGTAGTCGTGTATTAGTGCAGCCCTTGCAATTATTATTTAAGCTTTCGTTAAAGTCTGGGAAATTTCCATCATTCTGGAAGAAATCATTTCTCACTCCTGTTTTTAAAAAAGGCGACAAATTTGACATCAAGAACTATAGACATATTTCTAAATTGTCCTGTATCCCTAAGCTTTTTGAACAGGTTGTATGTGAAAGTCTTTTATTCTTTGGTAAGAACATTATATGTAAACAGCAACACGGTTTCGTGTAGAAACGGTCTACTGTTACAAAACTTCTTACATTTTTACATAATTGTTCAAATGCAGTAGAAAGTGGTTCTGAAGTTCATTGTATATAAACAGATTTTTCTAAAGCATTTGACCAACTCAGCCATAATATTATTATTTTTAAACTGCAATCATACGGTTTCCCTACTCTTTTTATATCTTGGATCAAATCCTACCTAGAAAATAGAACTTACCAGGTTAAATCTAGAAATTCCTTTTCTAATACTTTCGTTGCCCATTCAAGAGTACCCCAGGGAAGCCATTTGGGTCCATTCTTATTTATTCTTGCTTTAAATGACGTTTCTTCTTTTATACGCTTTAGTGAGATTCTCATATTTGCAGATGATATGAAAATTTATAAATCAATCAAATCTCCCAATGATCATACTCTTTTGCAGGCTGATCTTGATAGTTTCAGTATTTGGTGTATTAAAATGGGTTAACTCTTAATCCTATAAAATGCCAAACTATTACTTTCTCAAAGAAAAAAGTTCCAAGTGACTTTGAATATTGTATAACACAAAATAAAATTAATCGTGTTTTTAGTTTTAAGGACTTAGGAGTTAATTTCAGTGCAAATCTGGAATTTTCTGAACATGTTAACTTTATTGTAAAAAAGGCGAACTCTATGATTGGATTCTTAAAAAGGTTGGCAAAGGAATTTAACGATCCATACGTTACCCTCTCTTTGTATAACTGTTATGTTAGGCCGCATCTTGAGTATGCCTCACAAGTATGGACCCCTTTCTATGAAATCCATAAGAAACGTATTGAATCAGTCCAGCATAATTTTATTCGCTTTGCGCTTAAAAGCCTTCCATGGGCTGATCCTTATAACCTGCCACCATACGAGCATCGGATAAGGCTTTTGCAGATGCAATCTTTATATCAACGTAGAGTAAACAATGACTTAATTTTTCTACATCAACTTATCTCTGGACAAATTGATTCGTCGGACCTATTAGCCTTTATTGGTTTTAACTACCGCGGATGGTCGTACCATCTTCGAAGTTCTGAGCTTTTTAATATTGAACATCACAGAACCAATTATGGCATGCATGAGCCTCTCAAGCGGATGAGTAAGTTATATAACTTGAACAATGGTGTGTGGGATTTTAATTTAAATAAAAGTAATTTAAAAATTATTTTCAGAACCAGTGCTCCCCAATCCTAAATGTTTCTGTGTCATTTTGTTTTAATTTTTACTTTATATGTTTTCATGTTTTTATGTGCATGTGTTTTTGTTTTTGTTGCATTGTGCTTACTAACAACTAACACCTGCACTAAGTGATGAGCCAGTGGGACACATTATATGTGTTGGCAAATCTTCTTTCATCTGCTGATGCTTGCTTTAAGCTCCATTTGAATAAGATCTGATAGTGTATAAAACAAAAACTAGAAGTATTTTTTTCCAAGAAAAACACTTTTTTTTTTGGTTTTCCCAAATTTGACCTACTCAGGTCAATTATTAATTAGGGAATTATCCCTTTTTTATTTTTTATTACATACCATCCGATTTTAATCAAATAATAAAAAAAAACGAATTAACTTTTTACTTTCCTTACTAGTTTTACTTTAAATTTTTTTTATTTCTCAAAAACTAAGATACATTTTGACATCCGGTTTTCTGTTTCTGACTAAAAATTAATAAGAGCATTGAATTTTGAAAATAAAAATAATAGTTAATTACATAAAATTTTGAAAAAAATTAGTTTAAACACTTTTTTTTTTATTTTTTTTTTCAAAATTTTGAGTTTGAAAACTAATTTTTTTAAAACTGTTCCCTTAAACAACTTTATTTAAAAATTAAATAAAAGAGTAGTTTTCTGGCTTTCCAAAAAAATATAACAAGGCTTTTTATCATTCACCGTTCTTTTTCTTTTTTTTTCTGATTTAAGTCAATGTTTTAGAAAATTGCCCCTCCCGCCTAAACGGGGGGAAATAGACCCCCCCTTCCATACGATTTTTTTCTTGTCTTAACTCCACCTACACGCTCAAGCTTTTTGGTGCACCTTATACCAATCATCCTGTATATATTTTTATACTATAATTCTACTGTTTTTGCATACTGCTTTATAATATTTTTGGGCCCTCAAATGTCTATGTTTTCCATATGCATTTGCTGATTTTTTGAAGGTGTGCTATTACTTTGTGCTATTACTTTGTAGTGCTGCTGACTCCTAAATGATATTAACGAGATCAGTTACCTACTTTAACCATGTCGATATGTGCATTGGTTTATTAAGCATGTGAAAACCCGCTTTATTTTCGTAGACTATTTAAACATATTTTTACGAGTCCTATAACTCACCCTTATTTCATTGTAAGAGAAAAAAATGGAAAGAAAAACGAATGGACAGCCTTACAGCGCATACGCTTAGAATTTGAATACACCAAAAAATAAAACGAACCAGGAATTATTCACACAGCTATGAAAAAATCCCTTACACATGCCATGGCACTGGTACGGTAATAGTATCATAACAGAATAAGAATAACGGATACTTATTTTGTGTGGTAGCGGTAGAGGACTAGAGGGTGATAGTATGATAACATAGATATAGGGTATGTTTATACTGTAAAGCGAGCCGAATGCCTTGCCGTTGCCGTATTGCTTGTTCGCTACTTATCTGGCTGACGAAATTTAGGGGATGAATTTTCCCTTTGCTCTTGAACAAGCAAAGAGCAGCAAGCACTTTGGTTGGGCAAGGAGAAAACTTACCCTCTTAATCATAACGATGATGAAAAATTGAGCAAAATAAACACAGTATACAAGAAGGACGACAAAATAGCTGCGTTGCGTTTTGATATCAGTGTTTGTGCTGCTGGTGTTCTGCTTTGCTCCTCTAATTGTACGTGGTGGTGTAACAAGCGAGCGAATATGCAAGAGCAAACTACTCAATCCTCAGTCTTAGTTTAGTTCGTTTTATGTAACGAACGTTGGGTTGGTTGTATATTTAAGATTATTTATTTACTTTTACTATTACTACTAAAAAAAAACAACAAAAACCAATAATCAAAGTTAAACAATAAAAAGTTGCAAAAATAAATATAATACCTAATTGTGATTCCAAAAATATCAAGACGTCACCTAAATATCCCTTCCAAAGGGTATATATCACCATAACAACCCCTTAGTGTCTTGCGGTACCTAGTTATTCTGTTTTGAACAGAAAAAAAAAATAAAAACAAAATGAAGTGAATTCGCAGTTTTATTAAAATAATAATCCTGGGGCTGGGAATGATGAATCAAAAGTTTATTTTATTCTATTTTCGGAGTCAAGCAGTTCGTTTCTGTAAGCGCGTCGCGACTTTGGTAAAAAAACTTCCAATTAAAAATATCAGGGAAAATCTGGAATAACGCATCACATACAAGCAGAAAACATGACAAATTAGTAATTAACTGCATATATGTACACAGAATTTCGTGAAGCGTACTACACCATCATCAGCTCCTTTTCGGCTCAAGTGTTAATAACTTTTGATAAGAAAAAACAATGTTCACTATTGTATTATAAAAAAAAGGAAAAAGAAATTTATACTGCTGGTATATCCTGACTCCCCAACAAACACTGTGGCCGAATATTTTCTTAGATAAAAATGGAATACAACGACTTGAAATTATGAGGATACATCCACCTTATTCTACCTACCTATGTGATTAAAAAAAATTAAAAAGCAAACGGAGGATCGAAAAGGATATAAACTAAAATAACGAGTAGGTTTCAAAGATGTTTTCAAGTTTAATTATAGTTTTTTTTTTTAATGCAAGCTGCTAGAATAAAATACATTTGCATTATTGATGCACTTTTGATTTGTTTGTTCTTTTAAACCATTTATTTATTAAAAATAACATTGTTTGTCTACCTTCCTTTAACAATAAATACAAAAGCTAGGCACGCAGTAAGTGTGCACTGGAGCTGGAGGGGCACACAGCTCATCTAAACACTCACTCAATCCTCACGATGGGGTTGGGGTTGGGATTCCCTTTGTACGTATGTGCATTGTATATAGATGGAGACATTTTTTGAGTGTGTTGTGTTTTTGAGATAAGAGTGTATGTGTGACATCTCACAGTGTCCTGTCTAGTGTTGCCACTTAGAATTGTTATTCGATTTTTGCAGTAGATTTGAAAATATAAAAAAAAATTAGAAAAATTAAATTAAATTAATGGCTTGATATTAAAATGTTTTGTAAAAGTGTGATAATAATATAAATTTAACGATCTAAATAATTTTCTGAAGGAAGGAAGGTAGTTTGTAGTCAAAAAGATTTATAGAATTAACCGCTTTATTTTGAAACTACAGCATACAGTGTTCCTGTTGGAAATACAACACAATCTCATCTAATATAACGTGATAAGGTTTATCTGATATTTATTATTAGGTACCTACATGATCTTTGTATTGTTCTCCTTTTAGATATTTAAAAAATGTTTTTGATGGATACATTTGAATTATTGTTTCCATTTTAATAATATCTTTTTCATTGCATTACATTTTTTAAAGATCAATTTTCCTAAATATCTGGGAATTCTTGGAAAATATAACTTTAACTAGACCTGAGTTAAGCAAAAGTAAAAAAAAAAAACGCAACATTATTATTATTCTGTTTATGAGCTTTTGCATACTATTACGTTATAAATCTACATAATGAGTGCAGCCTCTTAGGCTGCTAACCTGAAATAAATCATTTCAATGCACAAGTGCACGCAATCACCATAACTTAATGACAATATTCAAATACTGTGTATGGTTTCGTTATTAATAAAAACGACAAATAGAAACCCACAATAGGATTCTACTTCATTAAGATAGGCATGAAATTATAAATGTCAAAATTAAAAAAAGTTATTTATGAAATTGTTATTTATTTATTTAATTCGTCAAGCAGAACATTACAAATTTCTTACAAAATTACAAACATGAAGGAACATAGATTTTTTTGTCGGTGGCTAATAAAAAAGAAGGATTAAAAATTTATTTCAAAACGAAAGGTTTATAAGGCTTAGTTTTTTAGTTCGACATTACTCCATTGTTGTTGTTTCAACAAGTTTTCAATGATTTAATCCCGAATAATAAACATCTGGTGTCATAGGAAGGTGTAGTGATTCTCCAATTTAATTTATAGAAAGCATATCGCGTATAGTTCCTTTGAATTTTTTTATTTCTTACCGATGAATCAATATAATATGGATTCCAAATTATTAGGTATTTTATGCGAATAAATAACGGGATTTTGACTTTGAAGCTCATGTCGACGTTCTAGTGAACTCAGTAATTTTTATCTTTAAAAACGTTCAAACCAATTTTAAAAATCTGCAAAAGATATTAAAATAAAGAAGGGCAAAGGGACAATTGGCAACGCTGATGCTGTCATAATTATGTGTCCATTATAGTATTTATTTAATTTTTCTTGTTGGATTTTATTTGTAGTATTTTGGATATATTTTTAATAACAAACAAAAGGATTTTCAGTTCATAGTTTTCAAAGAAAACAAAATACGTTAAGGGATTGCCTATATACGGACGTCATCTATAAATTTGGTGTATTGATTTTAATTTGATATTTTGAGGTGTGTAGTTACTCCAGCGTTGAAATAAAATCTTATCAATTCAGAGCTTAAAATGTCCAGTGTAATTTTTGTGTGCTCTTTGTTTTTATATCATTTTTTATTATTATTTTCGGGGTGGGTATGATATTCCGAGTGTGTGCTTTTAAAATAAATAAAACGTTGGTATCTCCTCTGCGAATAAAATTATATAAGAAACAAGCACAACGTGGTTTATGTCAATCATTTTAGTAAATATCAATAATTTATCTGCGCACTACAATAAGTTTCTGCATAGTTGATAAGCTTCAGTTCCGCATTTTCCTTTAAATTATAGTTTCCAGCCCAGTTTTCAAATCGTCCTGTCGGGCTATGAATTCAAAGTATGCAATCTATGCGTACTGTTATAAATAGTTTTAGACATGTTACCTTTGCATTTATACGAACAAAGGGTCAAATGTAACTGTTAAAACAAGAAAAGACGGAAAGAGTTTCTTTGAAGGGAAATTAAAATTTAGCCGAAGCGCAAATAAATAATAATAATGCTACAGGTAGCATTATAGTAGTTTGGTCAGCCGATAGATATTCGTATTGGTAGTGGGAACAAAATTGAAGCGCTTGGTGTTGGGGACATAATTGTTTTAGCATTTGATAGATGCTAAAACATTAAAAACTAACTTAAATTAAAATTCAATATGACTTAAAACTAAACGAGAAAATTCTTAAAAACTCGTCTGACATTTTATATAAAAATTTAAAACTACCCTTTACCTAAATAACTAAATTAACCTAAATAAAACTAAAATATACGTAATAGTTATACGTAAATAACTTAAAACTACTTAAAAATACTTAAAATAACTTAAAACTAGAACAGCCACCAGCAGCATTTTTTTTTTCGCAGCAGCCTATGCATATGCACACACGCTTATACATATGCATGTGCTGACACATATACATATGTAACAGCGCCAAATGCACATAACTTTTTTTTGGTGCCACCGTCACTTTCCTACTTAATCTACCTTAGAAATACGTAGGTCGGCCAAGGCAACAACTTTGACTAACCATCAATATCAAGGTGGTCACCCAGCCACCAGAATTGTTTAACTTGCTTATCCATATCCTTTCTGTCCCGAAGGGGCACAGCTCTACTCAACCGCAGACGCTCTGCTCCGTTCCCAGAGCCGACGTCTCGATCAAACAGGAGTCGCCGATCCACAGGTCTACGGCCGACGTGGTAGATTAAAGGAACCGCCAATCTATCTTGTATCAGCCCCCGACTGTCTAAATAGAGGAATGTCTCGGGCGGGATAAAACCGTGAAGACAAACGCTTTCACTAAATTCTTCATTGGGGTAATAAGCCCCGAAAATAAGTCCATTGGCTGAGGTCATCGCTCTTGCAATGTGACCCCGAATCAGCTTAATTAAAAAGTTATCTATCCTGTTTATATTGGCCCCGTTGTATAAGACCTCGTTGGCATAATAATGTTTGTACTCCGACTCTGGTGTTCTGTGTAATCCAAGACAGGTCCTTAGACACTGCCTCTCAAACACCCGAATCTTTTCCATTTGAGATGGGGCAACGTTAAACCACACAGGGCACCCATAGGCAATCATCGGCCGGATGAGGGCCATGTAGCAAATCACCTTTTCCCTTGTGAGAGCATACGCTCCCCTAGCTCTGGTCAAAGCAGCATCTATATGTCGATTGAAATATAGATACTGATCTAGCCAGATACCAAGGTACTTTACTACATCTTTACTCGCCAGTGGATGTCCACTTGGTCCAACGATTTATCCAGTTCTTTCTTGTATCCCTAGAAGCCTTGGACAAAGGGGTTCTAAACAGGATATTTTCTGATTTCTGAAAGTTAATTTTTAACTTCCAGTCATCACAATATCGCTGAATCTTGTCGAAGTCACGCTGCAAGAGAATTCTGATGACTTCAACTTTTGGACCCGTCCTGTACGCTACAAGGTCATCGGCATACGCAATCGCATGAGTGAGACTACCTATCAGATCGCTGGTGTAAATACTAAAAAGAATCGGTGAGTTCACAGCTCCTTGCTGGAGACCGTTTTAAATATCAAAAGTTGTGGTGGAAGTTACATTGCCACTTTTGACAACAAACTTTCTACCATTGAGCATGTCATGAAGCATATATAACAGTGGTTTACTTATGCCAAATCTAGTTAACTTCAGATAAAGACCCTCTAACCATACGGTGTCGAAAGCCTTCTCTAAATCAACCAGAACGGCACCTGTGCATTGATTTTTCGCTTTGTTCCATTGAACATCAGAAACTAACTTAGACGCGGCATGAATAGTGTCATGTCCCGCCTTAAAGCCAAACTGATTGTCTGGAATAATATTTTTGTCCTCAGCCCACTTGAACAGAGCTCTATTGAGAATCTTCTCGAACACTTTACTGATACTTGGAAGAAGACTTATCGACCGAAAATTTGCCGGATTGGAGCTGTCCTTTCCCTTTTTGGGGAGACGATGGACCACAGCTGCTTTCCAACTCACTGGATAATATGCATTATTCAATGCGTTGTTGAACAGTGAACTGGGTCCATTTCGCTCGGCGATGGTGGCATTTGCCAAGTTTTCGTCATTGAACCCGGTGAACAAATATACTTACATGGCGTAGGGGTTACCGCGATCACAGACTACTCTCTCTTAAAAGACATATGGTCGCTTGCTCCGGATCTAAATACCAAATATCATCACTGTCAGCATTTCTCCAACTTTTCAATTTTAAAATGATCACTGTCCATGATTATATGATAATAATAATAACAATAATAATAATAATAATAATAATAATAATAATAATAATAATAATAATAATAACTAATAATAATAATAATAATAATATAATAATAATAATAATAATAATAATAATAATAATAATAATAATAATAATAATAATAATAATAATAATAATAATAATAATAATAATAATAATAATAATAATAATAATAATAATAATAATAATAATA